>SRLM01001326.1:0-83292 GCA_015708895.1 Populus ilicifolia | reverse complement strand
TTTTTTTTTTTTAGATTTACGTACATATTTACAGTAATTGGATATATCTTAACTAATCTAATAAATTTTAAAAAATATAAATTTTTAATAACCTTAAAATTTATAAAATTTTAATTAATAATTTTTTTAAAATAAATTTATAATCTAATTAGTTATATTTTTTAATATTAAAAAAATTTAAAACTTCTAAGAAAGACTCTGTTGCTGCCACTGGAAGTGGAACTCAACTTTAGCGTCATCAATAACAAGGGCAAACGATTCCAGTCCAAAAGAGAGCTTTGTGTATTCTATGTATACCTTCTCATAAGGCAATTTGACTCTATAATATATCTCACCAATTAAAATCTAAAAAACGCTCATTAGGTGCTGAATCTAAAAAACTAATATATCTCACTAATTAAAATCTAAAAGAAATTAACAGCGCGAGCTAGAAAATAAAGATTGCAGTTTCTTAGCCATCGTCATCAACTTTTGTCTAAATGTTTGGGGCACAACAGCTATTGGTTCTGAATCAAACCAGAAACTAAAAAATGTTGGACACCTGCGCACTCATTAGGTGCAAACCTCTCTATAATGAAAAGAAGGCGGAACTGCGCACGTAGTTGCAACACCATGAGAAAGTTGAATCAGTTCCACTCTCTGGAAAAAAAACCCAAGAAAGAAATAACACCAAAGACACTTCATTAATTCATTTTGAAAAGCTACACTGAACTAAATAATTGTCTGCATGATTCTCAATCATGCACATCATCCAAACAAAAGGAAATTGAATATGTAGTATGATGGAGGAAACTAAAGCCTTTAGAGTGCCAAATCAAATACAACAGCACCCTTCCCAATCCTTGCGTGAACTGAACGTGCAAAACAATCACAGAACCAAGGTTTTGCAAGCACTTGAGAGCAATTGTAGGGGGGGAGTCTATAAAAACTAAGCAATCACTAATAAATAGGTAAAGCAAAATGCCAGACATTGCAAGCAGCAGCAATGGAGTTGTAAACAAAGAACAGCATCCTCGTAGCTATAGAAATTCAAAAGTAAAAGGCTGGATTCTAGACGAAGAAGACCGATGGCCAACTTCAAAACTCAGTTGCTCCAACAGCTAAAATCACAGTGGTGAAAACAAACATGAAAAGAAAAGAAAAAAGCAGCATAAAAAGAAGGCAAGTAATGTCTAAATCGCGTTTTATATTTTGGCTTTGAGGCATACTTCGAAACTAACAGCAGATGAATTTAACATGGAGGACAAACACGCAATGAACAATGGAAGAGCAAAAATGTCTAATGATAAACAAAATATTAAGACATGCACAAGCACAACCAGAAAAGGAAACCACACAAACATTTGAAGTCACAACAATCAGAACAATAAGGCACATATGAACACGACAGATAGAAGGTGAAAAAGGTTTGAAAGTCAGGGCAGAGAAAAAAAGAGGGTCACTGTAGACAGGCTTCATTGAAGAAACAATGATAGACAAAAAAAGACAGGATTGCAATCCATAATTTCTTAACAAAACCATTCTCCAATCACACTTCCAATATGGACTGCATAATGCACGCATTAGAATGGGTAGAAGAAAATAACATGTAAGACAAAAGAAAGTGTAGTAGCTTCAACTGACTGAAAAAAAGAAGAAGCAAGAACCCTGATAAAAGAAAAACCTACCGACAACAACAGTAGATTCCCCTAACAAGAGCAAGAGCAATATCTATGAACAAACTAAAGAAAAAAACTGTCAGAAAATCTCTGTAGACCAACAGCCACGACAATAGAACCAAGCCAAGGGAAAAAGAAAACACAGTATTTTTTAAAGAATCATCAAAATCAAAGAATGAGGCACAGAGCCAATTAAAAGATCACCATCTCATTCTAAAAGGCGTAGTCTAAATCCCAAATAAACAACAACGAGAAGAAAAGATTCCATACCACCATTGGTAGCAAGAAAAAGAACAAAACAAAGTCAAAAACATGTAAGCATCTTAGAGCCTTTATGGAGACAAGATGAATCAAGGTCAGAAAAAAGGGGATGAATGCAGCACACAAACCCAAAAATATGGAAGGGGATCATGATCTTCAAAGAGAGAGTTGACCTGCAAGAACGACTACAGAAGATAATTTAATGAAAATAATTTTGAGTTACAAACCTGGTTTCAATCCAACATAAACTGTATAATACGCAACCACAGAATCCCTTGCACACAACAAATTCCTGCTCTAATTAAACTAGCAATCAGGTTCTGTTAGGAGATCCAAACATTCAAACACACACAAATTTACGTGGTTCGGCAACTTGCCTACTCCACGGAGCTATTGGTTTGTATTAATCAAGCTCAAAAGCAATACAAACAAGAAAACAAGAAGAAGGAGAAAACTTCTCTACTCAACTCAACTCTCACCCTTAACTTTCTCTCTGTGTTTCTCTCTATCTCGTACTCTATCTCAGCTATCAATACACCTTCTATTTATAGCTGAGGAGGGAGATTATTGTTCAACAATGGTGGGTAAGTTAGGCACCTACCATTTGACTATGACTTCAACCATGGCTGCCACCGTTCATTTGTGTCCACACACATAACAATCTCCCACTTGGACACAAATGGTGTTAGGTCTGTCTTTTAATCTTCAAGACCCACTGAAGCTTTACACAGCTTCAGTTTATCGAGAGTAACTCCTTTGGTTAACATGTCGGCTGGATTCTTGCTTCCACAGATCTTTTCAAGTAACAGTTGTTCATCGTCGAGCAATTGCCTGATGAAGTGATATTTGATCTATATGTGCTTTGTTCTGGAGTGAAACGCTGGATTCTTGGCAAGGAAGATTGCACTCTGACTGTCACTATACAAAGTACCTTTTCCATGCATCTTGCCCAATTCTTGCAGGAAACTCTGTAGCCATACTATCTCTTTTGCAGATTCTGAAACTGCGACATATTCAGCTTCTGTCGTTGAAAGAGCAACTATCTTTTGCAAGGTAGAACTCCAAGAAACAACAGTGCCTCCTAAAGTGTATATGTAACTTGTAGTACTCTTTCTGCTATCAACATCTCTTGCTAGATCAGCATCTACAAAGCCTTCAAGTTTCAAACCGCTAGCTGTGAAAGTAAGACATGTCTCTGATGAGCCTTTTAAGTACCTCATGATCCATTTCACTGCCTCCCAATGCTGCTTTCCAGGATTGCTCATATATCGGCTTACAACTCCCACTGCATGGGCAATATCTGGTCTAGTACAGATCATGGCATACATCAAAGAGTCGATAGCTGAGGCGTATGGAATCTGGTCCATATATCCATGTTTTAGCTTAGTTTTTGGTGACTGGTCTTTACTGAGCTTGAAATAATTCCCCATAGGTGTACATACTAGCTTAGCATTATCCATACTAAACCTGCTAAGAACCTTCTTGACATACTCTATCTGTGAAAGCTTTAGTATGCCTTTGTCTTTATCTCTGATGATTCTCATGCCAAGTATTTGCTTAGCAGCTCCCAGATCCTTCATTTCAAACTGTTTTGACAATTGTTGCTTTAGCTTGTCAATCTCTTCCATGCTGGATCCTGCAATCAACATATCATCCACATATAGCAGTAGAATGATATAAGAGTTGTCAAAATGTTTGACATAGCAACAATGATCAGCCTGACATTTTGTGTATCCCGTACTACACATGAAGTTGTCAAACTTCTTGTACCACTGTCTTGGAGCTTGCTTCAAACCATATAGGCTCTTCTTTAGCTTGCAAACTTGGCTCTCCTTTCCTGCTTTTGCAAACCCCTCTGGTTGTTGCATGTAAATATCTTCCTCCAACTCTGCATGAAGAAATGCTGTTTTTACATCTAATTGTTCAAGATGTAAATTTTCTGCAGCTACTATCCCTAGGACAACTCTGATAGTTGTAAGCTTCACAACTGGAGAAAATATCTCAGAATAGTCGATCCCTTTCTTTTGCTGAAACCCTTTTACAACAAGTCTTGCCTTGAATCGTTTGCTTCCATCATGCTCGGTCTTTACTCTGTAAACCCACTTGTTTTGCAAGGCCTTCTTTCCTTCAGGCAGTTTGGTTAACTTCCAAGTCTTGTTCTTCAACAATGACTCCATCTCGTCCTTCATGGCTAACTCCCACTTGCTCGAGTTTCCATCTTGTAAGGATTCTTCATAAGTTAATGGTTCACCACCATTTGTCAACAAGATATAATTCAGTAGAAGTGTGAACCGTTGTGGAGGCTTTATAGTCCTTGAAGACCTGCGAACAGCTGGTTCACTTGGCTCTGCACTATCTTGTGAAGAAGTGGTGGGTACTGAAGTGTTTGCACTGTCTTGGATGGACTCTTGAGTGGTAATATCAGGAAGCCCTTCTAATTGTATGAATTCAGATTTCTGTGGACTCGTATCTGAATCAGTTATCTCTAGTTCTGTACTTGATCTGTCTTTGTACAAAACTTTCTCGTTGAAGATCACGTTCCTGCTTCTGATAATCTTCCTGTTTTGATCATCCCAAAACCGAAATCCAAATTCTTCATCTCCATAGCCAATAAAGAAACATTTCTTTGATTTGGCATCCAGCTTGTTGCGAGCATCAGAGTCTACATGCACATAGGAAACACACCCAAAGACTTTTAGGTGAGCAAGCTATACTTCTTTTCCTCTCCAGACTTCCTCGGGCAGTTTGAACTCCAAAGGTACTGATGGTCCACGGTTGATCAAGTAAACTGCAGTATGAACTGCATCAGCCTAGAATGTTTGAGGTAGCCTAGAATGCAACCTCATGCTTCTAGCTCGTTCATTGATGGCCCGGTTCATTCGTTCAGCAATACCATTCTGTTGTGGTGTGCCTGGAACTGTCTTTTCCATTCTGATACCGTTGACAGCGCAATACTCCTTGAAACCTCCATCAATGTATTCTCCTCCATTATCAGATCGTAAGCATTTCAGCTTTAAACATGATTCAGTCTCAACCATAACCTTCCATTTCTTGAAAGTGTCAAACACATCAGATTTATTTTTCAGAAAGTAGACCCATACCTTTATGTTAAAGTCATCAATAAAAGTGACATAGTACCGAGAACCGCCAAGAGATGCTACTGAAGCTGGTCCCCATAAATCTGTGTGCACCAGTTCTAGTTTTCTTGGTCTTAAGGTCCTGCCAACCTTTAAGAAACTGAGCTTCTTCTGTTTTCCGAGAACACAACTTTCACAAATGTCTAGATCAACATTTTTTAACTCTGGCAGCTTTCCCTTTGACTGAAGTATCTTCATTCCCTTTTGACTCATATGGCCGAGTCTACAATGCCATAGCTGCGCTTGATTTTCTGCTTCAGTAGAGGCAATTATATCTGCTGATCTTGTGGTCATATACAGAGTGCCAGTTTTCTTTCCACGAGCCAAAACCATTGCTCCCTTTGATACCTTCCACATTCCTCAAGAGAAAAGGATTGAATGGCCACTATCATCAAGTTGTCCGACCGAGATCAACTTATTCTTTAGTTCAGGAACATGCCTTACATTTTGCAAGTTCCATATAGATCCATTCATTGTCTTGATTTGCACATCTCTTATACTCATAATATCCAATGGTTGTCCATCGGCCAGATAGACTACCCCGTAATTTCCAGCAGTATAATTTTGCATCATTTTATGGTGTGGAGTACAGTGAAATGAAGCTCCAGAATCAAGAACCCAATCATCAATAGGACTATGTACTGCAAGGATCAAAGCATCCTGTACCTCGTCTGTAGCGGCATTTGCAGAGTCAGCTTCAGGTTTCTTTGGTTTTGTGCAACTCCTCATGAAATGGCCAGGTTTGCCACAATTCCAACATTCAACCTGCTTCCTAGGTCCAAACTTGCTTACCTGGATTTTGATCTGCCTCTGGATAAGCCTCTGTCTTGTCCCCTTCCTCGAGTGTTGATGTTGAAAGCTGAACCTGAACTTGAGCTTTCACCCGAGTCTTTTCTTCGTACTTCTTCAGCTAAGATCAAGTCTCGAATGTCATCATATTTTAATTTGGATTTTCCGGCTGAGTTGCTTACGGCTGTTCTCATACCTTCCCAACTGCTTGGAAGTGAAGCTAGCAAAATAAATGCTCGGATCTCATCATCAAACTCAATTTCAACAGATGATAATTGATTTGTGATGGTATTGAAATTATTAAGATGTTGTGTAACAGAGGTGCTTTCCGTCATCTTCAGGTTGAACAGCTTCTTCATCAAGTGCACTTTGTTATTTGTTGATGGCTTCTCATACATCCCAGACAAGGCTTCCATCAATCTTGCTGTGGATTTCTCTTTTGTAACATTATGAGCAACTCTTCTTGATAATGATAGCCGGATAATGCCCAAGACTTGTCTATCAAGAATTTGCCAATCTTCTTCTGACATGTTTTCTGGCTTGCTCCCCAATAGAGGAAGATAAAGTTTCTTTCCATATAGATAATCTTCAATTTGCATTTTCCAATATCCAAAATCAGTTCCATCAAATTTTTCAATACTTGCAGCCTTTATTTCATCAGCCATTTTTACTCCTTCTTGGATTTGAATCTCAAAACTCTGACCTTACAGATGTGTCCGGAATGGCCAAAAATGCTGGAAACGACACTGAGATCACCCAAATCGGACTTCGGATGGCTCCGATTTAAGCAATCAAAGTTTGGGATAACTGGACGCTGCAGATGAAACCACGTGGCAGGCGGAATAGTCGCTGCGCCACACCGGATCAAAACCCAGTTATGATGACGTGACAAGCTGACGTGGCAGATCCACGGAGATTTTCTTCTGGCGTGGCAGTGGTGATGTGGTAGTGGTGATGTGGCAGATGACGTGTCAGTGATGACGTGGCAGTTGACCGTGTCAAACGTCTGATGTTGCAGGTGCCGTGGCTACTGACTGTGTCGATCTGCTGACATGGCTGATGACGTGGCAAAGTCGAGTTGCAGGAAACGGTGAGGAAGACGCGTGACGTGCGTACGGCGCGTCTGTGCGCGTGGACAGTACTGGTGGTGGCACGTGCGGGCATGCAGGACGTCGGATTTTCGTCGGGTGTTCACCAGTGGATTTCTCTCGTCGTCGTCTTCACGGTGGTATATTCAAAAACACGTTTTGAGAACTTTGATTTTTAAGTTTGGATCAAACACCCTCTTTTTCAAGAACTTTCAAGAACAAGCTCTGATATCAGTTGTTAGGAGATCCAAACATTCAAACACACACAAATTTACATGGTTTGGCAACTTGCCTACTCCACGGAGCTACTGGTTTGTATTAATCAAGCTCAAAAGCAATACAAACAAGAAAACAAGGAGGAGGAGAAAACTTCTCTACTCAACTCAACTCTCACCCTTAGCTCTCTCTCTGTGTTTCTCTCTATCTCGTACTCTATCTCAGCTATCAATACACCTTCTATTTATAGCTGAGGAGGGAGATTATTGTTCAACAATGGTGGGCAAGTTAGGCACCTATCATTTGACTATGACTTCAACCATAACTGCCACCAATTATGGCTGCCACCGTCCATTTATGTCCACAAACATAAGAGAGGTTACAGCAGAAAGATGACCCTTCCAATACAGAAGAAAACGGGTGGAGACCTCAGGATGAGAAACGCATTAAATGTTGATGTCTAATTGGCGCTCCCATTTGGCATGAAAATGACACTGAGTAGGCTAAAAAATGCACAGAATAGGTCGTATAAAATCCTCAGCACGCGGACCTTGACTGACAGGACTCAAAGCAGATCATCCCCGCTCAACCTAAATCATGGGCAATTCCATTGGACCAACATTGCAGAGCCAAGCCAGGATGACGAAGGGGCAGCTTCAGCACCAACACTGTAGAGCCAAGCAAGAGGCAGAATCAAACCATAAAAAAGCATGAATCAAAGTACATGACGCGAGATAAACAATTACCAGTTATACACGCAGGATGTCACTGGAAAAAGCATAGGCTCAACAATCAAACATGATCACAACCACCAACATCCCCAAGGTATATAAAGTAAGGAACGCAGAGCTCACAATTTGCAGTGCCAAACTAAAGCCAGAACCAATGGACAGAGCAGCCATCTCTTTCCCAAAGCCAGCATGAAGCAGCTCACCAGAAATTCCAAAGAAATTGAAAAACTTGGCATAAACCAAAATCGAAATACCAAACATAAATTTTGTTCAGAATCGATTATGCTTTTAGCGGGTTCGGCTGAACAAGATTTAAACTACAATGTTGGAAACTAAAAAAACCCTAATACCAACCCCTACAAGTCAAGATGTTCCGAGTAAGATAAAGAAAAAGTCATTAAACTACCCCCCGTCACCATTTTCACCATCAATATCACAACTTTTTCTACATGTTAGCATCATTCAAAACCATCAACAAAAATTAATTTATTTTAGTATATCTAAATAATAGAAATAACACATATTTCATATAATTGTTTTCGACAGAAATCTCAAAACAAACAGGCTGAGAGTTGTTTTTTTTTTTTTCTTTTTTTGGGGGGGGTGGGGTTTAATGATATTTAGACGTTCAAATCAAGTTCCCGAAAACGGCATTTGCATTAAAGAATAACCAATGACCCTTCCGGTGAGGGAAAGTTGTAAACAGCTTCGAATTCCACGTTGAACTGTGGTAAAAGAATGCCACAGTATTTTATTACAATATCTATTGTAATTTCTATGTACAGGGAGTTTAGAAACAGTATTCGACATTAATACCTCACTCGATGCTGCGATGACAATCACGATGCACTAACTATTCAGACGTGTGTGTGTGTAAAGAAAGGCAAGAAGAGGGTTGATGTGCACTAGAAATTTAATAAAAGAAAGAGAAAATTGATTCTTCCTATCCTTTCAAGCACTGACGAACAAAAAGACCACCGAAGGAAACAATTTCAGAGAGTGAGAGACGTCTCCTCGTGGCCCGGCCCAGTTGACATTAATTAATCCCTTCAGAACTGTTGCGTTGATTTTTCTGAGGCAACATCCATCTTAAGGAGATTAAAAATCAAGCCGCTTGAATAAGAGATCCAGGGCTGGCTGGGCCTTCAGTTTGTTTCACCCAAGTGCTGTGTTTCTGTCGTCTTTGAGCTGAAATTCCCAAAAACGATCGACTTGCTGCTGCTTTGCTTTGTGGCGGCCATGCCTCCGTATTCATCCTGCTTTGACAGCGAGCCAAGCATATAATGACTTTGATTGTTGGGTAGCATAAGAGGAATCAATCACGTATAGCATGGTCATGCCAGCACAGAAGCATGGAGATGCAACGTCCAAGGATGTAAAAACGGGTCTTTTGCTGCTTTGCCATGGACAAGCACCTCCTTCGAAAACCATTCTTTCCGTGACCTTTTCTTCTGTTGGAACGGGATGGTAGGGGAAGGAAGTTAGAGAAGGACATGGTCTCAGTGATTGAAGGAAAACCGAGAAACTGTTGTTATGGAGATAGCTTAGCTATGAGTATTTGGAGATGACAAGGAATTGGGAAAAAAGGAACGCTATGGTTGGTGGTTATATAGAAGAAGAGAGACACGGACACCACTGTGGTGGACTGTGCGCTGCCCCACTCTGTGCTTTCATTGAAGGAAAGCGCCGGTATCCCTCTCTTAAATTGACACTACTACCCCTGTAAGAATCCTAGTTTTTTTTATAAAACATTATTATAAAATGTTTTACTGAAGTTATATTTGGGCTAAAAGTTGCAAATGAGCGAAGCGAATGACCAAAATTGCAGTAAAGAAAGGGGAAGAAGAAGAGACAGCACACAAATCATGAACTTGTATTTTCAACACAATTACTTATCCTAGCAGGGGTTTCTGGTCATTACATAAAGAAATTCACACGCTGGTCAAATGAGAGTGGATGCGAGTTCAGACACTGAAAAGGACCTGAGCTCAGAGAAGCCGTGTAAGGGGCTGTGTACAGCCCCCACCGCGGCTTTTTTGTCCTTATTTGGCCCACGTTTTCCTTTTAAAATCCAGACTTCCTGCTATAATAAATGTTTCAAGGCAAACTTGAAACCATTTTATATAATGATTTTTATAAAACATTTTTTATTTTTTAAAAATTTATTTTTAATATCTAAAAACGTCAGAATAATTTAAATTAAAAAATTCAAATTTTTTTCAAAAAAATTCATTGAAAGGTGGATATAAAACACACTTAGTGTTAATTTAATACTTAAATTATTAGAATTCTACTTTGATTTTATAAAACTAATTTAAGTATAATAATATATCCCTAAATGAATTATTAGTTTGGTCTAAAGAGCATTTGCGCTTGTCATCGCCTTACCTAATTCTTAAATTATAGCATTATAATATATAAAACTAATTTTGATAACTCAGTTTTTTGTTTTCAAGAGAGTTGAGAACGTGTCAGTTTTATTTTGTCGAAAACGACGACGGAAACAAACAAGTTTTCGTATATTTATATCTATCTTTTAGATAAAAGTTTTTTTTTTTAAAAAAAAAAACACTTAAAAACACGAGCAATTTCAAATGCCAAGATTGACCTTTGATACCGAGAGAGAGCACCAAGCGGCAGGCCGGCGAGCATGACATCACAGCATCGATACCTAGAATCGTGACAGATTAGGATTTATCGGCCGACGTGCCTTATTGTTGACCTACAAAACATACCTCCGTTTAGAATAAATTATCATCTTCCTCCTCTTATTCTTATCCCTCAACGATAAATAAAACCATTTTCACACGCTTACACCGCAGCAGAAGTATCAACTCGGACCCACCTTATCCTGAATGGCTTTGACAATTCCCACAGCTAGAGCTTGTCCGCTTGTAAAGGTCTCTCTCTCTCTCTCTCTCTCTCTCTCGCTCGCTCTATACACACACACACACACACACACACACACATATATCAATGATGATAAGGGAGGGAAAGAAAACAAGAAAGGAAAAAACCTTTTTAGGCACACCGATTACAATACAGTGGCAGAAAATCTCTATAAAATAAATCTCATCACATTAAGAAACATCATCGCTAGCAGTCTATTTTTATCACCTATATTTAAAAAAAAAAACAAACCAAAATCTTAATTTTTTTTATTATATTTTCAGAAAAATATCAATAAAATAAATTTAATAACATTAAAAAAAATACCAATAACAATCTAAATGAATTGCATGCATTGTTCAGAGACTTGTAATCTTTAAAGAGCACTAATAACTTATTTTAATTATTATTAATAATTTTTTTATATCATTAAATTTATCTTATCAAAATCTTTTCTTTTTAAAATACATCTTCAAGAGCTCTTTTAATTATCAATAATAATTAATAAATTACCCGTCATCTTTCAAGAGCACTAATAACCTATTTTAATTATTATTAGTAATTTATTTTTAATATCATTAAATTCATCTAATCAAAATCTTCAATTTGAATATACCTTCAAGAGCTCTCTCTTTTTTTCTTGTCTTTTTTATTCTCTCCCCATTCTCCTTGTCATTTGAGACGATCCACTTAACAATTTTATACCATTGATTTCATCAACACAGTTATTTTGTAAAAACTTTTTGAAACTGTTATTTTTTTAATCAGTGATAATTTAAAAAGAAAAACCAAGCGGGGGCTAGGGGGAATGGGATTCGGAGGGTATGAACGCCTAACGTGCTTTTCTTCATCTTTATCAGAGCCCATAGCAAGAAGAGATTCATCACTGTGGCAATAGAAAACGAATAAATCCATTGATGCTGACGACATCAGCAAGAATCCCTTTTCTTTCCTCTATCTTCTATCAATAACATGCGACTATGAATAAGACAATGGAAAGGCAGGAGTTCATATCAAAATTGTCTTTGGGTCTTCCAAGCAGACACAGGAATTTATTATACGATCATGACGTGATACAGAACAGTAGATATAGAAAGCGGGGGAGAAGGAACATTACGCCCCCTTACGCTTTCAAGTGATAATACTTGTCCAGCAGCATCTCAGAATATTCTCCAAACGTGAGACAGCAGCTATTGGCTAGCACCAGCTGAAAACAACACAGGAAACGGGAGATCAAAAGTCTAGTTAATATCTGCTAAACAGTCAGGCAAGAAGCACTTCCTTGCTGCAGTTATTGGCATTCTAATTTCGATAAATGCAGGCACGAGACTCTGCCGGCACCAGCCAGAGTTCAGTGTAGCTGGTAAAACTTTTCATGCTCTTTGCTGGCTGTTTTATAAATGCCCCAGCCGAACATGAAACCATTTGCTAGACGGGATTCACCATGTTTTAGCCATGAATCACACCAGTGAAGGAAAAATGCTCAAACTAGAAGAGCCATGTGATAGGAGCTCCTATTTTCTTAAGAGCTATAGGCATCGACATCTTTGGCAGTTGCTAGCAGCACTAGTATTTTTTATTTTATTTTTCAACATACATACGCCAAAGTGTTACAAAAAGTAGCAGGCGATCACCTTTGACTAGGATAACGATGGCTGGAGTTAAAGGAAACTTCCTCCAGCCCATGTGTCATGGTATAACGTTGCCAAATATTTGCAATCATGTTTTTGAGTGAAAACGTTCTTCTACCTTTTTTTTTCCTTCTATTTTCATTAAGTTCATCTCTTAAAGACAAGTTCCTCTCTAAATCTATAGACACCAAGTAAGCTCTATCTCCTCAAATTTTTCGGACTATTTTCTCTCCTCTCTCAAGACTCAAGGTCTATAATGCAAAACAAATGAAATTTGGGACCTAAATGAAAAATCCAAAATCCTAGGAGACTAAAGTAAAATAGAAGGATCAAAGTGTAGATTTACATGCATTTTTTAACAGAAAGAATGAAAAAGGTTTTCAACTTTTTCCAAAGTCAATTTTGATCCCTATTCTTTGAATTTTTTATATTTTTTTTACAATAATTTCAAAACTTCCCCCATGTAAAATCGACATGGCATGCAACGCCAAAATAATCTACAATACCCAGGGAAAGAGATTACATGAAATTCAAAGAGAATGAAAAAAATCCAGAGCAACCAAGAAGGAATTCTTGAGGACCTAATTGAAAGAAAACAAAGTCTTTGAACCACAATGGAGCAAGAGAAAACTCGAGGACCTGTGATGAAATTTTGCTAAGTGAACATCGCTATGAATAGTGATTTGCGTGAGGATGATTATTAACAGCATTAAAGTGAAAGACTGGCCTATTTTAGGTTTGATTTTTCGTTGATGTTAATAATATGCACCAACATATGGTGGGAATTTCTTTACTGCGCGCGAGTTACTAGCAATTCATTTTTTTGAAGAGTGAGCAGTAAACAGTTTTTTTGGCTGGCGTTTGCCCATTTTTCATCAAATGGTTAGTTTTCCTTCAACTATAGCTCTTTTATTTCTTTTTTTTAATGATTCCTTAACAGTAATATAGTTTGCCGCCAAAAGCCCAGAACACTTGTGTTCACCATGGTGGTGTTTTCTTGATCCTGGTTCATGTGCTCTTATCATTTTCTTCCTACGTCCACTTGTGCCCCAAGTAACTCAAAATGAAATTTATCATGATGAAGCCAATAACTTTCTAATTCTACCAGATTCTCAATTAAAGTATGCAGCGTGCTTTGTAAGTTTCAGAATTTAAAGCATGGACTACTTACATCTTTGTGAATATGCATCTCCTTGGGAAAGTTAAGTCTCTCATCCCTGCAAAACAAGAAACACGTCAAAATATCATAATCTGTTTAAAAGTTACAAGTTTCTCCGATAAAAAAAAAAAAAAACTGTTTAACGAGGCTTCATGCCATCATAGCACAACAGTAAAGCCATCATAAAATGCAAGGATCTTTAGTCCACACTTGGAGCTGATTAAAAAGAATAAAACAAAATTAATAACTAATTCATCCAAGCGTGTGTTATGGAAGAAAATGGATCTATCAATTGCATGACTGCCGCCAACATTTTTATCTGTAGATCCAGATGCGGTCTCAAGATTACATTGAAACTACCAGTGTTCAGAATAGTTCATTCACATAGCTATAAGGAAACGTGACAGGACAAGTCATGTTAATAGATTCTATAATTCATCTTTGTTAAATAGCATACCAATCGGGTTGCATGAATAATGCAAATGTTGATCTGTCAACACCAGAAGCCTCCTCCCCTTTGGGTGCCTACAACAAAAAAACATTAAACCAGGACAGGTTATTACTTCATTATATTTCAAAGAGATAGTACAGAAAGGAAAAACCACCAAGTTACTTATTTTTCATTGTTCACAGCTTAGATATAATGCATTATAATCTTAATGATAGGTGTCACGTGTAAGTTAGATGCTTCAACTTCAAGCACCGAATTTCAGCTCTACTTCAGATTGCTCATCATCAGTCGCAATATGCTAGATCAGGGTTGCATAATGGTATGACAAGCAGTTTGTCATGAAAAAAAAGTATGGCTGGAATTTTAAGTAACACCTTCTGAAAAGAAGTAGGGCTGCCACTTGTGTGCGGGACTGCTGCAAACGGTCCCTAGACAATGAAAGAGGGCAGCCCGCTCCATACAAGTATCACATATATCAGAAATGAATGTTTTATGGAACAAATGAAAGCATTTTTCTTACAAGAAAGTAAAGCCCGTAGCAAGTAAATAAGTAGGGAACTAAAATGCCCATAGTATCTTTCATGCTCACTCAGCTTACTGTCACTCTGCATATGGAAATAACTGACTGTTTATCTTAGACAAGCCCCCCCGTGGCACTTGAAGAAAAGTTTCAAATTTATAAAACAAAGAAACATGCATGAACTGTCATGCATCAATTGTTTAGGCATTTAAAAATCAAGAGATGTCAAGGGAGACAAATCACAAATGTGTAAGTAAAAGAATATCTGTAAATGAAATCATTTCCAGCTTCAAATGTACAGAAATAAGAGCTCAAACCGAGCTTGAACCTTTCTTACACAATCATATAGAAAAATCACAACAGCCCTTCGGAACAGGAAAAACAATCACTTGAAAGCATGTCACCTCACGTTTTTGCTTTGATAAATTTTAACATAGCTGAGTCCCTTTCACCTAGAATTTTTGTTTCATATAATGACACTGCTATTTTTCACCTTGAAGGATCACCAAACCATGCAGCCAACAACAAATACTAATTGTTGGTTCAATATAAGAACTAGTGCAATACACAACATGCAATCCTAAGTGTTATTCCCAAATTATTTCCATTATAAAGATCAAATATGGAAAGTACCTGAACAGAGTGCGGTGTTGCACAAAGATAACCTCTTGACAGTATTTCAGCTGTTTCACCAATTTGGTACGCTACCTCACCTTCTCCAAACACAACCTAAAACATAAGAAACATGCAAGTCAATGACAAACTTAGTATCATTCAGAATGTACTTAAAAATGTCATAACAAACCACATATGCTAAAAAGGTTTAGTATGAAGCAAGCACTTCCACTTATATAAAGCACTCGGTCTCGTTTCTTTTTTGAAGTCTTCCCTGGATTCATTCTTTTTATTAGGGGTGAGGCTACTAGAAGGGAACGCTGTTGGTGTTGTACTAAATTCAAGTTGAAAAAGAAAAATAAATGGATGCTTTCTCAGAGTATCTGATCAGCATTCCTCTCCATGATTACAACCATGTGGAAACACATGAAACATAAAACCTGTCCCTGTTCTTATCATTCATAACTTTCAAGGTTTAAGATTTCGCTGTTCTATTAATTCGCAGCTTTCAAGGTTGAAACAAAATCGACTTGATTTTAAATTTTCTTCTATGGTCTGTAATGAGGAATTTTCTTGGTTTCTTATGTTACAATCATTCGACATCTGCTCTATCTCTGTTTTATTTCGTGAGAGGCAAATAAGTGAAGTTATGAATCAGACTTCTAATGTTAATCTGCTTGGTTTCAAGCCAGAAGATTGGAAAACAAGATTGGAGTAAGTGATCCTACATTTCTAACAGCTAATTTGGAGTCTAAAACAAAGGCTGGTGCTTCCAAAAGAATGAAGAATATGTTAAAGTGAACAATTAAATGAAGCTCATTATCATAGATAGCATTTTGCATAAGTAAAATGTCAAAGACAAGAAAGTTTACTTTGGCAATTTGATCAGTTCGTGTTTTAATATAAAGGCCGGCAATGCTATCAGGGCAAGGTATTTCTACACCATCTCTCTTAAACATGGCACAAGTCAAACCTACATATCAAATTGAAACAAAATCAGACACAAAGTCAACCCCAATTTAGAAATTCCAAGAAAAAGAAATATTCTAATCTCTCTACAAACTTATCCTGTCAATAACAAGTGGCAGGAAAAAAATTTGTAAATCCTAGGATAAATTTTATCTGGAATTTAAATACAAAATCAGAGAAAGGAATGTATGTTGCTAAGAAAAATGCTTAAGCATGCACATCATTAACAAGCCTATATGTCCCAAAGAGAGAGAGAGAAATAGTATCTCATGAATTAAAAAGTTGATCACCTGTCAGTAAGCCATGATCTGTATGCCACCCACACCAAGATGATGTTGAGTCACCATCTGGGACACAATCACTGCATGTGATTCTACTTATAAGTATTCCCTCCAGAAGCCACTTATTATATCATTGGAAGCACATTATTTTGACAGACTCCACCATTTCATGCAATTCATCATGAGATATAAACAACAAATATGAAGAGCTACCATCTGGAATACAGTTTAGTTTTCCAGAAAGGAGTCAAGGACCCAAAAGACAGAACACTAAATTCAGTCTTCGCATGATATCTCTGCATTCAAGTAGACATTAACTGTAAACCACCATTAGTATTTCAAAAAATCATCTGAAGAGCCCTAACAACTTAAAGCAGCTCATATAATAAAGAAATAAAAAGTAATTACTACGAGGAAAATTTGGTAATGATATGCCCTAATTGGTGACAGTCATATACCCTAATTGCACACATTTAATATTCTTTGCTGCCTCTGGAAAAGTTTTTCTATCTAGAAGCCGCATTCAGTCTCATTCTTATGAATATGTGCATGTAATTATCTTGTATGGTATTAAGATTTTCTATTTCATAGTCATTTTGTATCTCGACTATGCTTTCTTCCGCAGATTTTACTCTCAACTTTTCTGAAATTTAGTGCCATGCTGACATGAATCAGGGCATCAAGGGTGAGAAGACCAGCTTAATCAAGTCAGTCATGGAAATCGCAAAGTTTTATATTTCAATATAGCTACATAAAAGATGGAATTATCAACAAATCAGATCATGATGACTGAAAATAGAATTGGTTCTTTCACATGAAGATTCATCAGCTATACCAAAAACCTGTGACGAGTAAAGTGGGAGATAGGAAAAGCATTACCTCCTTAGTGCAGGAAAATAATAAAGCAACCGGCCTTTATGACACCGAGAGCGAATAAGTATCTGTTTGAGGCTTTCATTTTGATCCACTTCCATTCCTTTGGATACTACACAAGCTCATCAAAATTGAACAAATTACCAGTAGTCAAAAGTGAAAAAATAAAAATAAAGAAAAATGGAGAAAGAAAGAAGGATAAAGCAGGCAATCCACTCAGCAAGTGCTCAATCCAGCGCTGCTCATACAAGGTGGTTTGTGACTCAGGTAAGAATGACCTCATTTCAAAATCATATACATGGCCAGGCTGGACTTTTTTAGCCGCAATTGCAGGCTGCAAACCATATGAAGATAATATCTATTCAAGTACAATTCAATGCTGATATGTAAAGCCTGGGAACTCTCATCTCAAATGGAAAACTATTAATCACAATTTTTGTTTCAAATCCAATGGGAATCCACAACCCTCTATTTAAAGAAGTTGGCTCCACCAATAAGGACATTTAAGGTGATTCACAGACTCAAACTCCTACATTCAATAGGTTCCCAATGTTATAGTTATGGCTAATTCAATTTTGTGGGCAACTAAATGATGGATTCTATTCTTCAGAGCTAAGGAATTACCTAAATACTCAACAACATATGTGTACATGTAGAGGATTTGAATTCAGAGGAGTTCAATATCTTATTAGCTTAATTTAAATACCAAGATTGGGACACATAAAGTTTTACCATATTGATCACAGTGATGAGCCACCATCAATCCAACATCATGCATCAGCTTTCCAAGTGCTTTGAAAGCTGCACATTAATAGCTGATGTTCAGTAATTTCAAAATAAAGGAAATGCGGGGAAAAAAAAGAAAGAAAAGGACCCTGATATAATACAGGCATTCTGTCGCATTATCTCAAAGTTTTCTCGTACAAAAAAAAAAGAAAAAAGATCAGCATGAATGTATACCAAAGTACTGGTATAAAGACTACCTTCTCTGTTGTGAAAAATAAGGTAGAGACATCCAATAAAAGCTGGAATCAATGGTAATTGGAAGCTAAAACTCAATTTACAAATAAGCAGTATAAAGAATATATGCTGCTGTAAATATATGTGTAGATCATAAACACAAATAAGTGCACCAGAAAGCAAAAAAGAAAAAGAAAAAGGGTTTGGCAACAGCTCATTGAAAGATAAACAACAGCAGAATTTAGGGGTGGTTGGCAACTGATTTTATAAATTACTTTGATCAGCAAGAGGATGCAAAGAAGAACGTGCTATAATTCTTGGATACACAGAGTGTAAAACCAAGGTGATTCCAATGATTTTTGGCATCATACCGGACATCAAGGTGAGAATTTTATATTTAAAAGAGTTTTATTGGATTGCAAATAGCAAATCAACAGCTTAAAAATTATTACATTGCAAAGACTTGGAGAGATATTTTGCAATATATTAATTCTTGAAGCCATAAAGAAACATCTAAAAAGGCAAGCACTGTATTAAAAAATATTTGATTGATAGAATCTGCAGCATCAAAATCAAAGTGTTGATCTCGAACTTACCAGTTTCCAACTCTGGCAAAGCACTGCTAGGCCATATGTTTGAAGAACAATAAGATGGATACCTAAAAGACAGAGCGAGCATGGGTGACAACCTATGCAGATGAGTAATGTAATGTCTTTAACTTTGTGTAAATAAATAGTCTTTTACAGCACAGGAGGAAAAAAAATTCCACAGCTAAGCAAATACAGTGACATGAAAAACAAACCATGTGAAACATAAACATCCCTATTTTTTTAATCTGCTTTGTCCAAAAATCAATGGTGTTAGGTCCAACCTTATAAATCTACAGCAAAGCTTTCATAAATAAATAAAAACAAGAAACATCTCAACATGAGTTTTATTTTCTAAGCTTTTACCGCTGTTTGAGACACATGTCAGTGGTAGGAACATCTAATATTGGATTTGCATAAAAAGAGCCTTTCAGTAGATCTGCACAGAAGATACAGCAGGAAGAAAAAGGTAAGAGAAAAAGAAATGATAGATACATAAAACACTAACTTGGATAAATGTAATTACGTAATTACAGTGTGATTATTGCAATTTATTGAAATGGATAGATTGATTATTAAATTTTAATATAATAGAAAGTTTACCAGGCTTCCCAGATTCAAGCTTCTCCTTCCCATGACTCCATCCAAAGTTATACCTACATAGAGATGGTGGGTAAAATGAAGCAGGAAGTTAAAACACTATTGACTGAACCACCATAATGCTAACTGCCATTGGATTAAGAATAAAGGAATAGTATTCCAACTAAAAGGCAAGAGGAGTCACTTGTTCCTGAGCTTCCAAAGTAAATTCTACAGAAGAAAGAGAAAAAAAGAACAGCATACTGTATACACAGCTCTGTTTAACAAACATTTTGCAATACAGTATGCCTCTGAGCACATACCATATTTAGCTATTATACACAGAATGTGGGTCAAGAACAGCAGCTGACTCTTCATGCACATAAAATGGAGAGCGAAAGACAAATAGTGGTAACTGAGTTGAAGAAAAAACTAATGGCAGAATCATTAATTACCTACTGTGTGGATCTTCAAGCTCATCCTTTACCTTTTGAGGAAGGTTGGCCAATCTGATAAGATTGAAGGATATATGCATCATAAGCTAGTGCATAATAATCCATTTGGTTCTGTTTCTGAATGTTTTATATCCAATGGCACTCCTAATGGATATAGGAAATCTATTTCTGAACTTATACCTGGGTGAAAGATGTAGAAGATTTTGACGCAACGAAGAAAATCCAGGGACCTGTAATGATAAAGGGTAAAAAACAGAATCAAACAACAAGTCAAGCATTTAATACTCGTCTTTAAAGGAATTAAAGATTTACCAAATAAGTAAAAACACACAACAACCAAACTAGTCGCTATAGGAATCCTTTTGCACCATTCCGCGCTATCATATACAAATAAATTCTAATTCCGAAACGCAAAGTGATTATAGTGAAAATAGAAAAAAGGGAAAATAAAGAAAGACTTTTCAGAATATTACATCAGAAATTGAAAGAATCCCAAGGCCGTTGGGTCCAAAACCTTCCTCTATCTTGGACGACAAGTCTGCATCCTTGTTCTACCAACAATAATTCAAACATAAATATATGTAATTCCATCACATACATCAACTTTGATTAAAACAAAGACTGCTCACGCACCTTGAGGTCAGTATAGGGTATGGTGACACTTCTTAAAGTGGGGAAAGCGGTTCCAGTTGAGCTCGACATCGTTTCGCAGGTAACCCCGCCGGGAAGAGTCCGATTAGAGGGAGAAGCCGCGTGATGGCGAAATACTAATGGTTTATTTAATGCAGAGGAGAGGAGGGAACTTGAAAGCGTCGTTGTCAATGTCGAATGCCTTGGCAATGGTGTAAAATCAAGCATCAAAACGATAACAAAAACAGAAGGCAGAATCTTCCTGACCCTTGCGCTACTTCGTCAAAAGAAAAATGCTCTCGTCTTTACAATTGTCAAACTCGTTCAGGCGCTCACCGGCCCGCCTTAACTCGGAAGCCCTTTTAGTTGCTTCACTTCGGAGTTTCAATCAAAATATATACTCCTATAATCCAATTAGTAGTCGTATATTCAATATAGTAATTATTATATATCATGCATTATATTACCTAGTATATAAAATTACCAAATCAAGAAGCGACAGCATCGTGTTCACATGAACAATATAATTTTTCGATCATCATTTATTTTTAATTTATAACAGTATTTTTTAAAACTATATTAACATGGTTTGATTTATTAATATTTTTTTTCAAGTTATATTCTTTCGTGTTTATAAAATCTAAAGTGATATTTTAATTGTAGATTTATTTTTATCTTTATTTTTTAATATATTTTTTATAAGTGTAATCTTTTTTTTGCAAAAAATATATTCTCAATGCAATTTAATTGATTTATAAATAATTTATAGTTTTTTATACTTTTATTTATTTTATACATTTTCAGTCTTGATTATAAATGATTTTTAAAAAACATGTAAAGTAAATTGAGACTATTAAATGTGAAAGAAAAAGAATTATAAGCTTAGAAAATGTTTTAAGGTTCTTTGAGATCGATGTTACTGTTTGACTGGGTTTTTTTTTATTGTTTTGATGGGAATCTTCCTTTGATTTTAAGTTGTCATTTTTGTTTTTATTGAAGCATGCCTTTAGCATTGAAGTTTTTTGAGCTCCTTTTTCTTTTTGAATTTCTAATGACTTTATCTCAAAAATTAATCTTCCACTTACCCCTCTAATATGGATTATGATTTCAATCAAGATTTTCATAAAATTCATTTTTTTTAAGGTTAAAAGGGACTACAATAAATATATTTTTATATATAAAAGGGATAACAAAAATAATTTTTTTATTTCAAGCACAAATAATTAAAACTAATAAATATAAACTTCATCTAGTGTAATAGTTTAGTTTTATAAAAAAATGTGCTTCATGAGTTATGATTATTGAACTCACTATGTACAATATACATGCAATTCAAACATAATTAAAAACATGCAATTAAAACATAATTCAAAAAACATGATATCGTGGGTGGGTGACAACAAGTTTTTTCTAAGTCTTATGTCTTTTCATTTTGGTTCATTAGTCATCTTAGAGTGAAGATTACTTTATTGATTAATTTATTTGTCATCAGTTCTATGCTAAAATATTATTTTGAGCAAACATCTAATTATTTCCAAAATAAAAGGCAAGTTTAACTTTTTGGAATTGTTTTAGCAAATAATTTTCACAAAACCAATTTGATCATAATGTTTTCAATAAAGATATAAAATCATGTAAAGTTATAAGGGTAAATCTTTCCACATCTCAAAAGGATAGGGATTGCCTCTTAGTATCTAAGCGATGCACTCTAAAATTTGATCATTTTTGTTATTATATTTATTCAAGTATGAACAAAAATAAAATGTCAAATACCATTTTTATAACAAAAAAAAATCTCTTGATTTATAAACAATAATAAGATACAAAAAAAAAAGTATGCTTCGTTACAAGATGTGATAGAATCCTAAAACACATGTAAAACATGTTTAAAAAAGACAACGTTAAAAATAAAAATTTTCAATAACAAAAAGAGTTAATAAGGCAACATCTCTTATATTATCCCCTCATTGAACATTTATGACTAATTCTTTAGGAGCTTTATGAAGATTGCTAGCAAAAAAAACTAGTAATTTGTGTAAGCCTTGTAATTAGTGATTGTAGTCCTTGCATAAATGATGTGAATAATGTTATAAAGAGCTTGAATATTTTAATAGCCTTTTTTAATTCTCAAGTAATGAATCAATAGATGGTTTGACCATGAATTGGTGATACTTTTATCTTAACCTTTTTTTTAGAATCTTTTATAGTGATCACATCCTCTGGTAATAAAAACTCAAGTGGAAGATGAATCAAATTTTCCTTAAAAAGATCTTTCATGAGAAATCAATGCAATGCAACATTCTTTTTCCAAATAAATAAACATCAGTTATCCCTAGAATCTCCTCAAGCATAGTATCGAATTTAGAAGTCATGGTTGTATGACCTTTTAAGATTTGATTAAAGACAAATAATGTTATATTAGCTGTATATATATAATTTTTTATTTTAAAATCACCTTAAGTTGACTTTGTAAGGTAGAGTTCATTAATTATAGAATTAAAGTTATTTGAAAGTAGCTTCCATGCTATATTACAATGATATGAAAGCTTTATTTTTATTAGTGCATTAAAGTAAGATTGGTATTATGACCTATCATTACTACCATTTCTTGTTGGCATTTAAAAAGTCCCATTTTTTTAATGCCTTAATATCAAATACTTAGCTTCTCAGAGTAATTTCTATCATCTTGTCAGATAATTATAGAATTTAGATGGAATTCTTGAAGTTTTAGTTAAAGTACTAGTTATGTTAGCATTTGGTACATTTGCAACACTTGAACCTAACAATGTAATTTATTGAATATAACATGATTTGAAGGTTAAATCTTTTGCATAATTGGACAGTATGCTTGGATTCTTATTAGGGAAGATTAAAGTTCATGATCCAACTCGCCTCTAAGTTGAGAAACTTTCTTATTCAAGTCCTTGCAATGCTTCTAAAGTACCCCAATAATTTTGAGTCGAAGGTTTAGAACCCTTCACTAGCACACCAAAGTTTTATATTAAACAAATATCTTGGAATAAAAAATAACATTACACTTAAAATCACGAGGCTAGTCTCTTTATGCTTAATGTGTTTCATTATGAGTTTGTTTTATAAACTTTGAAAAGGAATTGGATTATTAGGGATCTAAATTTTATTTGCAAACTAAACTAGATAAATATACAAATATGTAATTATTCATATTAGACATTGGATGTGGAGTGGTGATAATATAAAAAGAAACCTTAATAAAAAGTCTTAACTATTACATGCATCAGGGTAAGTTTCTTACCTAGTTATAAGGTCCATCGTTATTCAGTGATTTTCTATGATAGGTTAATACAAGGCCTATAAGAAGTTTGAAATTAAAGGTTGTGACTACTATCAGGTCGGCATACCAATCACTACCAAGTAAATAGTTAGAAGATAGTTTAATGATTTTTAGAGTTTTACCTACACTAAAAGCCATTAAGATATTGTAACTTCCCCTCCTAACCTAAATTAAGATGTGTGCTCTCAAATGATGTTGTGTGAAGGTATAAATCTAATGACATAATAAAATAAACATGCAAGCTAAAAATTAAAGTAGAAAGTAAATCCAATGATTGAATTAAAGAGTTATTAGAGATCCAAAAAATTAAAATTTAAAAAGAGAACAAGTTAGGTCTGTTATATGTATCACATTACACATATCATTGCATGTTTAGCATATAGTTTTTAGGTGGTGTATGAGTCTTTCTCTATCATCCGATTTGTGTCTTCCATGATGTTGGTTTCTTCTCAACTTGGATAATCCTCGTATATGACTATGTCATTAAAATCATTCTTATATGACTATAACAACCTGTTAATCTTTTATCTTTTTTCTCTTATGTTTGATTTTTATGATTGTTTTTTCTTTCTATTTTTTTTTCTTTCCTTTTCCTTTTGGGTTTTTAGACTCGGTTGAGCTAATAATGTTAAACCTAGTTAAGCTTTTTTTATTATTTAATCCTCCTTCTCATTCTCTATTTTTTTTTTGGCCAAGTTAGGCCATGTTGATTTTCTCTTTCTTCTTCTTTTTTTTCTTCCCTTCCCCCTTTTTTTTTTCAAGGCCTAGTTAGGCCTTACATTTTTCTCTTTCTTTTATAGGTTGGTTAAGCCTGTCTTTTCTCTCTCTCTTTTTTTCCCTTCATTCTTTTTTCTTTTTCTTTATTTTTTAGCTTGGTTAGGCTTTTTTTTTTATTTTGGCCTTGTCAAGTGGCTACCTTTTATAGTACTTACTTATTTCTTGACCCGTGTTATTCACATATCAAATCAATTTTAAAAATCTTTAAAAAGATAAAGGCATTAGAAAAAAAAAATTAACACATGCTAGCTAAAACACATTCAAAAGACTTAAATAATGACATGTTGGATGATATTTTTTTAAAAAAACAAAGTATTGAGACTGCAATACATTGAATTAACAGACCAACCATAGTTAATATGCGAAACTTATCATATAGGGTATGAGATCATGATAAAATCATGGAACTTATATCAAAATATATTAAAAAAACCAAATAAAATAACCAAATATTGAAGTTCAAAAACAGGAAAAAATTTCAAATTTAAAAAATTACCTAAAAATAACTTAAATAAATCTATATTAGTGGCTAGTGCAACACCACAGGCTGAGTAGAAATTTTCCAAACATAAAAAGGAAAACACAAGGCTCGTAACATTTTGTTTTAAAGTCTTAGTCCGTTTGATTTATTTTTCTTTGTTATTTTTTCAAATGGTTTTATCTTTTTGCATAAGTTTGGCCTAAAACATGTTTATATACGTGTGTAGTACTTACTCACACACTTTCATTTCTTATGTTCTTATTCTTTGTCTAAAAGCTATTTTTCTATTTTTCTGTATTTTTTTTGTATTGTTTTTATTCAAGCTCTAAGTTAATTAATTAAGCAAGTTATTTTTATGTTTTTAGTAAGTTTCTTTCATTCTTTTCTAGTTGTTTCTTTGTCTTATTTCAAGTTTATTCTTTTACAATTAGTTTAATGAAATGTTAGGGTTTATTATGATAATTAGGGGGTTTGTTTAATTAATTTGTGTATGTGTAGTAATATATATAACATATGAATATGAACATGTATCGAGGTAGATTAAGAATAATAAGTATTTGATTTTGATTAATTGATGTATTTGTATAAAACCTAAATAATTTCAATGTTTGAAAGAAAATAGGGAACTATTTAACAATTATATTGAAAGAATCATATTAGAATTATGGAAAAAAAATTTAGAAGTTAAAGATGGCAAAATTTAAGTTTGGTCCTGAAGTTTTTTAAAATTATAATTTTTCTCTTAAATTTTGAAAACAAATTATATGTTAGTGCCTAGATATAAATAATAGTTTTTAAATAGATTTTGATAGAAAATTGAGTTTTATTTGTGCTGTACTTTCATTTTTTCATGGTTTTCTTTTAAATTAGGAATTGATGTTATCTTGTTATATAATATGTTTAAGTATTTTGAAAGTCCCACACAACTCTTATATGATTGATGAATGTTCATATTTATCTCTATTTAATTATTGTAATATATGATTAGTAATAATACCTAATATGTTTATGAGAATAATAATAATAATGAATACTATTATATTTGGATTAACTATGATTAAATGGTTATCTATTCTATCCAAATTATATTATCCTAATATGATTGTTGAGTTATATATGTCAAAATACATATATTAACAAGGCAATATTAGTCTGTGTGCACAAAATAAAAAATATATTAATCTTAGCTAGGTAGTGACACAATCTATATGAAAGACCATCACATAGATTTGTTACAAATTTTATAAGCCTCGCTAGTTAGGGTTAATACTAACCTGTATGAAAAGCCTCATTGAATGAATTGCATTATAAATGGACTCCTATTTGTATATTTTTTTTATTATTTATTCTTTGAGTCGTGGAAAATGCATCCCCCACCATTTTAAAATTTTTAGGTCTACATTATATGCTAGTTGATCTTGTGTATCTTTTTAAGAATAAGTTTTTGTCTATGAATTGGTATGCCCAATATTTCTTTTTCATGGGGGTTTTATCATTTTAGATATTTAATTTGTAATATATTTTGTCATAGTGTGTATAGCTTAAGCTTTACAATTACAAAGGGTTCTAGGTTAACTTTTTATTTTGTGTATGTATTCTCCTGTAATACAAGATAATGTTTTATCTTTATATTGTTGTGTTAAATTCTTTGTTTTGATAGAATTATATTCAGGTTTGAGGCTTAATATAAATGAGGAAGTTGTAAGAGTGTCTTGACCTATGTGTCAGTACTCGGATTTGAGCCATAACAAAAAAAAATATAAGTGATGAGAGGACTTTTTGAAAAAGTATAATAAATAAATAAATAAATTTAGAGACTTGGGTAATTTAGCCAACATGGTTTAATAAGATTATTTAATTTAATAATATAAAAAAACAACTTGAATTTAATAATATAAAAAATTAAGCAAACATGAGTAAGTTTCTGAAACATTATTTAATCTTTTAAAATTACAACTCATAAAATCTAAGACCTAGGCTTAATCAAGAAATTTAATTTCTAACAAATTTAATATTAAAAAAAATTATAAAAAAAAATCAATCTAAAAAAATTATTGAATTAAAAAATTACAATAAAAAGAATAAGGATTAAACTTAAAAAAAAAATAAAGGATGAAATTGAAAAAATACAATAAAAAAGATCTCAAATAAAAAAAAATAAAAAAAAATAATAAGAATAAAATATGATAAACTAAAAAAATTAAATGAGGATGAAATTGAAAAAAAAATCTAATTTTAAAAATTAATTAAAATAAGGATAAAAAAGAATAAAAAAAGGGACTAAATTTAAAGGAAAAACACATAAATGGATTATCTGCAAGTTTGGAGGGCAAAGCACAAATTTCCAGGAGTGAGAAAATAAAAAAATAAAAAAAATTAATGCCAAATCAGAGATTCATTAACCAATTAGGTTGTTTATAAAAAATAAAAAATAAAAAACACTGAGAAAAATTGAATGAGACGATAGAATAACAATTTTAATCATTAGATTATTTTTTATTATTAGATTACGTGGCATACGCCACCTTAAGGTGGTAAAGCCACAAATATAATCAACGATTTTTTTTATTTTCTATTATTTATCAAAGTCACGCTTTGTCTCTAAAACCAAATAATTATTATGGAAAACTATTAGAAAATAACAAATAAACATCTATATTCAAGTTTTAAGAATTTTAATTTTAACGACAATAAAATAGTATATTTAAAAAAGCTAAATATAAAACAAGTTCCTCAACCATGGTTAAGTATTTATTTACTTTTAAATACAATCAAGTAATTTAACTATACAAAAAAATCGTAAAAACACAATATTGTTCCCTCACAATTCAAAAATAACAAATAAACTACATAGAAATTAGTTTATTTGATTATTATTTTTTTGTGAAGGGCGTTTTACTGCTTCAATCCACGTCGAAACATAGCATCTGCACGCCACGCTCGGTAGGTTCTGTTAATAAAGACGCCTGGTGGTTGTATTGGAATGCAGATGGTTGTTTTACCATTCAACAGAGACTTGATTTCTTTGATACACAAAAAGATGGTTCCAAGGAGAGCGGATAAGCAAACGAAACACGTGCAGACCAACTCATGTAGTAAAAACTCACGATATAGAAGGGAAATTCTAACTGGAATCGGATGCTTTTGATAGTGTTTCTACTACAACATTCGGGCCGTACAACTGTCCCTAAGAATCACTCGAGAGGGTGAGGCAAACAGGCCAGAGACAATGCACTTCGAGAGCTTCTACCAGCTCCAGGACGATATTTCACCCGAGGGTAACTGAGTTTAGGAAGATTTGTGGTGCTGTCTTCTTCTTTTTCTTTCTATCTTTTCTGGTTCATGCAGTCTTTATTCAACTGGACCAACCAAATCATGCCTGCAGAAGCCCAGAGGATGCAAACCTCACAAAGTTTTCGACAAGGTGCTATGTAGAAAACAATTGGCATGTACAGAGAGGTGTTAACATACCCCAATTGGAGCCGGATCAGGAACATCGACCAATCGTTCCATGGTTTGTAACTGATCATACGGAGCAATCTGCATGACATCAAGAGCACTAAATGATGACAATTTGAGCAAGAGACTGCAACACAGAAGGGCCCTTGCTAACGTGGTTACTAAAATAGACCTATCTCTCATCAGAATAGAAAAAAAATGTTCATTTGATTTCTTTTTGCTCCTCGAAGTTAATGGTTATAGCATGGCAATTGAACCACCCACTACGCAGTCATAACTTACTCCGTTCTGATGAGAGGTGACAACTACAAAATATGGCTTGTGTTAGGAATATAGGATGCCATATTCATGAACTGTTTATAATCACAGATTTGAACGTGGCCATGTATATTTAGGTAGCAATTTGATAATATTCTACCACTAGAAGAATCCAAAAAATCATACAACAATCTAAAGGAGAGAACTTGCCTCGTGTGGTAATAGCACTTGTCAGAAACATATAATTCAGCAACAATCATAATAGTTTACCATAGAAATATTTATTTAACGAGTAAGATATGGAGGACATCAAGTCACCTGGCTAAATCCATCAGGCCATGTTATTTCAACAGCGTAGTTTCCCATAGGCCGAATTTCTTCAGGTTCAATATCTTCTGGAACATCAACATATTGCAGTTTTTGCTCCCCGGTCCATTCATCCTATTTCAGAGAGGGAGGGGAAAAAGACAGGGCCAAGGGAGTAAGCCAGCAAACAGCAGAAGAACAACATATTGAGATTATGTGTGAGTTTATGATAATAACAATTGAATTCGACCATAATAAGACTTTTCTCAAGGCTAGTCTTCTTGCTAGAGTTTTTTTTTGGCACTCTAATCATTAGTCAAATTGTCTGATATATAGGATCCTTCTACTTTCCGTTCAATCTACTACTTTGTGTTTCAAGTCACCAGTTGCAAGCTTTTGACTTTTATCTACTTTGTTAGCAGAAACCTGTTTACTTCTGTTCTCAGATTTCTAGGCAAGTGTTATGCGACAAGTTTCACGATAAGAAATAATCAAATCATCACTGTATGGAGTGCTTCCTAGACAATCTGAATTGGAACGTTGAAATACTACTTTTTTCCTTCATCGACATTGGTTTTTGTTGATTTCTTTGTCTGGTTTTCTTTCACCCCTTTCCTCCGCCTTTTCCCAATTTCATTGTATTTTGGGGATCAAAATAGATAGCTTTCTACTGTTTTCCAGTATTCTCGTTGAGTTTTGCTCCTATTGTGGACACTACTGCTTCCACAATCACATCATGTTATCAAATGAACATGCACAGTATAAAAAAACCTAGGAGTAAAGGAAAAGAAACAAAAGGAACAACGATTTGGACTCTAGTTCTTCTCCAATTACATCATGTCACCGAAGTTCCACTCTATTTTTTAAAAAAAAGTTTTCTTGTTCTTAGCTAACTCCAATGAACGAGATACTCTTGGATTGAACGAGTTACTTTCTTGATTTCGATTTGACAGCTAAAATTTCAGCTTGTTTTGGAGCATGAAGAGATTATGGTTGCAGTAAAAAAAGTCATCACTCAGATGCATGAAGCTATCTTGTTTTTGACAGTTCTCTTTGTGCCTGTTTGGTGTTGCTGTACTTTTAAAGTAGCTTTTACCTTGTGGTGAACAACCAGTGCTTGGTTAAGATCTGTTTTGCTTCAAAACAAAAACACATGCTACTTTAAAAAGAAGGTGATTTTCTTTCAAAACAATGCAAAAACCTACTACTTTTAACCAAAAGCAAAGCAATTTGTTATGAAATCTACTATCTTCTCAATTAAAATTAATTTACAATTGAACTAAGCAGTCGTTGGCTCCACTGATGTCTTTTTCAATAAATGCAGTGGTAGCTTTGTTTCAAAATATAATGGCTAGTTCTATTCTTAATGGCAATGTACCATCATCGAGTCTGTTATCATTGTAAATGTGGGCGTAGATGGTATTACGTAAATGGAAAAGATGAATTAGTTGCATAGTAACATACCACACTTTGGGCAGAGCGATCATTCCGTCTCACCGTTGCAGGATGCAAAAGGAACTCTTCCTCTGAATCCGGCACCTTCACCTTAATTGCCTTGATTGATTTATCATAGGTGACAGCTGTTGACACTAGAATGAACATAACATAAAAGGAATTTTATCTCCAGTAAGAAAGTATCGAAATTAAAGTTCCCAAATACTTAAGATTTCAATTTTGGTACAAAAAGTTTTTTCGCTTTCTTGTACCAAAACACCAGAGTACAGAATATTTTTCAGTGTACCTTGTTGGCGAATCTTGGCACACTGTTGCACAACACAAACTCCAAGGTTCTGAAATATTTTTGCCACTTCACCTTGAGGATCAGCCGCCACTTCAGGCATCCCACCATCTCCAGAAGCAGATAGCTGCACAGATGATGGAGTGAAAAATTATCGTTTGCTTAATCATTTTTAGCATATGTTTTTAAATTTCTAATGGAGTAATAAAAGGCTATGAAGAAGTTAAAGTGAAGCACTAAAAATCACGAACACTCTGACATTGAAACTATCTAATTTGTATGTAAAGATCTTATGGCTTGCTCATGCAGGACGGAATTTGTTCAATGATTGTAACCAAAATTAGATGCACAGAGGTCACAGTGCCAACATAACTAATTTAGAATACTTTTGGGAAAGGGAAATTATCCGAGATAAACAAGAGAATTTCAGCCCTGAGTGAAGCAGCAGGTTCACAATATGAAAGTAATGCCAATCCAGTAATCTATCTAAACAGATTACAAGAAAGAAGTTTAAAGCATGTAGCCAAGTAGATTTCAAGCATAACCAACGACAAGAACACTTATATAGGGCGTACAGTTGGTCTAATCGGAAGATCAAACAGATGAGGGATTCCAAACTGCTGGACAACCTGCAAATATGTAATAAGAAAACAGTGAAATATCTGCATCTGCTAAACATTATTGATAATGAATGAATTATCCACATTGATATCATATTAATAGAAAATTAGATTTTTGGATAATGAGCATGCCTGAGAACCTGAACCTCTACCAAATGGGTAATAGCGTTTCCCATCGGCATCGAAGTGGCACATATTCTCTACTACAGCAACGCATGGCACCTGTACACTTGAATAGACAACTTGAATATGTAAAGGTAACAAGTAACATACATATTTTTTAGTTCTCTTACATATGTTCATGAGTATTTTCATCTCCATACAGATAATTTCTACCTCCATGTATGTTAGTGTGTGTGTGTGTGTGTGTGTGTGTGCATGTTGAAAAACAATTTCAGAGTGATTGTAATGAAGAAACGAACCAAACCTTAAGCTTTGAAAACATGCGAACTCCTTTGGCAACATCGATGAATGCTAGCTTTTGGGGTGTGGTAACAATAACAGCAGCAGTTAATGGGACTACCTGAAAATATTTTTTATTCAGCTGAATTGCGGAGATTAAACATAGGAGATGCCTAGCAAAAAGCACATTTCAGCAGTCTTTTCCTTTTCTTTCTACATATGCCTATAGATAATTATAACTCACATTAACAACAATTAAAAGCTAAAGCACATTCAACGGGTACTATCAGTTGGGCCATGAAGGTGCAAACACACACCATTTCTCAAAAAAAAAAAAAAAAAAAAAAAAAAGAAAGAGAAATGGAAACCGGGAGGGAGGGGGTGGCAAAACCTGGCATAAAGTTAGCTGTATATCACCAGTTCCTGGAGGCATGTCAATAACAAGGTAATCCAGCTCTCCCCTGCATTGAGATATATTTAAGATGTTAATCTGTGAAATTAATAAAATGAACTGAAAATTAAATTTGTAATTTCAATCGTAAAGTAGTTTATAGGGAAAAGTCGAAATGTGAACTGCTGTAGAACTGAAACCCACAAACATCTGAAACAGCAATATTATCAAGCTCCTTTAATTAGTGTTTCTGCTACACAAGTTCTGACTTTTATTTAGAGCCACAACATACCATTCAGTGGTGGTCAGTAGTTGATTGATGACCCCAGAAACCATTGGACCTCGCATTATTGCCCTCCCTTGTCCAGCAAATCCAAAAGATACCAACTTGACTCCCATGTATTCAGTTGGAATGATAGTTCTCTTCTCCGGATTCTGTAGAAGTTCTTATGCATTTGTAATTGCAGCATAATCAAATTGCTGTAGAAAGGAGTTCATTTCTAAAATACTACCATCTCCAGCAATCGGTTTTCCGGGGAAACCATTGTCGGTAAACTTGGGCCATAGACATCAGCATCAAAAATGCCTACTCTAGCACCCATACCAGCCAAACTATATGCAAGATTTACTGCTACAGTAGATTTCCCAACGCCTCCCTGCACAACTTTTCACAAATAACAGTCATAGAAACGATATTGCACACATTAATTTTAGTTTCAGTAACCAAAGACAGCATGGCGCAGCAGATGGCACGATCCGTGAAGCATGATTTCTTCTTTTCTCATCAAAAACCAAGGGGAAATGATAAGCTTATAATGCAATCTCTTAGTAACTAAAGCACTTCGTATTCAGGATTGTGCACAAAAAATCGAAACATAGAAACAATGTTAATGCATCGTACTATATATGAACAGGGTACCCGATATAATATCATTCCAATATGTTTGAAGCACATGAGGTGTCAGAGTCAAGTCTTTATTAACTTCTAGCAATTGTCAGAAGTAATAAAGAGCCAATCCTTATATAATCAAATACAAAGCAAGAAAAGCAGCCAAAGTTTATAGGAAGCTTACCTTGCAACTTGAAACTGCGATAATATTTGAAATTGTCTGCAACCCTTGGGGAAGTTGCCCTGCATAAACTGGTCTGGCAGGTTGTGCTGACATCGTCACTTTGACATTCTTGACCCATGGAAGCAAGGCCACCACCTCATTTGCCTTCTGCTCGAACTGTTGCAATCAAATCTTGTCATACTTACTACACCACAATTGCAAACCATCTACTTTGACGATCTTATCAAAGACTCTACAGAGTTGAAAAGATTTCTATAGGATCAAAGAACAAAAGAAGATCACTGGAAACACAAAGTTTCTGAATCGAGTGCGTGGAGACCAATTAATACTAGGGACAGAAGTTACAAAGAAGAAAATAAATGGGATTTTGATTGTTACTCATCCAAAAAGTCATCCACTCATTTTCACTATCAACGAGTGATGATAGTGTCATTTACCATGTCTTTGACTGGACATGCTGGTGTTGTGAGCTCCAACCGAAATGAAACCTGACGTAATATAGCAAACGTTTCAGCAACGACATTATACTTTTTATGCGTATCAAGGAAACTTTGGATCTCGTGTTCGAATCAACCTCTCCTTGAGCTTCATCAATATTGAGGTCTTTCACGAAACCACAAGAGACAATATCAGTTCCAAAGTCTGGATCAATAATCTGAGACAAGGCTTTCAGCACATCACTCTCAGCGTTCCTTGTTGATACTGCGGAACCACCAGCTACATAACACCCAAAGGAATATTGTGTTAGATATACAACCAAAAATAATACCAGAAAAAATTAAGGATGACGCAAATGACTACAAAAATATTAAGCAAGATAAAGAAGTACACTTCAAACTCCAGAGCTGTCCTGAATTAAGAAGGCAAACTGGACTTCAAGGGCAATAATCAAGATCGATGGCTTACAAAATGGAGTCTGTACATTATAATAATAAAAGAAAGAAAGATTACCTTGAACAGAAGAATTAAGAGCTCTGGTTTTCTTTAGGTAGAAGCATTTACGAGGTGGTAGTTTACAAGGCTGATTGTTAACAGATAAATGAAGCCATTTCTCTAGAGATGAGAGCAGCCCTGCAACAGAGACGGCGATCCAAACTTGGAACTCAAAAGCTACCTCAAAAACACTATAAAAGAAAATTATCTCAATGGAGTAGCGAAGATTGAAGTTAGTGTGTTACGTTACCTTCTTTTGGTCGCGTGTGTAAGCTTCGCAAGGAGAGGTTATGGCAGGTTGGAGCATAGAGAAGTTGCATTTTTAGTGGGGAGGATTGGAAGGGAGGGAGAAGGAAGTGATTCGTGTAGCAGAAAGCAAGAAGTGAGTGGGCGTTTTGAGCCTCACGTTCTCGTGGCTTAATGATACGGATGGATGGATGGATATAAACAGCATAATCATACGAGTTTAAACACGCACAAAAATTATAAAGTTTATTTTTATTGAGAGCAAGAATTTTCAATTAAATAACTAATTAGGATTCACAAAATTAGTTTAGATTTTACTCTCTTTTTTTTTTCATTTGAAGAGCACATTTATATGTTTTTTATGCCTTTTCTTTTGTTTTTTTATTGCACATATTAAAAATATATACATCATATTCCGAATGCAAGCAGAGTATTTAAATAATTAATGTGAAAATTTTGAAATGTAAAAAAATAATAGATTTTTATAATTATTTTTTATTTAAAATTTAAAAATTTAACTAAATTTCTTATTTTATTTGAATTTTAAATTAAATTATGTATGAGCTATTCATACATAATTTTATTAACTAAATAATTAAAAAATATTAAAAAAACCCGTAATCCAAATTATAAATTTTATTTGGTTAAATTAATTTATTTATTTTATTATATGATAAAAATAAAAAATAATTTGTAATCAATTTAATATTAAAAAATAAAAATCTATGCTATAATTAAAATAATAATAAATAAATAAAGGGAGAAAAAAATCTCACAGGGCCAATAAAAAAAAGCCCAGAACATAATATATAATTTAATGAGTCGATGCATTGGATTGATGGCCATGGTTGGTTTATATGCAGATTGAAAAAAAAAAAAAACACACTTTATTTGTATTGCGCTCGATAAATCTCCTGAGCTTTCCGGTCTAGCATTCCACAATTTGCCTGCGGATCCATGCGTATAAATCTAGCTGCTCCGGCGGTATGCTTCCGAGGTCAGAAAGCACTATTGTTTCAACGCGTTTCACAGTGGCTCAATTTCTATTTTAACTTCGATATGGGCATCTGACTAAACGGAACAATCATTTTGGAGATCGATCAGCCAAATTATATAAAGATTCGGGCAAAAGGAAGAGCAATCCAGTCTTGACTTCCAATCAACTAACTTTCAGAAAAATTCGACGTAGACTACAAGACTATAAATAAAATCCGCATAAATTAGTGTACCCTTCTCTGATTTGAAGAAGGAGAGATAACAATAACAGCATCCGAGGAGATAGATGTCCTTCATAGCTACAGTGTACCGAGAATGTAATTAGAACAATTTAAAAGATGGCAGGCAAATCCCAGCATGAAGCCTTCCACCACACGAGGCCTCCCATGCATTGTCGTTGCCCTCCAATAAAAATGCAACCGTCTCCGCAATCAGCAACCAATCTTTTAGCCGGACAAACTTGCCCGTGATATAAATGAATCACTCCAGACAGTGATTGAGAAAAAAATGCCTATACAAAGAACGGCAAAACAATCAGAGGAAATTTATCGCACTGAAAAAATAATCATGAAGCAAATGGCGATCCTGTGTCTTGGAATCACCCGCCCTAATTTAATGCCACAGCTTGCCGCAAAAACCATTCCGTGGCCTCTTGCTGGATATGATATCCGAAAAGGAATCAACCAACTGTCCTGCCAAGCTACTGGGATCATCAATCAAAGTTTGGATGAAGGTGTTAACCACTCTACGTTCTTGTTCTGTTGATCTCAAGCTAAACCATGTCAGCAATTTCAATCTAAATTCCTGGTTAATGTGACCCTCACATTCCAACCACCGGATTGTCTTCACACAGTACTCAAAGTTCTCATCCAGGTAACCTGAACCACTGGACACATGGAATGGTGATCCATTTATCAACGTGCTATCACAGTCATGCAAGTCTTCATTTGCTTGTGCAGCCCTTTTCCTGCACAACTGTGAATCAACAGGAGGCACTTCCCCACTTGGCCCATGCATCCAGGTCTGGGAGTCACCGCTACCATGAGATCTCGCTAGACCATTTTTCTCTACCTCATGAGAAGCAGCATCATCATCTGCCTCAATGGCCTGCTCCAAAGTGCACCCATTATCCTCATCGCGGGAGGACTCAAATGGAGGAGTCAGCTCTTCATTCAAGTCAGGCATGGAAACAACATTTAAGTCTAGCCCATGTGAAACAGATGGCACTGGATCTTCTGAAGTTTGAAGCTTGACCAGTTTACTTGCTCCACAGCATTTTTCAGTATCAGCACTGCAGAAACCTTCAAAGCAGCCTTGCTGTTGAGCCCCCGCCAGATGGAGGATCTTCCCAAGATCACGAACCTTGAATCCAGAAGAATTAACTCCAGTTGCAGTTTCAGAATCCCTGTTGTAGCTAGAAGTACATCCCCCAGTGATGATATTCTCTTTCTTACTATTCCTCGCAACTGAAGGATTGGAATTTTTGTGAATTATCTCTATGCTCTTGGTAAAACACTTTGCTTCAGAGTGACCCAAGTCACCAGCCTCTGTATAAGAAACAATCCGAAAAGTATACTCTGTACAAGGCTGTAGATTAGAGATCAAAATCCTCCTCTGAGATCTTGGAAACATGCAAATAGGCTCTTTTGCATGTGTCTCTTCTCTACTCTTGCAATACCAGAGTTTATAGCCCTTAATATCAGCAGATGATGCAATAGACAATTCAATTAAAATAATTACAACAGATGAGGACTTCACTTCTTCAAATAAGAATCTGCAAGCAGCAGGAAGGGAATCCTCTGCGGAAAAGACAAACATTAGATTATCCATTTCAAGTTTTCAAGATCACAATTTCAAACAATAAGGATACCAATAGAGAATGCTATAATGAACCCTAACCTCTGCAAGTTGGGTTCGCACTAGAGATGGTTGTGAGCCATTCATCTGCCTTTTCAATTGCAAGAGAGCAAAGTTTCTGCACATCACCAGCAACAGAGAGTCTGCTGACAATGCCACGTGCCATCTTGGCAGAAACACCATCTACTGGACCCACTTCTATTTCAAGTTTGGCCTTGGCATCCTTGACAATTTCATGCAGTTCTTTAAACCTTGAAGTCCCATCAAGTAGCCTGTAGCTCAAGTATATCCTATAACAGAGCACATCAAGTCGACGAGCATCCTTTGCTATAAGTAGCTGCTTCTTCCAACTTCTGTCAGTATTAATCAAATCACAGCAAAACATCAGTCCAAGGATAAGAAACTATTCCAGTAATACAAAACTATTCCCACTTCACTTCCAGGAAGGTACAGTCTATAACAGAACCAGCAAAATTACCCTCTTGACAAGCCATTAGATCACTAAACCCAGTCTATATCATTATAATCATTTCCCAGCAATAAAGGCACATTAAGAAGCACTTTCTTCCATATAAATAAATATTTTTTAACAACACACAAATTTTTCATTAAATGATATAGGAGAAATTTGTTAAAAGCTACCACTGGAGAAAAATCTGTGCAGTTCAAGACATCAACCAAAAATTCGAATAACTGATCAGATGGCTCACTGAAACCAACTTGTTCAAGAATGTAGAAACCATAACAAGCTTGGGATTTACTTACCCGAGAATCCCTGAAACTTTACCACAAGATGCACAACAATAACTACCATCTAGCTGCATCAATTGGCCAAGGTCAACAACCCCCACCTTTTCACGTTGAAGGGCACATTCAATATGGCAAGATAGCTCACAGGAGTCCCCCTGACCACTTTCAGATGTGCAAACCAACCAGAGACTAGGGTCTTTATTGTCATCAAATAAATGACAAATACAGCATGAGCACCTCTTGCAAAACGTGTCATCAATGGATAGAACAGCTCTACAAGCTGAATTTTTACATATCCATGAGTTTGAACATCCAAAATCGGGTGACTGCTCAGAAGCAGGTACAAGTCTCATAGGATTTTCCCCTTTTCTTTGTTGCTTCTTAGAAGAAGTTTGATTGTTGGGACTGCAAGAAGCTTTTTTGGTTTCCAGCTTCTTGGTAATTTTGTTACCTGTCTTCATAAGTTCTGTCATTTTGCTTTTTGATGAAGCTGTCTGTTTCTTGTCCTTATCCAAGCAAGTTCGAAGAAGTTCCTTTTTGGGACCAGATTTTAGGAACTCTTGAAGGAGTTCTGGGCTTCTTGAAGCATCATCTGAATTGCCATTTTTTTCCGGGGTGCTTTGCACACTGGAAGAAAGGCTTTGAACACCAGAAACTGGAAAGGAACAGCAAACCAACCAGAAAATAAAAAAAATAAAAAAAAAAAGAGTTTTAGCAGAAAATAGAACACATTTTTTATAGTAAGTAGTTCATCTGATTAATGAATACAAACATGTTAGAAGCTGTCTAACAATATTTATAAAGTTTTACTAACAAGGCGGGTAATATGGTTCTTTCTTTCTTCATAGCTCAACCCCACTTTAACTTTTCAATATCTCTTCAACTGTTAGTGCCTTCGATTTAGTTAAATCTCTCCTTTATCAAGGCATTTTTTCTAAATGCCACAATTGTTGCGTACCTCAATGCTCTTTCACACCAAAAAAAAAGCCGCCTATATCTTTTAAACTTCACCTTCTTTGTCAGCTAATTATAACCACTCCACTGTTTTACAGACGAAAAATTATGTTAACATTGCACATGAATAGAATTGCAAAATGGGGAGCGAGTTAATCCTTCAAATAAAAGAGTATGAAACCAAGACAATGAGAACTAAGTATTAAGAGCCCTAAAATGCCTTTGAATGTCAGACAATGAAACACCTAACAAGACTGTCATAGCTCTGAATTATAAGATGCAACAGAGAAATAAAACATAATTGTACCCAGCAAAAATGGTTTGGCTAGAGATTTTCTCAATAATTCTGAATCCATTGTAATCCAAAAAAAACCCCAAAAACTCTCTCCCAAACCAAATAGATAGATTACCAGCCACCTTGCACAGAATCACCCATTTTTTCATGCAGTTGGAAACAATACATAACCCAGCCCACAGGAATTGCAAGAAATGTGTGAAACACATTAACATAAATTTGTTGTGGCATCCATGTTTCTTGGTAAAAACTAACTCCAATACGTACAACCCCACATATCTAATTGGAAAACAGTATCATATTACAGATCAGAAAAACAAGAAGCAGCAGCAGCAGCAGCAAAAGGGATCCAGCTTAGAAACATTGAACTTTATTTCTCCTTCCCAGTGAACAAACAACTGAAAATAATGGGTAGGCAACAGGGTTTGCTACCGGTGAATGAAAACACAATAAAAGAAATCAACAGGAATATCAGCCAATAATGAGTACAATCTGATTGACAAATCAAGTGGACAATGTCATCATCAAAGTAAAGACCTATTAAGAATCCCCACAACCGCTATGAGTAATGGCAAGGGTAAGTCATGGCACTGTTCCTAGCTGCTGGATTCTTAACTGAGCATAGAAAGGAAAAATAGAGATCTCAACTGGTATATAGAAATGGATAAAAGAGCATACCTTTAGCAAGGAATGTATCCTCTAAGTCCATTTTAAACAGGTCGGCAAACTAATTTTAGCTGCCTTACCTGTCACCATAAATTCAAACACCAAAATGACTTTAAGTTTACTTAATTTTTTTTTTAAGTCCTTCTCAATTTTTTTAAGCAACGAAATAAATTACATTAACCTAAAACACCAAAAATTCCAATATATAGCAACTGCTTTGCAAACCAGATTTTGTAAGAAAAATGCTATCACTCTCTACAACAACAACAACAATAGTATCTTTGAAGATTAGAAAAAAAAAAACTTTCAGCACATTGAATAATACTCAACACATAAGCAGAAACAACAGAAGAAAAAATAAATTACTATAAACTAAACTTATCGAAAAGGCTGAATTGCAGAGTAAATAGTGTGTAGATGTCCGTACATTGTCCTAAATTTTTAAAAAATAGAGAAAAAGAGCTAAATAATTCTCAGTCAGGAAAAATCAACACGTAATTTTGAGAAAACAAAAGAACAGTAACGGATCTGAGACAACAAACAATCAAAACCAAAATTCGAAAGCAAAGGGAAAGGGGGGGTGGGGAGAGAGCACGTTGTTACTTAGTACCTGTTGATAATGGGCGAGGAATCTAGGGTTTTTCAATGTAGCCAAATCAAGAGAATTGGTTTATGAGAGAAGACACGAATCCAAGGCGAACGAGAGAGAGAGACAGAGAGAGAGGAAATTTCTTTTCTTCGAGTTTATTTATTACGTTAGTTTCTTAGTTAGAGCCTTGAGGGAGATTTGTTCACGTTTCAGAGACAGGAGGAGAAGTTAGTCACGCTCGGTTAATACGCGTAGAAGCAGTTGGATCCGTTTTAGAGAAGTGCTGGCTGTACCCAGCAGAAAAGGTACGTCAAGCACTGCGCCACTTGATTCAATTTGAGCGCGTGGCCTTCGATTCTTATATATATATATTGCGTAGATGAAGTTATAACTTTTTATTTATTTATTTTAAAACATCAATATTTATTTTTCATATAAAAACACAATCCCTCCATCTCAGATTAATATTTTATATTCCGCAGCTTACGAGCGGAATGCCACTAATAATTATTTTTAAAAATATATTAAATAATACTTTTAATATTTACATATTAAAACATTTAAAAACATAAAAAATTAATTTAAAATAAATAAAAAAATTTAATTTAAAAAACACTTTTAAAAAATGATAGCTCCAGGTAATCTTATTTGATATGATTCTTTGAAATGCTTTTACTTGAAAATATATTTAAATAAATATTTTTATTTAAATAAATATTTTTATTTAAATAAATATTTTTATTTAAAATATTATTTTTAATATCATTATATTAAAATAATTTAAAAATATAAAATAATTATTTAAAAAAAATAAAATAAAATTTTATTCTTGAGTATGAATTCGAGTTCGAGGTATGGATTTATTTTACAATATTTTTAAAACATGATAGTTGAAGGTAATCTTATTTGATGTAGTTCTTAGAAAATGAGGTTGTGTTTCCTTAGAAAATGTACAACAGTAATAATTTTAAAATATTTTTTATTTAAAAATATATTAAAATAAAATTTTATTTATTTTTAAAAAAATTATTGTTGATATAAATATATTAAAATAATTTAAAAATATAAAATTTATTTAAAAAATATAAAAGTTAACCCTTAATCGATTGCATTGATCATATGGCTATGGATGTGAGGTAAGAATCTAATTTTTATTCTTGGATGTTGACGAAGATTATTTATTTGTTTATTATTGACGAAGAGACCTCCTCGTGTTCAATTCATGGAGGAGTCGTGGGATTCATGAGAGGAAGAAATGAAATGAGTGTATGGAACGCGTGTCAGACTGTCAGTAGAATCTAATCTTGTTTGAAAAGTATCGGGAAANAAAAAAAAAAAAAAAAACCTTAAAAAAGAAAAAAAAAAAAAAAAAAAAAAAAACATGAAGTGTGGTCCTTTTTTGCGATTCTTTTTCACCACTTTTTTTCTTTACGAAGGCCAATTATACGCGGTGCCCCCCACCGTCCTTCCTTCCAGGTGGATGCCTAATCCCTCGCCACCTTCGCCTCTTCCATTCCTATTGGTGCTGGACGGCGGTGGGTTCCTTGGAATTGACTAAACTAGGTTAAAAGAATCAATCACAAAATATTAGACAGCTAGAGCCGCTGGGAAATTATTGCTTTTATGCTGTTGACCTTCATAAAATAAAATAAAAAAAGTTAATGTTTTTTATTTTTTTTAATCCTCCTCCTTTTAGCCAAAATGATTGCCCCTAGCTAACCACGGTATTCACGACAAAAATCAATGGTAATCAGATGAAACCTGTGCTGGCAATTCGTGGAGCATGCATAAATACAAGAGGGGTCTTTTTTTTTTATTTATTATTTCTAGAAACAATTCGGTTAATACACAGCCGAACATCACCAGTAAAAGAGTTGATGTGTAGCGCAACAAAAGGCTGAATCAGAGAGCAAATTCACTCAATTTACTGTTAATTGCTGCAATGTAATTACCGTTTTCTAATCCCAAAACAACTCGATGACTTTGCATGAGGGATAATTCAGCCTTCCTGAATGACTTACCATGTAATTGACTAACGATAAGTGATCTTTTCTCTTTTCTTAACAATGTAAAATTACTAAACTACTCTCAAAAGGTAAAAAAAATGATAATATTTTAATCTTTTTCTTCTAGCTAGAACAATTAAATGACACAAATAATCTTAAAAATTAAAAAAACAAAATAAGCTATCACCCACGGTTTATTTTGTCTTTTTAGACCGGGTTTTTTGTTCTATTAATGTTGAATTAGAAGCAATTTAGCTTTTAATAAATATAAATATTAATAATAAAAAAATAATTAGCGTGCACGTCAAACACTTTGTCATGTTCAAGTGGTATTTTTAATGGTTTTTGACGATTAGTAGTGGGCTTTCTCGATGCGATTAAATTCATCTTGACATTCCTTCCTTTCCATGACAATGTGTACGATGTTATGACCTCTAATTTGGTATTGGTTGATATAATTTTTTTTATTCTAGTTCTCTCCCCATCTTAGTTTCTACAAGTGACACTTTATGATCTCAAGCTAGCCCTTTAATTTGTTTTTTTTTTCGTATTTCATACCTTTTCATTTGATTATTATTTTTTTATTTGAAATGATTTATAAAATTGAAATTATTTTTTAAATTTCATCCCCTTTTTATTTTTTTATCTCTTAAATTTAGTTCAAATTTTTTTAATTTCTATTTTTCTTGTTTGTAATTCTTTTCTTAATTGAATTTATTTTTCAACTTCACCACTTGGTGTTTAATTTTCTTTTATTTTTATATCAGATTTGATATGTATTCTTTGAATTGCTATTTGTTTTACTTTAACAAGTTTTTTATATTGATTTTTTTTGTTTTATCCTTCAACACTGAATTAATTTTTTTTATTCGTTATTCACATATTAAAAGATAAAATCAAATGTTAATCTTCAGAACCTATGACCCTAATCATGAGTTTAAAACTAACCCCGTAAAAGGTAAATTCTAAAAATAGCCAAGTAAAATCTAAATCATCAAAATGCAAAAGGATAAATTAGAAGGAAAAAAAAAAGCAATAAAGAGTGGTCTAAAACAAAAGAAATAACAATTAAAAGAATAGATATTAAAATCAATATAAAAATAATTTGAAATCAAATGCATGATGAATGAAATTGACAATAAAATTAATCAGAAAAAGGATAAAAAAATAACAATAAAAGAATAAAGATAAAATTTAATATAAAAATAAAATAAAATCAAATGACTGGGGATGAAATAGAAAAAAATTAATAATAAAAAAATATACACTAAGGAAATGACAATTTATCTCACTAACAAGTTAATTATTTTTTTTGCAGGGGAGTAAAATGATAATTATACTAGTAAGTAGTAATATTTGTCTGACAATTGTATTTGGTATTATAATAGTTTTTGTGATTGTAATTTGAAAAAAGTTATTTTATAAAAAATGATTTTGGTTGAGGTTTGTTTGATATTTATATATATCTGGTTAAAATTATGGTTAAAATTGAGGTTGAATAAAAAATAGTTTAATGTATTTGGTTAAAAATGCTTTTTAAATTGAGGCTATTGCATATATTGATGGATTTTCATTTAAATATTGTAAATTTAACCACTATTATTAAATCATAAAATAAATAATACTTTATATAATTTTTTTTATTGTTCCATTAAACTATCTACAATTCCATCACGTATGAAATATATTCGAAAAGGACTATAGTTTTCTTAATCTTTTTAAGTACAAAGCAACATCAAATATAATATCATCAAGAATAAAATTAGAATTACTATCAAATTCTGAAAATGCTATTTTATCATACGATCTCTTTCTAATTTGTATAGTATCATTTAATAATATTAAATACCAGTTTTTAAATAAAACATAATTAAAATAATAATTTTTTTATTATTATACACATTAACAATGCAAATAGATAAATTCATTTTATTATTTACATAAACAATGCAAATAAATAAATATTAATTGTTTTTTTAATCCACATACTACTCTTTTTACGTGAACAGTGTAAAATTTTATCACATTATTCACGTGTTCACACTTGTGTGTAGAGTGAATTAATAGACTCTGCACATTGTTTACTTCTATGAAGTGAACAGGGTGAGAAAGTGAATAATATAAGATGGATTAATTTACTTTGCACAATAAACTTTGCCGAAAAAACAACTAAATCTTGTTTCTTTTAAAACTGTGTTTCATTGCTATTTTTTATGGGTTTTATGTTTGAAAAACACTGGTTTAAACTTTAACTAAATATAATTAATTTGTGATTTTTTTAAAATATAGCCGCTGTTATGTGGAGAAACATACTCTAAATTCACTGTAGATATGATTTTTTTTTAATTGTTTTTTAATAAGAATGTTATATTGTAGTTAGTTTGATTTGATGTAGACGAGAGATGGCGGCTTGCAGCAAGTTAGCAAGCCAACCAGACAGCACAGACTTAATGCGGACAACTCTCACCAAAATAAACAGGCGATTAAGTTGCATTTCAATGGCAGTTGGACGTACATCTCTCTCACCTTTTAAAGCTATTTCCTGCTGCTTAGCACATTGCCACGTAGCGGCGGCGGGATGCTAGTCATTTCATGTAGGTGTGTAAATTCCGTAGGGCAAGACGGTGATGCTGTGCTGTAACTTGTAAGGTAACAGTGCTTCAAAGGTAGAAGACAGGCGTGAGTGAGCGGAGAGACCCGTGCGAGGAAGGGCAGAAATTATACTGGTAGCATGTAAATCAAGTGTTTTTGTTAGCTTTTCAGTGAAAAAGTGGACTGCCTTTTACATATAAAACTCACGTCATGACGAGAGAATTATAAGCACTGAATTGAAAATATTATAAAGTTTATTTGGGGACTTCACTTAGATTAAAAAAAAACAAGGATTGAATTGGATTTTGACCATGCTTGCAGTCGCCAATCCTGCCGCTTTCACTACCCTACAATACAGGGATGCACAGCTTTCTTTCTCTTTTTCTCTGCTTGTTATTGTTATTGTTATTGTTATTGTTGTAAAGATATTTTAATAAATGCAAACCAAAAAAAGTTATTAAGGGAAGGCAGCACATGTGCTAATAAATGAGAAGCATGTAGAGCTCCTTCAATAATTAAATACTATTTTTTACGGTGGTGTTATAAATAGCTCACTAATGTCTTTTTGATAGAGTAGCGGTAGAGGATTGTCCAAGGGGCTCCGGTGAGTTTCTTTTCTTCTTTTGTTGTTCTCTCCCTTTCCTTTAAAAAATACAATATATTCTTTTCATTTTATTTTTATATTCAATTTAATCCTCATTTTTTTTATTTTTGATGCTTATTAAAGTTTTTTTTATTTTTATCCCTTTATATTCTATTTTTTTAGTTTTTTAATTTAATTTGATGCTCATTCTTTTAATTGTTAATTTTTTTTTATTAATTTCTTGATTTATTTATATTTTTCAATTTTTTCCTCTTAATATTCTATTTGATTTAATTTTTGTATTCAATTTTGGTCCTTATTCTTTTATATTTTCTTAATTTATTTTACTTTTTAATTGAATTTCTATTTACTTTTTTATTTAGTTTTTATACCAGAGATGATTCTCCTTAGTTGATTCCTAAAAGTTGGTTGTTCGTCATGGAAGTAAAATGAATTGAAATCTAGCAATCAGAACCATTTATGAAGTTAATTAGCAGTTAGAAACCTATATCAAATAGAATATTGGATGTCCTGTGACACTTAATAAAAAGACACCGCACGCATATACTTGTTAAGAAAAATCCCAGGAAATTGAACTACAACGTATCAAAGCTCTGCCAAAATCTCATATAAATTCATTCTGGCTGTGTTTTGTATAAAATACTTCATCTTGCATGACAAGTGTAAACACAAACCTTGGTATGGAGGCATGGAGGCAACATTGCTAAAAGATAACCTTTATGTTGTACCATTTGGAAGTCTTTTTTATATATATATATAAATTGTTTGTTTGCTTTTTTTTTTTTAATTATTATTAACGTGATTATCTCTATCAGTTTATATATATATATATATCTTAATTAATTTTATAAATTTTAAAATTAATAATTATGTAAATTTTTAATAGCTCTAAAGCTTATAAGATTTAAATTAATAAACTCTAGAAAATAAATTAAAAAAATAATTAATTAAACTACACCTCTCTAGTGAGCTACCTGCGAACTGGTGTTTTTTTCTCTTTTAGGGCTGCGTGGAGTTATTAGACGATGGATGGATTATTAAGGACAGCCCAACGAGGTGAGTTGACTGAATAGCAGGATAGGTCATGATACACAACAGAAGTCTAATGTTCAAAGCCCAGTAGGTTAACATTAATTTCTTGGGTAAGAATTTTCCTCGACATACAGTTGTGAACGTAATCATACGCTGAGAACTTGCATGTCGATATCAAAATGTTGCTGCTACAGAATTCATAGCACGAGTTCTTTGTATTGTTTGATTTCTAGTTTAACATAATATTAGAGTCAATCGCATGATTATATATTCCCCAAAAAACACAACATCCTTTTCCCTGGCGCTTGACTGCACTGCTTCAAAAGCTGCTTGGGATACATTAGCTTCAGTTTTGGCATCACCTTCCACTACTCGTATCATCTCTCTTCATTCGGCCTTGCTAGAATTGAAGCATTCTTCAGATGAGTCTGCCACCACATATCTGTGGCGAGGGTAAAAAAAATATTATGATGAACTTCCAATCGTGGGCTAGGCACTCGACTTCACTGATTTCAACTTATACTTGTTCAAGGATTCTATGATCACAAACTCACTGTAAGATCTGAACCAGTTTCCTTAATTTAGTGAACTATATAGTCTCTTATTAAGCCACAAATTCATACACGGATTAATTTAAAACATTGTCCGTAAGTACTTTACAGCCTGCAGATCATTTCTGCTAGCCCATTGGGCATATCTACTACTCCTATTCGAGATCGATTTTCTCAACGGTATGCTGCTCGGGTTTATCTTCTTCATGGTGTGGTTGAAATCAATATTTTCATGGGTTTCATTGAAATTCTTCTCACTCTAATGGCTTTTGGAAAATCCAGAATATATTTATATGCCCTTTTCTTGTACATGATGTCAGCTCTGTTAAAGCCGGAATCATCTTGCTCCGTCTTATCCTTGGCTTGTCTGTAGGATGAATTCATTATCACGTTTTACGAGGCCAGCCAATTAAAAAATTATAATAGATAATAGTATTGGCACTGAAAATGAATCCATATCCCATGGAACTTTTACTTGGCATCCAGACACGGGTGCCATTCATCACGTTACACCAGATATAACAAGTCTATCCTACATTGTACCTTATTATGGTCAGGATTATCTCGAGATTGATGATGGCAAGGGACTCGACTCTCTATCTCCCATCTTGGTTATTCTTTTATCTAAACACCACTCATCTCTTACACATGTCCTTTATCTTGCATGTTCTTGATATTATAAAGGGTTATTAAATAACTATTTTAATTTATTAATTTAAGTTGTTAGGTAAGATTTCATATAATTATTTATATAATTTATAATATTTTATGCTTGATTTTTATTAAATAAATAGAGATGATGTGATTCGAACTCATGACCACTTAATTAATCATCAAGATTCTTGTACCATGTAAAAAAATTATCTTAACTTATCTTAGCCCAAAAACTTAGACTATTAGATAGGATTTCAAAATATAATTTATATTATTCTTTAAAAGGCTTTACTTTTTTGTGTAATTTTTCTCTTAAAAACATCTTATTTTTTTTTTAAAAATTTCAGGGACATTTCTTTTATGTTAACAATTTGATTTCCAAGTCTATTCTTCTTTCCCATACTATTAAAAATGGTCTTTACTAGTTAGCTAAATATGTTTGATTTTTCTATAGTTCTTGATGCGTATTCCATTTTTAAAGCCTGACATTAGCATCTTAATCATCCTCTATCTCTATCTCTATCTCCCCCCTTCTCTCATTGTCCTTCATCATCTACAATCATTTGCATGTTAATTATCATGGTTGAAGTTCAATATCAATTAGGATTTATAATTTGTAAGAGTTTTAATATTAATTAAAGAATTAATCATAGTTAATGTCGACATCCTTAATGAAGAAGGATTTATAATAGACTAGTTTATTATAATCCTTATTTAATTAGAATGTTAAATTACTTATAAGATTAAGATTTTCTTCAAGTAGATTAATTCCTTGATTATCTAGGACTTGCAGCCTATAAATAGGCTTGTAATCTAAAACATAATATACAAGTATAAAGAGATATAAAGAAAAGCCATAACTGAGTATCTTTTAAGAAAACTCTTAATAAAAATATCATTTTTCTTATTTTTCTTATTTTTTATTTGTTATTATAAATTAGCTACTACACCCTATCCTTTTCTTTTAACAAATGGTATCAGAGTTTATATTTAATTATTTAACATGATTAATTTAAACTTTCCAATTTAATGTCCCTGGTTGACAAATGACAACTATCAAACTTGGTGTATTCGAGTAAAAGTTTGGCTAAGTTTCTAAGATATATAGGAGATGGTTGAAAAAGGCTTTGTGGAACCTATAAATGGAGTAACGTTGACTTCAGCCTAAAAAAAGCCATGTAAAAGTCATGAAAGAAAGATTAACTAGCACTAACAATCACCCACTAATGTTTGGATGACATCACTTTTGAGATAATGGCCAACGCAACCATCATCAAACAAATACAAGAAGTTTTACAGGAATTAAACCAATGAGCTGATAATGTGAGAAAGATACGTCTATAAAAACTACATGGTGACTTTGAAAAGTTACATATGCTTGAATTAGAGAATATTTCTAAATACTTTGCAAGAATATTAGCCATATATAATTAAATAAAAAGATATGGGGACAAGATGATAGAGACATGTGTGATAGAGAAAGTCACGATGGAAGAGTAGTAAAATATAAATTTTCTTTCAATACAAGGTCTTATAGGAACAAGCCCATAAGGAAAAAATCAATGAGATTCAAAAGGATGTGGGTGCATAAACACTTTTTTCAAAGCAAGATGATTCTGGATATTCCAAAGGAGAAGGAGGAAAAGAAAGATTTGGAAAAGAAGGTTAATAACAAATCAAAAGTTAAATGGTGTAATTGTCAAAAGACATATCATTATGCTAGGGATTGTTGGAGTCCAACCAAAAGGGTTGAGGAGAATGCAAATCTTATTACAGAAGAAGAGAAGGAAATCACTCTATTAGTGCATAATGAGAGAATGCAAGATTAAAAAAAACATGTGGTACCTAGACAATGGAGCTAGTAATCATATGGGTGGAAATAAAAACAAGTTCATGGAGCTTGATGAAGCAATTAAAAGTAATGTTACATTCGTAGATCATTCAAAAGTTTTCATTAAAGGAAAAAGTATGATTTTGATTAAATTAAAAGATAAAAGTCATCAATTTATTGGTGATGTCTATTATATACCAGCAATAAAAAGCAAAATATTAAGTTTAAGATAATTTTTGGAGAATGATATGAGATTAAGATGAAAGATCATACTTTGGCATTACTTGACATTAAAAGAGATATAATTTCAAAGGTAGCCATGAAAAATAATATAATGTTCTTGATAAACATAGAGATGGATCTGCCTAAATGCATGTGTAATTGGTTTTAATATATAAGACATGAGCATGTAAACTTTGATAACTTGAAGATGATGACACAAAATAAAATGTTAAAGGGTTTACCATCCATTATATATCCAAATCAATTATGTGAAGAAGGCTTAGCGAGTAAGTAATTTCATAAGAGTTTTCTGAAGAAGTCTACATCAAAAGCAAATTAACTCCTATAAGAAATACATATTGATGTTTGTGAAACTATCAAACCATGTTTGTTTAGTAAAAAGTTATATTTTCTACTTTTTATTAATGATTATAACAGAAAGACTTGGGTATACTTCTTAAAAGAAAAGTCTAATGTGTTTAGTTTTAAGAAGTTTAAGGCATTAGTTGAAAAATAAAATGATTATTCTATAAAATTATTTAGGATGGATATGGAGGGTGAATTTTATTCTAATGATTTTAATGAGTTTTTGGAAGATCATGGTATAAAAAAAACTCTTAATGGTGCCTAAATCCCCATAACAAAATGATGTGGTGGAAAGAAAAAATAGAAGCATCCTTAACATGGTAAGAAGATGCCTAAAGAGTTTTGGGTTGAAGTTGTAAATTGTACTACCTATTTGTCAAATAAATACCCTATTAAAAGTTTGAATGACATGACTCCACAAAAAGTATGGAGTAGAAGAAAACCAAATGCCTCTTACTTGAAAGTTTTTAGGAGTATTGGTTATGTGCATGTAAATGATAAAGTAAGGACCAAACTAGATAACAAAAGCAAAATGATGATCTTTATAGGTTATGGCCAAAAGTTTAAAGGATACAAGCTTTACAACCCTAATGAAGGAAAGATGATGATTAATAGAGATGTTGAGTTTAATGAAAAAGAAGTATGCGATTAAAAGGTAAATGATGTTGAGAAATATTTCTTTCCGATTCTTAATAAAGATGAGGAAATATATAAAGATCATCAAGAACCAATAGTCATGTATCCACAAACACCAATAAGCTTAATTTTTTCTTCTTTTTCTAGTGAAAGCTCAAGTAGTGGCATTATCTAAGTCCACTAAGAAAGATGAGGATGATCCTATTGATAATGATGTAATTCAATTTGCTATATGTGATCCTAAAGTGTTTGAAAAAGTAATAAAGGATGAAAAGTGAAGAATTGCTATAAATGAGGGGATTGCATCAATTGAGAAAAATAACACATGAAAATTGTTTCCTAGACCAAAAGAAAAGAAGTTAATAGGTGTTAAATGGATTCATAAAGAAAATAAGAATGCCAAAAAAGAAAAAAAGAGGTACAAGGCGAGATTGGAGGAACAAAGCTACAGTCAAAAGTAAGGAATTAATTATAATGAAGTTTTTGCTTTAACTAATAACATTAAAGGTAAGCTACAAGAAATTGAAGACGTGCAGGCCCAAAAGTTAATCTTATTTGGAAAAGTCATGAATTTAGTTAAAGGTTTAGAGACACAAACATAATTTTAAAAAAATAAAATTAATGTTAAGTAAAATGGTGAAACTACTTTCGTTAATTTTTTGTAATAATGGAATAAGAACGACATTAATGCTATTAAGGCAGGACATCTTGAAGAGAAAGAAAAGATGAAAGAATGATCACAATTGATATTAAAAGGGAGTGTTGAAGTTCAATATCAACTAAGATTTAGAGTTGTTAGAGTTTTAATATTATCTAAAAGATGAATCCTAATTAATGTAGGAATCCTTGACGAAGAAGGATTTGTAATACTAGTTTATTAGAATCCTTGTTGAATTAGAATCTTAAATTCCTTATAAGATTATGATTTTCTTTAAATAGTTTAATCCTTTAATTATCTAGGACATAAGTCCTATGAATAGGCTTATAACCAGAAATATAATACATGAGTATAGAGAGATATAGAGAAGAGTTATAAAGGTATATCTTTTGAGAAAACTCTTAATAAAAATATCATTTCTCTCATTCTTATTCTTGTTCTTTAGCTTTGTTATTATAAATCAGTTACAACACCCTATTATTCTCTTTCAACAATCATTGTATAGATTTACATTTCCTTTATATTTGTATTATATTTGTCATGAGTCAACATTTTTCTCTAAATCCTTTATGTTAGTTTTATTAATCATCTTTGTTTCCTTTATTATGACCTCTAACTCCTAATTAGACTTTTGGGTGTCTCTACACTTATACAAACTCTTCTTAACCTTCCCACTTGGTTGATCAATTCCTTATCCTCACCATTATTGGCTTCCCTTTCCCCTAATCTTCCTCTAAATCCTCATCAACTTAATTCTCATATACTTTCTAGTAATCCTCTCTTATCTTCATCCTTTTCTTCCTCCCTTGTTCTTAACTTAGCTGTCGATCCTAGTCTATCCTTTCTTTTCTCTTCACCATCTTCTCCTACATAATGTTTGATCCCATTTAATTATCCTATGACTTTACATCCTCACCCTACTTCTCATCTATCTAAGTTTCATCTAGCTTTGTCACCATCATCAATCCTAAGTCCATCTCTAAACCAACTTCTTTTATTGAGGTAAACTAATATGATGAGCATCCACTATATTTGTTGATATTTAAGCCCTTACTCGTCATAACATACATTCATGGTTTCTACTTCTCCTTGCATGAATATTATGGGTTATAGATGGATCAATCACATTAAACATCAGGCAAATCATTCTATTGAGCATTATAAAGCTTATCTTATAGCTAAAGGGTATTGCTAATAAAAGGGTGTTAATTTTAAGTTATAGTGCAATTGTTAAACTAAGCATTATTTGGGTAATGTTGAACATTAATCTCATAGCTTGTAGGTTCCTTGGTTAGATATGCATAATATTTTTTGAATGGACATCTTAACACTCTTGTCTATATGTAATATATCTTGGTTGTAATCTTTCACAGTTGAGCTAAATAAGATGCGACCCCTTCTTACTATTTTAGGTGTTTTAGTCCCTATTTCTTTTATATTACGGTATGATAACATACATGTTGTATACTTGATAATTAATTTAGTTTTTCATTTGTAAATAAAATATGTTAAAGTGTTTTGTCATTTTATTCGCGACATAGTTACTTGCAAAGAACTGCATGCTCAGTTTATATTTTCTGATATTCTTAGTAAGCCATTAATGCTCGCCTGCTTCTTGTGTTATCGATCGAAGTTGAATATGTTTTCTTTCCCTGCTCTACTCCTACTTGAGGGGTATGCTAAAGACAAACTAATAAAATAGGCTAATAAAATAGGCTAACAAAATAGTAGATTAGGTCATAATAATTGAATTTATACACAATACAAACCCTATGTCTAGAGCCCAAATAATCATATCTTGAGAACTGACAATATAGAGGCTGTTGTTGTAAAATTCACGACAATAGTTCTTTGTTCGTATGATTTCTTGAATTACAGTGATGGTGTATAAAGTATAAGGCCTTTTGGAATTTACTTTTACATTTTAGAATTAATTATGAGATTTAAATTTTTGTTGTAAAAAGAGAAGATATCTCTTGCTAACAAGAACAACTTATCAAGCTAATTTTAACTATATAAATAGCATGAGGAGGTTAAATAGTAAAAAATAATCTTTTATACATAGCCATTAGATTTTCAAAATAGCTATATATTATGTTTAATGAAACTATCTTTTTTCATAATAAAAATGTTATTCATAAAAAAAAAGATCCATTTCATATTTCTTGCTATACCATTCAAAACATAATTATTAATTTAACTTTATTTAATTTCTTTCAGATTGGGGTAATGTCGCATGATAAGATGTTAAACCACTTTATAAGCGTAATTTTTTTTTTGTAATTCTTGCCTTGCAATTCCTACGAGGAATATTTATAAATAGTAGTATGAGAATTGTTATTGATTGGATGCCAGGAAAAAAAGAAAAAAAATACTATAAAAGATGATGTGTTTGTACCTTAATAAAAGAAATAATAGTTGATCTTCCTCTCTTTAAAAAGCTATAGGTTCAAATTTATACACACACACTAACTATTGAAATTAAAAACAAAGTACACTATATTCTTTTATAACTTTGCTTTTAGTTTTAATAGTTATAAAAGAATAAATTGTACTTTGTTTTTAGTTTGAATAGTTATAAAAGAATAAAGTGTATTAGTAATTAAATGAATAGTTATAAAAAAATAGAGTGTATTAGTAATTAGATACATCTAATTAACAAATAGATCCAAAACAAATAGAAAAACAAAGAATAACAATTTTCAATGAATTCAATGATGATAAATGAAATTTTTTAAAAATAATTGAAGCTAACTTGGGTTAACATTCAAAACTTATGACACAAATCATGAGGTGAGATAACATGATAGTCAAATACAAAAAAATAACAATGTAAAATTCCTAACCAAACAAAATAATTATGGATAAACATAAAAAAAAGTGATTTACAAAATATAGATTTAAATAGAAAGAAAATCAAATTGAATACAAATCATAAAGGATAAATTTAAAAAACAATTTCAATTAAGAAAATGATAAGAACAACTATACATATCAATCAAAAGAATGAATATCGTATTTGATATAAAAATAAAATATCAAAGGATGAAATTCAAAGACAAATTAATTTAATAAAGAATTGCAAACCAAATACATTATAATTGAAAGAATGATTACCAAATCTAATTAAAAATCTAGTGTAAAGGGATGAATTTGAAAAAAAATTACTTGATAAATGATTGATGCCCAATATATTGCAATTATAATAATAAGAACTAAATCTAATATAAAAATTAAATATGAATGGATGAAATTGAAAAAATAAATTTAAATCAATAAATAACAATAAAAGATTGAGAATCTAATTTGACTTAACAAACAAACAGATAGATTGACTTCGTTTTTTTTTTTGTAATAGTTAACATAGTTTTCTAGGAAAGGAGAAAAAAAGGGGAAAAGGAAAACCCTAGGCCAGAACACCATCATGTATCTTCTTAGCACATATACCAAACCATCGTTATGGGGGTGGTGAGGCGTATTGAATGCTATCCTGAAAGGTGGTGTTTAGTTTTGTTTAAGTGCTGCATGCTTCATTTGAAGGGTGCAGGTGACACTTGCTTGTTGGTACATGTCTGACATGCACTAACTATATTTTAATAACATATACTCCCACACACTTAATTATCCCTAACTCCAATTGAGATTTACAACAAAACTATATGAAAGAGACAAAAACACTTGAAGCATTAGTTTTTTTTTTAAACTTAAAGGTAATTTTGTAGTTATATTGTTCAAGAAAAGAAAAATATTAAAAAGATCTTTAATACATGTATATTTTTTTCCCTTTTAAGGATATGACCATAATTTTGCTGTTTTGTTTTAAGTCAAAAGAAGCCCCTACACAAAGAATTTAAATTCTATACTTTGAAGGTAAATTAATAGTTATACTATAGCAAAAAAATAAAAATAAAACCTAAACGGACCATCTTGTCTGCAATTATTGTTTCAATAACAAATGTATCTTATAGAAAAGATAATCCTACTCTTAATTACATGCTTAGTTAGTTTCTTTAGCAATGGAAAATTCATCTTTATACTATTATAATCTATAGTAATCTATATATTGGTGAACACTAAAAGGGTTAGAGCTTTATTTTTTTTGTAATTAGATTTGTGGCATGGGATATGTTGCAATATATAAAATCTTTTTTTGATATAAAAAATGCTAAATAAAAAAAGAGAGAAGACTTAAGTTATTGGTTTAATTGATAATTTAAATAATATGAATAAAAAAATAGAATGATAATAAATAAACTAACAAAAAAAATTAACAATAAAAGGTAAAAAGAACCTTATCTAATCTTATTGGTATTACTAAACAATATAGTGTTGAAGAACAAAACTAAAACAAAAATTATTTTTTTAAAAAAAAACAAGAGACCGGAATTAAACTGAGTTAACTAGCAAATTGTGCAACTATAAATATAAGATAGAGATAATCTCATATAAAAGAAAGCTAAAGAAAAAGTCTAAAGGGAAATTCCTAATAATTCAAATGAGAATATGATAACTCCCTAAAAAGCAAAATGAAATAAAATAAAAAGTAAAAACACAATTTATAGCAAGTAATATGTTAAAGGATGAAAATTAATAAAAATAGTATAATTATAAAAAAAATATCTAAAAAACTCGATCCAAGCACACCTAAATTAAGAAACAAAAATTTCTAAGCTAGTTGTGATGCCAGAGTAACCGTGTTTGAAAGAATAGTAAATAAAATCATGAAACTTAATTATTAAATAATTAATTATTAAAAAAAATAAAGAAATAAATTTAATTTAAAAAGAAAAAAATAAATAAATCTAAATCAACTATAGTTAACCCATTAACTTCACAACCATGAATATAAGATCATCATAACTTATTAGAAATGAAAGGAAAAAAAGAAAGAGCATAAAGACCTCTCAGTACTTCAAATGTAACAACATTTTAAACTTTATTTTTCATAACTAATTACTATTTTTAGGGTGATTTGTTTTTATATAAAAACTTAGCTTTATAAGAATCTATCAAAATTTCAGTAGAGTTTCTCTTACAATATGAGATTCCAAGTTATTAACAAATACTTATAACATTTTAATATATCTATCACACAGCCGAATTATTCTCTAACCATCATGAACTCATAATTTTGCAACATAACCCATCACAATCATTGTAATTCAATTTAATGTCACGTCATGCATTTAATTATAATATTCAAGATTCAAATCAAGATTTATAACCATAAATTATTTTATAGTATTAATATAAGTTATAACAAGAAGTATAAGTACAATATCATACACTAATATAATAAAATTGAATTTATAATTACATAATTTAAAGGAAATCAAGATTTAGTTACAAAAGGATAATTATTACAATTCTTTACATAATTAACAAAGATCTCTAAATATCTACTAGGCTGAGAGATACTATAATTAATAAACTAGTAACAATTAAGTACATAACAATAATTTATTTAAATAATTAAAATAAATAGAGTGACATGTTTGAACATAATTTATCATAAGATCTTATTCTAATACCATTTACACATTTTATCTTTAATCATTATTTATAATACACATCTTGTTTTCCTAAATTATAATATCCATATTAAACTCTTTTCAACTAATATCCAATACCGGGTAATCCTTTATTCTTTTAAGTCTATGTGTTATTTCCACTTACAAATAATTTAAATTCTCTACACGTTATTAAGTAAAACTTCTATATTTGAAAATCCAATTCCATTCCTTCCCACTGAACATTAATCCTAATACTGGAAAAGATTAATTCCTTATGTTCGTTACTGGATTTTCTTTTCATCATCAGAACTTTTTTGTCCCTTATCAGATTAATCCCATCACTAAAATTAATTTCATTGCCCTTATCGGGTATTAATCCCTTCAACAAGAAATCACTTTCTTTTAATATATGTTTTAAAAATTAAATATAAAATAATATAATATATTCAAAGTATTATAACAACAATTTTACAAAATAAAATGTTAAGGTGGTGAACATCTTCTTATGGTCAAAGATTTTGGAATGCCTCCTTATTATAACACAACTCTTGAAGCCTTTCGTATATCAATAGGTATATAACATTTCCTTCTTAATTTCATCACCAAATAAATTCTCATTTCTAAATATTAATCTAATAATTTAAACTAGCTAATATTAACCAGCTTGACTTATTCAATCAAAACTATGATATTTTATTTAGATCATTTCAAATTAAAACTTTCATCCATTTCCATATTTTTCCAACTCTATTAACAAAGGAAATCCCATATAATCTCACATATGCAACCATTTATTACACTCCTTTTTCATTTCCATTACATAAAAAAATTAGAAATTTTAAATTAAGAGTAATTTCAAATATAAGTTAAAAACTAATTGATTTCAGATGATTTATTATAATCAACTCTGAATACTATTTAGTATTTTAATCATAATTAGAGTTCTTGAACTTGATTTTGTATAGTTTATTTATTTGAAAGCTAAAACAAATTTTTTTTATAACTTGAAAAAAACACAAAACCTAGTTCTACCATTTAGATGTCTAAAATCATTAATTAAAATAGCATATGTAATTTTCCCTATTATTGGTTTAGACCTATCTTCTATTTTTATTCTATATCTGAAGTTTTATAACTCCAATTTATACAAGATCAATTTTATTGGAAAGTTAACATCTCTGACTATAACTTTCACGAGAGAAAAATTTTAAATTTCATCATTTTCATGTCTAAAATTTCTCTAGAAATCAAGGGATGAAGTTGTCACGTGTTTCATCCATGAAACTTATAATCAATGAAATATCTTACACGCGTTTATCTTTTATGAGAAACATTTTATTTTATATGTATTGCGATATAATATATTTTAATTCTATAACCCTTCCTACTCCTTTACATTTTATTCAAGTATCTAAAGTCAATTTACATAATATTCATGTTAATGAAATCTTTGATGATGTTACAACATTTCAATTAAAAATTCAAATTATAATTTAATTCTTTTGAAAATCATTTCCCTATATAAAATACATTAGCTAACAACAATTTTACTCAATTGTATGCAATTATACATTATAATCCTAAGTTCTTTTTGGCTGGCCAATTGGGTTTTTAATTATATTGTTTTTTATCAATTTAACTAAATTTAACATCTAATACAATCTAATCTAATTAAATTTGATTAATTCATTGTGAATTTGTATTTTTCCTAAAATTATTTTACAAACCCTAACCTAAAATTCATTATTTCTACTTTAAATGTTATTTGAATTGTATACAATTGCTATAATAATTATAGAACCCCTTACCAGATGTTATTCAAGTCTTCGAATCTTAAATAATAAAAACTTTTCTGAATTTTTTTTCCTTTCTTATTGTTGTGACTGTGCAACCCCTCTCGATTATTTAGACTGTATGTATGTGTTTCCCTCAATTCCTCCATAAATCCTTTGATGTTCTATTTGTTTCTCTAAGATTCTTGGTGAGAAAATTGAAAATTTCCTCTCTTCTCCTCTTTTTTGTAGTTGCTAGCTTGAAGAGAAGAAAATCCCCCTCTTTTTATAATCTTTTCTAGGATAATCTATCCTTTCGCCTCTCCTTGAGTATAATATAAATTTCCATTTATATATCTTTTCTAGTCTCATTTTTTATATAAAATTTTAATTTTTTTAAATTTTAATTTAACCCATTTATTTTTTGGCTAGTATTTTACATCAAATGTTGAAATCTAAAATTAAAATAAATCAATTTTTTTAAAAAAGAAAAAAAATAAACATAAATCAAGCCCTATTAACTTTTGAAACTGATGGTTTTGGCTATGAACGTGAGAATAACCCTATATTAGGCATACCATAAAAAATAACAAAGAAAAACTCTAGAAAAAAGGATAAAAAATGAAATAAAACATTAGCTAAAAAAAGAAAAATAAACCAAGAAAACCTAAACAAATCTTCTAAACTTGATTTAATGGAAATTCTCTAACCTAGTCGTGATAGTAGAATAACTATATTTGAAAACAAACTGAATAAAATCATAAAATGTAATTATCGAATAACCTAATTTTAAGGGTAAAAAACCAAAAAATAAATTTAATTAAAAAAATCTATGAAAAAAATTTAAACCAACCTGGTTGGGTTAACCTGCTAACTCACAATTATTGGTATATGATCGAGATAACCTAATTAAAAAAAAACAAAAGAAAAAAAACTAATTTTAACACACCAAATGTTGAATGATAAAATTTAAATAAATTAATTTAAAAAAAAAACTCAAAAAAAAGAGTCAATCCACATTAATCTTTAAAATCAGTGACTTTGGACATGAATTTAAGACTAATCTTATAGAAGACAAACTATTAAAATAGTAAAGCAAAACTAAAAAAAGAGTTTAACAACAAAAAAAATTTAAAAAAATAAAAAAAATCTAGGCAAACCTTCTAAACCTGTTTTTTATGTTATTATCAATTTCAATTAGAGAAGATTTGATAGCCTAAACTAACTTTTTTGTTTTTTTAGTTGTTTTATGTGTAAGGATTTTGTTTTGTTATTTTTTTATGTTTTTTTTCTACGAGTTTATCCTGATTTCATGACTCAAGTTATTGATTTCAAATATTAGTTCGATTTAAGTTCAGTCATTTTTTAGAGTTTTTTTTAATAATTTTATTATTTTATATTGAGTTTTATTTTGTTTTTTTACAAGGTCATCTTAATTTTATATTCTGAGTAGCGGGTTATTAGATTTAACTTGAGTTTGACTACTTAAGTTTTTTTCTCAATATTTTTTTAAATTATTTTTTTTAGGGTAGGGTGATTCTAGGCTCAGATTAACTTTAGTAGATTCAATTTTTTTAGTAAGTTTTATTTAACTTTCATTTTTTTTCTTGTTTATATTTTATTTTAATTTTTTTAACTTAATTTCATTTCATATGTAATAAAATTATTTTAATTTTGTATTTTGGATCCTAAATTAAACAAATTAAGCGGAGTTGATTCTAATTCTTATTACTCGGGTATCAAAATCCGATGGGACCCTATCTAGTAGTACATAGAAAAGATAACAGCTTCAGAGTACAAATATATATTACAGCTTCCTCTCTCAACTGAAGAGAACAAGACAATAGATGGAAGCTTGACATGTGTATGAACTTACAGTACATAAAACGAGATCTTAATTAAAAACTATATATTACTGAAAAAGAGTTGTGCTCCTTTGTATCTTTCGGGCCTCTTCGAGGATGGTAGAAAAGGGACCAAAACGTTATGCATCGATCATGAGGATGGAGAATTCCAGAGCTCAGCATTTTTTACCCTTGAGACACTCTCCAGCACTTCAAAGGGAATTATGTCTCCAATAACAACTACCATCTTGCTTTCCAGGTCTACTTTGTATGAGCGCACTCCTGTACAACAACAGAGAGGCAATGAAATAAACTCAAGATCTACTCCAGATCTGCTGTGTCTGTCGTGGCATAGGGAAAATTCAACTCACCTGTTACATTTAAGGGTTCTGGTATAGGTATTTTTCGAGTTCCCACGCATATTATTTTATTTGTTATAAAATATTTTTTGAGCAATTAAAATAGGGATTATGAAGACAATCCAAAAAGAAATAACGAAGCAGAAAATATGGGAAAAAAATAATGGTGTGGTTATATCTTATTAAACGAACTTTTGTGTATTAAAAGACTATCTAAACCCCAATCTTGACTGGATCTTACTTTCTAGCAGGTCATTCAAGTTGCTATTAATGTATTTATAAGAAATTAATTGTTATTTTTTAGGATTTGAGCCATTCTTGTTGTTAGACAGCTTAATCTGCAAGTCGGTGATTAGAAATCATATCCTTGCAGAAAAGCTGGTCCTGAAATAATTATTTGACGTACCTTCCATCTTTGAAACATGTTTCTGAACTTTCCTTGCACAGCCATTGCAGTGCATGGACACCCTTAGCACTACCATCTGCATCATCCATGGGACAAAGCCAGTTAACATGTCACCAAGCTATATATCTACTGTTCTTGAAGCCAGTGTGAAGTTTTTTTCCTTCTTTTGATGTATAAAAAAGGAAACGTGAACACAGTAGAGATCAACGAGAAATACAGGAACTTAGTTAATTACCTTGGGCTTCAGTTGAAAGGCCAATGTTTGGTTATCAGCAATAACATCTTTCAACCTCATCAACCTGCCCTTGTCACTAGGTATTAACGGTTTTTTCTCGAAGTCATCATCTTGACTATCCAATGAATTGATGCAGAAACAAGAGCAACTTGAGCCTGGAGTAGCAAAACAAAGGCAGTCCAACACCTTGCCAAGACTGAGCTTGCCCATGTCTGCCAAAGCTTCTCCTCTAAAAGAAATAAAAGTACGTAATCTGACCCACGCTATTCACGCAGTCCACGGCAAACCCACATGACCATCCACTGAGACCGTGAAAGCCAATCTGTGGCAAACTAGCTAGCTAATGTGCACTTGAAATTAAAATAAAAGAAAAAAATGGAAATAAAGAGAGGAGGAGATAGAGGTAAGTTATTGTTGGAGAGGCCAAAAGCTGAATATGAAAGTGCTGAAGATGACAAGAACCTATTTTTCGTAGAGGTCAATGGTAAGCAAAGCAAAATCCAGGAATGGATTCAATATATAATCCAAGAAAGGCACTCTCGTAGTTATAATTACTCAGCCAGCTAGATTTTACGATCATGTGATGCACCGTAAGAGTACAACCCTAGATTGTAAAAGGGGTTTGAGAGGAGCGAATTTCATGTGAGATTAGCAATGGAGCACAAGAAAGTAGATAGGTTTTTTGCACAGTTCCAGAGAAGAAAGAAACCCAACATACAAAAAGGAAGTGCAGAGGCCTCGTTCATATGACCAAGAGCTGTAGAAAGTAAGAAACAATGGCCACAGGCACCAAGACTGGAAGTAGATATGTATATCAACAACAAACTAATTTCTTTATCATGCATGGTCATAAGTTAAATATACATTATTTTAAAGATAAAATAAACAAGAGATCAAGACTCAAGAATTTAATTAGAAACCCAACAATACATGTACCTCTCGAATTTTAATGAATAACTCTGACTGCGTGAATTACGCAATATATAGACTATATATACTATGAGTAACTGTGCATGTATTTTGGTCAATGTTGTCAAACACGTATTATAAATGATTTATATTGAGATTGATGAAGAAAATCTCTACATGCTTAATGTTTGACCATATAGCTCTTTAATTCGCCCGATAGGCTTTAGCTCGAGGGGCCGGAGATGTCAATATTTCTCTTCCTAATGGTGCGAATAGAGTATTATTTCCAAGACACGAAGAAGGGTCGAAGCTGTTGACACCTTGTCTTGGCCTCCCGACAGTCGGCTGTGAATTATTGGTGCCCATGAGCTCACAATGGTATGGAATTATTGGATGATTGAACAAATTTTCTGCTGGCTAGACCACTGGGGCATACCCTCTACAGGTTCGTCCATGTGATGTAGGCTGATTTTAATATAGGAGGCTAATTTTGAAAGAGATTCGACTGAATTCATGCTGGGCACGTGTTGATCACATGACCTTTGCAATCAAGGAAAAGGATGGCTTAACCAAGAGTTTCATGTGGGAGCTTTCGAGAAAAGCATGAAAATCCCAGCGAAAATTGAGAAGGCGTGTCCCCAGTGTGGCTGGATCAGGGCCCCTCAATGGTGTCCTTGGCGTCTAACTGTAGTGGCCACATCACAGTGTAGTAGTGCAGGTAGCATTAGATTCCCTCTTTTTGTATATTTTAGCATGATGATGAGCACTATCGTCTTTAGTCATCTTGTCTTGACAGGGGAGCTCACTTAGTTGTTATTCTAGAAGAAAAAGACAACAGCCTCAACTTTCAGTCACAATTAACTACTTGCATGATTAACTTTCATTCCCAACCATTCATAGATAAATATAACATGAATTTATCTCCATGAGCTATGCTATCTAATGCAGAAGGCCAATCACTATAGAAGACTCCTAGAAATCAAATTTTATTAATTGTAAAGGCTAATACTCAACATTCAAATTTTGATATTAATAAATCATTATAATCCCTCGATGAAATTAATTAATATATATTATTGTTAATATTCTATATAAATTTAATATAAATAATAAATAATCATTCATAAATATATCGAAATTCACCAAAAAATTTATAGAAAATGAATTATTATAATAGAGTTCAAAATTTTACTAATTATACACTATTTAATTCAAAAATATTAGTAGAGATAATATTAGATATTCATATATGGGGTATAAGAATAAAAAGTTTTTTAATTTAGATGTTTTAACTATACATCTTCTATATGGGGTATTAGTTTGTATATAGATAACAATATGTTACTCGTAAGATCATGATAAAAAAAAATATGGTTGGATCAATTTCTAGTTTTAGTATGAAATTATAGATGTGATGTTTATTACAATTTTTTATAGACAAAATCTGATTGAAAAATACTTAGTGACAGTTGATAATAAAAATATTAAAAAAAACCGAGTAATAAAAAAACCAAAAAAACTAATTGAAAATTAATAAAAAAATCAAATGGAGATAAAAAATCAATTACTAAAATTAAAATTTTTTCCAGTTTGGTTCGCTTTCAATTTTAAAATTAAAACCGGTGATCTGAACTAAAACAACAATAAAATAAAGGAGGTATAAATACTGTATAAAACCTAACCCTAATAACTTAACACAAAGCCGCCAGAGACAATTTTTCTCTTCGTCCTCTCCCTTCCATCCACTCTACCTCCTTCTCTAACCTAACCCTGATAACATAACATAAAGCCGCTACCCAGACCAGAGACAAATTTTCTCTTCTTCCTTTCCCTTCCATCCACTTTGCCTCTTCCATCTGTCTCTTTTCTAGTCGAACAAAAGCTCACATCTCCATCTCTGCTGTTGGATCATAGAAACGAAGAATCAGAGCAAGAACAGAACTTTTACTAGAGCCACTTTAGCCCACTAAAGCCATACTCTTGCCTGAACACACTCTTAAATCGAAGTCCTTGAAAATCAATGTATCTGATCTAGAAGGATAGCTGAATTGGGTCCCTCTTGGCTCAATTATACCTTCCATATTTTTCAACTCTTCTCCAGCATCCCCAATCACCTGTGTCTTCCAGACGCTGCCATTTGGTTCCCTTTCAAAATATCTGGAGCCATCGCCAGAGTTTCTCCCATGGCTATATTGCAGTTGTAATCAAAACAAAAAATGATTTCATGATAGATTTAAATCCAGAAATCTCCTTTCCCATCAAAACAGAACCATACCTGCAGAAATTTGAACAAGAGTAAAATGAATTCCTCTCAAACTATTGCTCAAAGCCAATTTTTTTTTTAAAAAAACATGGGATTACGTTTCCTAGTTTTTTCCTAAAAACCTGATTTAACCTAAGTGGACTGGTTTGCTTGGAACCAGTTTCCAATCCAGTTTGATTATTTTTTTATAAAAATATTATAATTCATTTTGATTGGTTTTTCAAGTCTAAATTAAACCTAACTAAACCTAGCTGAATCATGAACAAAACCTAGCTGAATCATGAACACTTCTAGTTGATAGCTTTTTAAAAATTGGGTTTTTAAAAATAATAGATTAAATTAAAATTTTTAATTAAACTTAATAAACAAAAACAACAATAAAAAAGTTAAAATATTAATTTTTAATTTACCATAAATAATGATATTTAATGAATTTCTAAAAAAATTAGATTCAATTGAAAATACAAAAATGTTATTAGAATAATTGAAATATTATGACAGTAAAGATTCTAGTATTACTTGGCGTGTTTTTAAAATTTTTTTATTAAATAAAATATTTAAATTAAACTTGACAAATAAAAACATCAATAAATTTTTTTAAAAAGAATTAATATTTAATTTATTGTTGATTAAATTATCAGTAAAAAAATCACAAATTAAAATACTAAAATCCCTAAAATCAAACAAACTAGCATATCTCTTCTTTTCTCTTTCTTTGTATCTTATTAGCTCTTCCTTTACACCTTTTTCTCTTCTCCCCTCAAATCTTCATCTTTCTTTCTTTTCTCTATGTCCTTCTCGTCAACTCATTTTTTTCTCTTCTTTTCTCCTCTGTGCATAGGCATGTTTTCTCCTCTTATATCCTTTTTTATTTATTTAATGATTTGTTTGGATTTTTTTCTCTTCTTTCTTTTCTCAAGCTCGGGAAAACTCAATATTAAGGTAAGATTTTTTTTTTTATGATTTTTTATATTTTTATTACCTATAATTGTACAAATGTTATTGGAAGTTTTTGATTATTGATTATTTTTATTTTATATATAATTGTATAAATGTTGATAGCAATCATTTATTTTATATATAATTTCATAAATGTTGATGGTAATCTTTTAATTTTTATGTTATAAATAATTGTATAAATGTTAATTGAATTTTTTTAATTTTTTTATTTGTTAATGATTGTATATAGATTGTTGAAATTTTTTTAATTGTTTTTTAATTGTTTTTTATTTAATTATAGTATATAGATTCATGGATTTTTTTTTAATTTTTAATTTTTCATTAAATTTAATAATTGAATAAATGTTGTTGGATTTTTAATTATTTTCTTTAATTTTTATGTTTTTTAATGATTGTATATAGATTGTTGGGAATTTTTATTTTTTTTTTAAATTTTTTTGTTATTAATATGGCTTTTGTTGGTGTTAATAAACAATTTTTAATTTCATGAAAAATAAAAATTATTTAAAAATAATAATAAAATAAGCATAATAATAGACATCATAAATAATATAAAAATAAAAATAACTAAGATAGTATTTAGGATAAAAGAATAGTTTTAATGTGAAATATTGCTTTATTGTGTTTATATTAACGATCATTTCACAATGGTCAAAGTAAAGTTAATTGAAAATATGGTTAAATTCACATGATTGAAATTATTCGAGATATAGATTAAAATAAAATTAATTGGTTTGTAGCAATTTAATTTAAATTGTTATATATTTGTAGGTTCTAAAATTTAAGATGGTTTCATGTATAGAGAGGTGTTGTTGAAATGCTTTTAAATAGAAATGATTTACAACATTTTAATCCTTTAATTTGTTTAGATTCCCAGGAAAAAGTCAATAACACATCATACAAATAAGATGATAGTTAGTTCTTCTAATGACGCTTCTAAAGATCATGAGTCGTTAAGTGTCGACCAAAAACAAATACTTGAAACATTGATAGCCACGCTTGATGTAGGCTTGGTGAGTGCATTGCCGCCACATTGAGGAGGAGTCCTTTCATAATGGGATCTATTTACCCGGAAATACCAGGCTTAGTGGAAGAACAACCTGTCTATACAAGTTTGTTTTCCCTTCACATCGACATGTCAATAATTTTTTTTAAAATTAATTTAAAGCAACATCATCAATTTCAGGTTTACGAACATTGAGAATGCTAAAATTATAACATCGACAATGAAATCAATGGAAATTTCATTGTTTCAATTGAGTTAGGTTCCAAACATCTTCCATAAAAACTTATGATTTATGCATCATTTAGAAGGTTTAAAGTTAATAGTAACTTAAATATTTTGTTTATTATGTTAATTCAATTAGTTTATTAATATTAATGAAAATTTTCATGTAAAGATTTTAACTATGAGGAAAATTTTGAATGGGATAGAGTTGACAATGCTATTGCAAGGAGAGTTTAAGAGATCATGCTTCATCAAGGTAAGATTAAAAATTAAGATTAAGATTAAGATTTTTATTTTTTTATTTTTATCATTCATTTACTAATAAATAATTTATTTGTATAAAATAGATTGCATTATTTTTAGTACGATACGTAAAAGAAAGCCAAAAAAATATACGAAAGTGAGACAACTTCTAAGCTAGAAGTAGGTGGCGGTTTGAAAGTGATGCAAACCTCTTAAACATGCGGTCAAACAACTTATAAGTAAAGACACCATTTCTCAAAAAAACCAAGTACATAAATTAGGTTTAATAGGAGTATGATACAAAGATAACTTGTACCAGGCACTAACACTATTGGAAATGAAAAACCTCCATTCAATGAATATTGATTCGTGAACGAGTATAAGGATGACGCCACGAAGTTAGTTGTTATTTGACAAGTCATTTTCAATTCTTTAGACAATCAAGAAAGGAAAAATATCTCATCAATTCACACAACAAGATATAGCAAAAAAGCCTTATTATTATGAATTGTATGCCTCACATGTCTAGTTGTGGCTTTATTTATACCAATTTTAGATTGAAATAAACCTTAATGAATCCTTTTTGTGAACTTATATAAGATCCACTTACAATTAAACCTAAATATAACCCAAAACATAAAGAAATAAGAATAAAATAAAGTCTGATATTGTTGTCCCATATAACAGAGAAAATAAAAGCTAAATAATTTTATTTTCTTAGTTTATAATTTATTATAGCTGAATAAACCTTCCTTGCATGCATAGGACTAGTTGTCGATGATTCCTTTATAGATTAGAACAAAATCTGATCTGATTTGGATTCCTTTGCTTCTGCCTTTTTCGTCCTTGATTAGCTTGAATTTTTTAGTATAACATGGACAAATAATATAACTAATTTCCCCTTGGTGATTCAATTACTTTGGTATAACTTGGACAAATAATATAACTAATTTCCCCTTGGTGATTCAATTACTTTCCTTTCTTATTTAGAAGAATAAATTACTAACTTTCTATCATTGTAACATTAGGAGAAAATCAAGCCTAACAAGGTTGTTATGGGGCTAAATACAACAGCTCTTTGATCCATACAAATTTAGCTCTTCTTAGACTTGAATTAGATAAATTAAAGGTTGTACTTCATGTTTTTAGGTGTTCCAAACTCCTGTAGGTCCATCCTGCTTCATATATTCTGAATAAGATCATTTAATGCCTTTTTAAATTTCTTTATCTTAGTTCTTATAATTGGCCCAATTAACACCTCTAATAAATCTTTGACATAATTAAGTTTAATGTTGGGTTGATCCTCATCATCCCTTCTCTCTTTAAAATGATTCAACCTTGAATCATCAATTATATAAAATAGAGTAAGATTAGAAACATGTTTGTGCCTTTTATTAGCTTTAGGTGCATGCACACGATTCCTTTTTTCAATCTATTATCGCACACTCTCATGAATTTTCATCACCATTTGTGCTTTATGATTACCATCCAAACTAATCATTTTATCAAAAACAAAAGGAATCAAATCCATAAGAGTTAAAGGGTTAAATCTATGTACAATTTTAAATGGTGAAAATCTAGTAGTAAAATGCATACTACGATTATATGCAAACTTTATGATTGATAAACAATCTTCCTTATTCTTTATGTTCTTTTGAATGACAACATGTAGAAGTTGTGTTAAGGTCTTATTAACTATTTTAGTTTGTCCATATGTTTGTGAGTGATAAATAGTTGAAAATAATAGTTTAGTATCCAATTTCCTTTATAACACATTCTAGAAATAACTAAGAAACTTAGCATCTCTATAAAAAAACAATGCTTGTAGGGATCCCATAAAGCCATACTACTCCCTAAAGAACAAATTATTAATGTTAGTTGCATCATCAAATTTATGACATGGAATAAAGTGTGTCATTTTTAAAAACCTATTAACAACTACAAAGATTGAATCCCTGCCTTGTTTTGACCTAGGCAAACCTAAGATGAAGTTTATTGAAATGTCTACCCATGTTTCCTTAGGTACATGTAAAAGAGTATACAAGCCATATGGTTGAATCCTATATTTTGTTTTCTTACAAGTTATATATTTATCACATATGAGTTGCACATCATTTTTTTTTTAGGCTAATAAAAATACTCTTGCAACATATCCAAAGTTTTAATAATACCAAAATACCTCATTAACCCGCCTTTATATGCTTTACTACATGCAATTTACACATATAACTTAGTGGAACACATAAATGATTTTCTTTAAATAAATACCCATTAAGTCTATAGAACTTTTCAAAAATCAAAGTTTCACAAGAATTGTAGATATTAGCAAAATCACTATCATCCTTGTATAATTCTATTATGTGTTCAAATTCTAGAAATTTTGCATCTAAAGTAGATAAAAGAATATATATGTGTGAAAGTGTATCAACTACAATGTTTTCCTTTTCTTGCTTAAACTTAATCACATACAGTAAAGTTTCAATAAATTCAACTCCTTTAACATGTCTCCTGTTCAGCTTACCTTGCCTTTTCAAGTGCTTTAATGGTTCATGATTTGAATGCATCATAAACACCTTGGGCCATAGGTAATGCTGTTGACTAGTACTTAAAAGTGTATTTTTATTAAGGTTTTATATCATCATTTTGCACTTGAAGTATTAATAACTCCTTAACTAAAACATGTTTTATAATAACATATCTAATAAAATAAGATACCTTTAATTTATGGTAAATATTTATTTTACATACAAGTCTATCAAATAAATGAAAGGATTGATTGATAAGTTTAAGAACTGAAATTGAAAGGACAAAGAGATGGCCAAACTTAGAAAAGAGATGTTGGTGTAGTCTAAACCAGAACACTGTTTGGTAATTGGGTCATATCAGGACTTGTAGATCTCTGATTTAAGTCTACTTTATATGGATGGAAAGGTAAGACATAGGCCTACAACTTTCATAGGAGCCCAAGATTTAAAAAGGTCATTTTAAGTCCAAATTATAGCAACAACCAAGAAGTCTAAATCTGTCTTACAGCCTGCGCACTGTTTAGTGTTTGAACTATATTTGGAGTTCTAGAAGTTCAAATGAACTTCATTATTTTTTTTATAGAAAGCTGAGATAATTTTCTATAACTTTTATGTTTTAAGTGGTTTCAATTCTGACGTTATCAATAATGTTTTGAGTAAACAAAAGAAGAGAAGGATTGTCACCAAGTCAAGAGTTGGCCATCCACTCATCAATTAGTCATCAAATCAATAATTTCTAATTTTGGCCTATAAAAGGAGGCATTTGCCATGTATTTTGGTTTCTTGGTCTTTAGATCAAGATCATACTTTTGCCTTTTCTCTTTGTATTTTTTGTATTGCTTTTCTTTCATTAATATCAAGTTTATATCTTTCATTTCCTTTCCTTTACTTAGTTAACTTTTATCTTATTTATGTTCTTATTTTATTTATTTATTTATTTTTCTTTCATCATGTTTAGTTAAGTTTATTATGTCAAAGTGAAAATGTTACACTAATGGTGTAAGAATAAGTATAGTGTAAACTTAACATGGACTTTAATGTTTGATACTAACATGTTTTGTATTTGTTATCTTGTTCACTCTTTAATACTTTGCTTGTTAAATGACTATTCTAGATTTATGTTGTATAACACTTGGTACAACAAATGCTTGACATTTTCATAGCCCATATTGTATGGTATAACCGACACTTGAGGTATGAAAGGAACTTGATTTATTGTTAACATAAGTTATAAGCATGAATGCCTGATAATATTTACAAGTATTAGCATTAATCAAATAAAATAACTAATTTAATCATGTTAATAATTTATAATTTGATTGGAACCTCCTTTGTGTGTGGTTTCTAATTGAATAATAAGAGTTTATACTATACTTGTTTGACATACCATTAATGGATCCTCTAACCTTGATATTTGTTGTTATCATTGTTTAATCTTTACATTACTATTCCATCTCAAAGTTCTTATCATCATCATCATTTTCTTCTTTATTAATGTTACTACTACTACTACTATTATTAGTGTTAGTATTTAGTGTTATTATTGTTACTATTGTTGTTGTTATTGTTGTTGTTATATTATTATTATTTATAATTTATACAATTAACCACTTTGTGGTTCTTGCCGGGTTATTTATTACTTCGACACTCGTGCATTTGGGAGAAGACATCAATCTTTTGGTCGTGTTAGCTATCATGCCTATAAAGTTCTTACCAAAGTATAGAGCTCCTTATCATATGTAGGGTAATTCAAGGTTGCCCTACTAAGTTTCTTACTGAAATATACAATAGGTCTTCTATCATGCATTAACACAACTTTTATACTTATAATTGAAGAATCACATTCAACTTCAGAAGCTTTTATAAAGTCTAGCAAGCTAAAATACGTATCAAACAAAGTTTATCTTTCAATAAATTAAAAGCTTTATCCTATTCATCATTCAATTTAAATCTAAAAACACCTTTTCACAATGCTACTTAAAGGTGCTGCAATAGTACTAAAGTCCTTCACAAACCTTTTATTAAAGTTAGCAAATCCATGAAAACTCCTTACCTTTATCATAAACTTAGGTGTAGGCCAATCCTGGATAACCTTAACCTTCTTTTCATCCATCTCAATACCTTACACAGGTATTAAATATCCAATAAACACAATTTTTTCCATATAAAAGGTATATTTATTGAGATTAGCATATAATTTCTCATCATACAATACTAAGTACAGTAAGCAAATGATTAAGATGCTCATTTAAGTTGTAATAAATTAGGATGTCATTAAAGTACACAACCATGAACTTACCAATAAATACACGCAAAACATGATTAATCAATCTCATAAGCATGTTTAGTGCAGCCTAAACAACATGACTAACTATTCATTTAAACCATGTTTAGTCTTAAATGTTGTTTTCCATTCATCATTTTTTTCATCCTAGTCTAATGGTACCTATTTTTTAAGTTAATTTTAACAAAAATACATGCTCAACACAACTTATCCAACATGTAATAAAACCTAGGAATATGATGTCTATACTTTACTATTATATTTTTAATGGTGTGATAGTTAGCACACATCCTTCAAGTTCCAACCTTTTTAGGCATAAGTAACATTAACACGTCACAAGGGCTCATACTTTCACAATATATCCCTTCACAATCAACTTATATCCTTGCTTTTGAAGCTTTATCGTTTTCTTAGGATTACTTCTATAGGCTGGACGGTTAGGAACTAAAGCACTAGATATAACATCAATTTGATGTTCAATTCCTTTTAATGGTAGTAAGCCACTAGAGGAGTCTTTAGGGAATGCATCATCAAACTCTTGCAACAAAAGAAACATTCATATTAGAATAATAAAATTAAGATCATTAATGTTAAAATAAACCTTCTAATACACAAGTAAGATCATTGGCTTGTTAGTGAAAAACACATATATGATTTGAACTTTTTTTACATAAAAATTAGGTTGTTTATTTAGTTTTTCCACACTATTATCATCATATAAGTTTACTTTCTCCACTCATTGGGTTTCTCTTTCACTCTTAACTAGTTTAATTACTAATTTAGATTTAGCTAAATCTAATAGTCTTCTCTCACCATTGTCCCCACATGAATTTTAACTCTTCGCATCCTTATATTTCTTTTTTAATTTCATTTAATCATTATACACTTGTTTTGGAGAAAACAAAGTACAAAAATGATGGTTTTACCATCTTTTATAATAATGAACCTATTTATAAACTTATCATGTATTACCTTTCGATCAAAATATTATGGATGCCCTATGAGTAAGTGACTAACATGCAATAGGACTACATCACATATAACCTCATTAGAATACTTTCCAATAGCAAACACAACTTTCCTAGTAACCTTCACTACATTTATTTAACCATTGCATTTTATAAGGCTTAGGATGCTTAATACAACTTGGATTCAATTTCTTCACAAGAGTATCACTAGCTACATTAGTGCAACTACCTCCATCGATTATCATGCTACATAACTTGTTTTGGATTTGACATCGAGTATGAAATATGTTTTTATATTGCTGATTTACATCATCATTTTTTATTTGCATGTTTAGTACATGCCTTATAATTAAAGCCTCCTCTTCAACAAGATATGCAATCTCCTCACCACTACAATCCTTTAAAGGTGGCATCTTTTTACTTTCAGATTAAACCTCCCTATTATCTCTTATAAGTATAACTCTCTGGTTTGGACATTGAAATGCAATGTGCCTATTTTCTAAACACTTAAAACACTTAATATCTCTGTCATGAGTAGGTTGAAATTTAGATTTACCTTTTCCATCTATATGAGCGTCCTTTCTAGCCTTAGGTAATTCGACCTTTGCCATGTATATAAGGTTTTTGGTTGGACAACCCCCCCTCTCTTTAGATTTGGCTTTCAAGTTGTGGAAAATAAAGCTAAATTGGTTTGAAAATGTATGTTACCCCTTCTTTTTATTTGCCTTTCTACCTTCATTTCCATTTAGGTCATGCCCTTCATTTCCACATAATGTTGTAATTCTACAATATTTGCATTGTCCCTATTTAGCCTATTAAGATAACTAGCCATAATAGCTTCCCTATCCTTAATCATATTGGCATGAAATATTATGATCTCTATCTTTTTGAAATATACATCCATGGACTTAGAACCCTGATTCAAACCCTGCAATTTCAAATATAAATCTCTATAATGGTTGTTAGGTATAAATCATCTTCTCATCAATACAATCATCTCCTCACATGATGCTATTGCCATTTCTCCACTCCTCCTCTTATTAATCACATTTTGATCCCATCAAGTCAGTGTGTAATATATGAATTCAGTGACTACCACTTTCACCGTCTTTACCTTGAAATAATTTCAGCAATAAAAAATCCAATCCACCTTTTCTCCCATTCTAAATGCACCTCGAGATCATTTTTACCTTGAAAATTAGGTATTCTTAGTTTGATAACATCCAAATCACCATTTTCATCATTATGTCGCCTAAAGTTATAAAAATTTCCCTTTTAAATGAATTGGCCCTTAGTTTTATTCCTAAAATCCCTTTGGTTTCTAGACTACCGAAAACCTTCCCTATGGCCGATGATTTTGTCCTTAAAACCTCCATCGTTAATATCATCAATGTCCTCCTCAAAATCCTTATAATTAACCCACATTAGCCTTTCGACCATACCATTGCTTGATTTTAGATCAACCCCAACCTTTCCCATATCTTGGGTATTTGTACCAACCTTGTTACCATGTTTCTCCACCTTCTCAAGTCTATCACATATGTTCTTCATAAAAAAATTCCTCTTCATCATGATTTGAATCTGGAACTTAAGTTCAACTTTGGAAAGTGTTGTTTTGATCTAACTTGATGCTAACTGCAAAAATTGGTTAGTGGTATAAAAATATCCTCACGTTGCTTATGTTTCACTAAAAATTAGCCTTTTCACCTTGTCTTTTCTTTTTTCAGCTCTTGCAGAATTAAAACCAATACAAAAAAAACCTAACTCAACAGCGCAATCCAAATAAGTATTTATGACTTAATAAGCAATAAAAATAGAGGAAAAAAACAAAACAAAACTACGATGATAATCTCGCGAGTAGCAATTGAATCTATTCGAAATATGAATGAAACTGAAGTCTCGAATAAAAATAAAAATAAAAATAAAGTATACAATACAATGAAACAACAACCAAATATATTAGATATATTATAAATATCCTATAAGAAAAAAAAAACAACATAAACAAAATGAGTTTCAAAAGTTGATGTAAAAATAGATCCATTTACAACAAGTTAAGTCTAAATTTGAAACTTATGGTAAATGATATCCAATTAAGATATAATGCATTTTTAACCCAAATAGATAGAACATTAAATTTGAGCAATTTATGATAAGGTTTGATATGCTGACATAAAAACGTTATACACCACACTTGAAATTGAAAACCTAAGAAAACAATATCAATTGACCACAAAATTAATATATAGTGTGATTAGGATCCCACAAATCAAAATATCAAATATGAGCTAATTTCGAGTTGATTTGATCTAATTTCTCTTTTCTTTATTTTTTACAATAGAAGTAAAAAATGTCTTTTTGAATGATTTTTTTCTCTTTTCTCTTTTTTCCCCCTTATATGTAGCAAATTAAAGGAAAAGAAAAAATTAGACATTAAGGAATTTTCTTCTTTTATGGAGTCAAGAAGAAAGGAAAATTTTATAAGGATATAACTTGACTAATAGAGTTAAACTCCAATACAAAATGATATAAACACACGGTCTAACAACCCACATATGAAGATACTAATTCTTGAAAAAGCCAAGTAAATCAGGTTTAATAGAGGTGTGACATAAATATAACTTATATTTATGCGCTAACACTATTAAAAATGAAAAAACCTTACCCAATAAATATTGATTGGCAAACAAAAAGTATAAGGATTACATCATGAAGTTAGTTATTATTCAATAAGTTTTTTGTTTCAATTTTTTAAGGAACTTAGAAAAGGAGAATATCTCACAACTCAACAACAAGGTATGACACATAAGTTTTATTAATCTAAATTAAGTGCCTTACATGTTTGGTTGTGACTTTATTTATACTGAATTTAGACTAAAATAAACCCTTATGGACTTCTTATGTGGACTTAAATGAGGTTCACTTATAATTAAACTCAAATATAACCTATAATATAAAGAAATAAGAATAAAATAAAGTTTGATATTGTTGCCATATATAGTAGAGAAAATAAAAGCTAAATAATCTGATTTCCCTAATTTATAAGTTATATAGCTGAATAAACCTTCCTTGCATATATAGGAATAATTGCATCCACTATAAGTCTATTGTAGACTAGGTGAAAATTTGATTTGATTTGGATTCCTTTGTTGCTACTCCTTTAGTTCCTTGATTAGCTTGTGTTTCCTTATATAACTTGGACAAATAATAAAGCTAATTTAATTGCTTTCCTTGCTTGATTAAAAAGATAAATTGCCAACTTTCTATCATTGTAATATTAGGAAAAAATAAGCTTAGTAAGACTGTTATGGGGTCGGACACATCAGTCCTTTGATCTATATAAATTAGGCTCTTCTTGAACATGAATTAGATGAATTAGAGGCTGTGTTTTATGCTCCTTAGGCTTCCCAAGCTCCTCTAGGTCTATCTTACTCTATATGTTCTAAACAAGCCTATTCAATATCTCTTTAAGCTTTTTTGCCTTAGCTCTTGTAATTGGCCCACTTGACACCCCTAATGAGTCCTAACATGATTAAGTTTTGTGTTGGGTTGATCCTAATTAGAAAGGATTTCAGACCTTTATACATTTCAAAGGCTGTCTAGGTGGAATATATTTAACACATGATGTGTAATCATTTCTAAATAAAGTTTTTATTTTTCATAGAAACATATGATAATATTTATAGTATGAAGCAGGCCACTGCATGGATAATGTATTGATGATCTTTTTTTTTTCTATCTATATTGTCAATCCATCTTGTTTTCTCTTGTAGCAAATAAACATAAACATGATTAGGTTAAAAGATCATGTATGCCTTATCTAGTTTAGTTAAGAATATTATCTCCCTTTTTAACAAATGTGTATAAGGCCAATAACAAGACCATAATTGATTCTTAGGAAATGTTTAAGGTTATATTGTTTTAACCCTATTTGGAATATGATTTTATCTTTAAAATTGTGTATCATTTAATGTGTGCCTACTTGTAAATTAAAAATTGTTATGAGAATTGATCATTATAGGTATCTTCTTTCCTATTCTCACTTTGCGTTTCCTATTTTTCGTAACATGCCAAGTTGTTAATTTATCCTATTATTGCTTCCATTTCATTAGCATGAGTTCTAGCTTGAATATTTTTGCCCATACCTCTTTTGCCTTTCCCATTATAATAGTATAGGAAATATTTTCTAATTAAATCATAAACCTTATGTTAAAATATAACCATTACCAAGACAAGTTTTTTTTTTGTATAAAAATGAATGTCCTTACCTTTATATATATATATGTATATAGTCTTTCAATCAATAATTGTTTTTGGTTTGTTTTATATATGGTTAAAATGATGAAAATAAATGTGTGAAAAAGGCATTATAGAAAATATAAGTGAATTGTTCATAAGTGGCCTTTTTTTGTTGAGTTTTATTTTTTAAAGGACAAATATTGGTTTTTTTTAGTGGATTATTCAATGAGTTTTGTTTTCTAATGGACTAATATTGATCCTATTTACAAAAAAAAAACCAATTTAATGTCTTATTTTCTAAGGCTTTGATATCAAAATTTTCATAGATGGCTTTTTTGATGAATCTTTTTTCTTCTTCTAAGGAACCAATATGAGTTTTTTTGATAGTAGCCTAATTAATTAGTCTTCTTTCTAATGGGATGAAAAGAAATAGATTTATGAGAATTACATAGTAAATGTAACCTTTCTATTAAAAAGATACAATAAGGGTGACATTGATCTTCCTTTAGAAATAATTAATTTCTTGTCTAAATCTTTAGAACCAATGTATTTTTAGGATTCCTAGTTTTCTTTAATTACTAATTGTTGACTTAATTTGATTGCCATGTATTTTTTTTAGCATTTATCATATTCACACGATTTAATTTTATATACAACATTTATTTTATTTTTATGATTGCATATACATACATTTTATTTTTCCAAGTGTTCACTCGCTTTACTAAAAGCCAATAAAAAGCTTTGGACCCAAGGTCATCCATCTTAGGATTAGATATTGAGATTCAGGTGGTAAATGAGGCTTAGTTCCATCAATATTCACTTGGACTCCTTAATTAGTACTTAAAAATATATTTTTATCATAGTTTTATATCATTATTTTATACTTGAAGTATCAATAACTCTTTAACTAAAACATGTTTTATAATAACATATCTAATAATATAAGATACCTTTAATTTCTGGTAAATGTTCATCTTAAATGTAGGCCTATCACTTAAATGAAAGGATTGATTGATGAGTTTAAGTACTAAAATTAAATGGAGAAAGAGATGGTCAAACTTAGAAAAGAGATGCCAGTGCAATCCAAACTAGAACACTATTCGGTGATTGAGTCATCTAGAGCTGTAAATCTTATATTTAGGTCTACTTTATATGGATGAAAAGGTAAAATATAGGCCTACAACTTTCATAGGAGTACAAGTCTTAAAAAGGTCATTTTTAAGTCCAAATTGTAGCAACAACGAAAAAGTCCGAATCTGTCCTGTAGTCCAAATATTATTCAGTGTTCAACCTATTTCAACCTAGTCCAATTATTTTTCTTAAAAGCTAAGATAATTTTCTAGAACTTTCATGTGGAGGTCTGGTTCAAATTCTGATGTTATTAATGATGTTTTATTCAAATAAGAAGATGCGAATTGTCACCAAGTTAAGATGTTGTCACCCATTTATTAATTAGTCATCAAATTAATAGTTTCCACTTTTGACCTATAAAATAAGGTGTTTTTCATACACTTAGGCATCTTGGTTTTGAGATGAAGATCATGTTCTTGCTTTCTCTTTTTGTACTTTTGTAATGCTTAAGTTTTGCTTTCATTAATATCTTATTTATACCTTTCATTTCCTTTCCTTTACTTAGTTAACTTTTATCTTATTCATGTTCTTTTCTTATTTATTTATGTTTCTCTATTTCATTATATTTAGCTAAGTTTATTATGTCAAGGTGAAAAGGTTAAACTCATGGTGTAAGAATAAATATAGTGTAAACTTAACAAGGACTTTAATGTTTGATACTAACATATTTTGTATTTGTTATCTTGTTTATTCTTAATACTTTGCTTATTAAATGATCAAATCTAGGTTTATGTTGTATAACACTTGGTACAACAAATACTTAATGCTTTCATAGCCTAACCGTATGGTGTAACTGACACTTGTGCTATGAAAGAAACTTGATTTGTTGTTAACATAAGTTATAATCATGAATGCCTGATAACATTTATAAGTATTAGCATTATTTGAATAAGATAACTAATGTAATCATATTAATAATTTATAATATGATTGGAATCTTCTTTGTGTGTGGTTTTCAGTTGAATAATAAGAGTTTATACTAGTTTAAAATACCACTAGTGGATCCTCTAACCTTCACATTTATTTTGATCATTGTTTAATCCTCACATTGATATTCCATTTTAAAGTTTTCATCAACTTCTTCTTTTTCTTTATTACTCTTACTATTACTATTATTACTATTGTTGTTGTTATTGTTGTTATTTTATTGTTATTTATAATTTATACAATTAATCTTTCGATCTTGTAAGGTTATTTATTATTTCGACACTCTTGCACTTGGGAGAAGATATCAATTCTTTAGATGTGTCACTCCTTATATTGGAACTCACGTTATGCAATGGATATCATTAAGTCTCTCTTATGCTTATGTTGCATAAAATAAAGATATCAAATAACCCCCACTTATAAAATAATCTAGGAATCTAAAAAAAATCTTAAGAAAGAAACGAGCCAAATCCTATCAGTTAGGGATTTACCATTTTATAGTATATAAATAAATAACATGTAATAACATACATAACTTTGATATTGTGATCTCATTAGATCTTTATCAATCTTTAAAGAAAGTGTAAAATATTAGGACACATCACTGTTATTAAGGATATGATGTTTAGATTAGAGTTAGGCTAATAGGATGAGGAAGATTGTTTGCTATTAAGGTTTAAAGCCTAATTTTTAGCGGAAATGAGACTCAATGACATTCCTCTTTATTTTTTCCAATCATTAGATTGATGGAATTTGCTATCCTTATATGATTAAAATAATTTTTGAAACAATATTAAGATATATATGTCTGCTCAAGATCAAGTAGAATACTCTCGCTTTTAGGTTATGATAAGATTCTAAGACTCAAAGCACAAGTGTTTCACCTTTGATACAATAGATATAACTCCCATCCTTTAGGAGTATGATTCCATACTAAGCTTTTAAAAATAAAAAAATGGTGTATTTTTACACATCTAGGAAGCAGGCCCTTTCTAATTATGCTTAAATCACTAAAGTAGATTAAAAGATAATGGAAAAGCAAATAACCATTTAAGGTGTTAGTCAGGGATAGTTCTGGAATGGTTTAAAGGCTATATTCAATAAATGGCTCCACAGAGAAGAAAATAAGTCCTGTTTAAGGATTTCAGGAATGGGTATCTATAGATTGGTTTTGTTCCTATTAATAAAGGAAATGGTTAATTTCAAGGCTATAAGCAGACTAAAAAAATATTTGAGGGAATTAAGAATGAATAACCAAGAGGAATAATGTTAAAATCGCAAGTTGACTTGTAAAATCGTTTAATTTTCTGAGTTACGTTTACCTTGTAAAATCATTTGAAAAATAAAAAATGAATAAAATCAAATTAAAATCACTTTAAATCATTAAAATCATATAAAATCAGTGAAAATCATGATTTTAAAACCGTGTTTACAAGTTTAATAGAAATATATATACTGACACTTGTCTAACTTTCTCTCATCTACTTTCTTACAATCTCCTTTCTTTATCACTAACAACATCCTTTTAATCAACCACCATAAGATCTAAACAACGTCAACCCTTTATAAGAGATATGGGTACTAATTAATTGTTGTAAGATCCAAACAACTTAAACCCTTTACTGGAGATATAAGTACTAATTAATTACTTTGGATAAAAGTTATGACGATTTCCTTTTCGTTTTAGGGTCAATCTAAACACCTATATTTAGCAATCCTCTAGATCCATAAGTAGATGTTGAGGCAGGTTCTTGTTAGGTGGAAATCAACTGGAGTTATATACACAATTACTCATCTTTTTATTATATAACATTGAAATGACAATGCTAGTAGGTAAAGTTTTTATGAATATTGTCCATGCATGTATCCTTTAACCTTTTAACTTAAAAGGTATCTTTAATAATTAATAGGTCCATGATTTTAGCATATTTTAATTTTAAATAAATAACTTGTTCATAATAGAGGGATTTTGTGTTCCTACAATACAATTTATGGGTTTTGTATGAGCAACTTTGATTATTAACTTTTATTCTCTCTTTAATTTATAGTTTTTTTTTTTACAATAAAACCATTGCTTGCAATCCATCAATTTTGCCCAAATATCCACCGACAAAGAGATTAATGCAAAACTATGGGATGAAGAAGCTTGAAGGTATTTTCTTAGAGAGAAAATAGAGAATGTGAATTTATGCTATATTATTTATGTTCAATTTACGTATGTTATTGCGAAAGAATTGTTCTTAACATATGCTTGAGGCAGCAAGGAGTCTTCAAGCTTCAAGATGTTAAAAAGGAACTCTGTTTTTAAAAATATGTTTATGAAGCACTCATTTATATGTTTTTCACTTTGATCTTGTTAAATTTTATGTAGTGATTCAAGTCTTAAATGAGAATTACTTTTTTCCTTGCATTAAACTTGTCAATTGGATTGTAATTTTATTGCCCTTGATGATAAAATGTATGGTGTTTTTTGTTCATTTTGATATATAAAATTTCAACATGAAATAAGTTTGAATTTTTATGTAAAACATGTATTTTAAAGTTATTGAAACCTTGGACTATATATATATATGATTTTACAATTCGTTTTTACTATTTAAGTTAATAATATATTTTTTGTGTCATGTTAAAAATACATTTTTAGCAATCTTGTGTAGGAGTCAATGTTTCTTAACTTGTGTAATTCACTGATAGGGGTTCAATGTTATATAAGGTACTACTCTAATGTAGTTTTGTGATAGTTAGGGTTTGAACGGTTCATACCTTGGATCATTAGGCTAACAAAATTTTATAAAGACTTTAAGAATCAATAAAACACGCTAGAAAGCACCCTGACATAGTTAGAACTACCAAGAGATTTTATAAGAAAGTTACTCTAGGATATCTAACATTGTATAAAATGAGGGGAAAAGGCTATTGAATCCCACTATTTAAAGGTCCTTAAAAGCTAATGGTTCAGGCAAGAAAGGTTGTATAATAAGAAATTAAGGCTTAGCATGAGTTATATAAGGAGGGACTAAATTGAGAATTAAAGGAATTAATAGCAAATAAGAAAAAAAAGTTAAAATCTATCCTAGTTGTTTGAGAATAGGCTTTAGCTATGATTGATAGATAGATGGCCTCCTTGTCCAATTACAATAGCAACAACATACTTTTCAGAAATTATAGGTAAAGTTTGAATCATTATCAAATGCCAATGAGAAACAGGACCACCTAATGATAAAAATAGCTCAAACATCATTGAAAGCTTAAAAGAAAATTGTAGACAACAAATAGTTAGAGGTTAGAATCAAGAAAGTTCAAGCCAAGTGATTAGTACTCAAAAGTGCATTTTTATCATGGTTTTATATCATCATTTTGCACTTAAAGTATCAATAACTCCTCAACTAAAGTACGTTTTATAATAATTTATCTAATAATATAAGATACCTTTAATTTATGGTAAATATTCATTTTAAATGCAGGCCTATCACATAAATGAAAGGATTGATTGATGACTTTAAGAATTTCAATTGCAAAGGCAAAGAGATGATCAAACTTAGAAAAGAGATGTCGGTGCAATCCAAACCAGAACACTGTTCGGTAATTGGGTCATATATGGAGCTATAGATCTCAGATTTAGGTCTACTTTATATGGATGGAAAGGTAAGACATAGGCCTACAACTTTCATATGGAGCCCAAGATCTAAAAAGGCCATTTTCAAGTCCAATTATTGCAACAACAAAGAAGCCCGAATTTGTCCTCCAGCCC
>SRLM01001324.1:0-55389 GCA_015708895.1 Populus ilicifolia | reverse complement strand
CTACTTGGATCAGATGTAATCTGTTGCGAGGTAGGAATTTCTGAACAATCAGGACGCCACAGAATTGCTCTTGGGCATGGAGAAAGATTCTAAAGCTCAGATCCTTAGCATGGCCGAAGATGAAGTACATCATAGGGGATGGCAGGACAACTTCTCTATGGTTTGACAATTGGCATCCTAACAGCCCGCTCGCAGATTCTTATGGCGATAGATTCATCTATGATTCAGGTATGGAAAAGAACGCGAAGGTCAATATGCTGATTCATAACTCAAAATGGAAAATTCCTACCACTCACGCTATTGGCTGGCACCCCATTGTAGCAGCTATTCCTTCCAAAAGGATGGGATGAATGGATTCGATGGGCCACTGTCACTTGGCATGGCAAAAGTTTCGTCAATTTTTCTCGTAAACTCAGTTTTCCAGCTACAATGTATCATATCTGGCAAGAAAGGAATGCAAGGACCGTTGCTGGAATATCTAGAACTCAAAATTTGGTCTTTCATCAAATCGAATGTATCATCCGTGATAAGCTTGATTTGATGAGGAACGTTCTACCAACAGATGAAAATAAAAGGATCCAACGAGCTTGGAGGGTTAATAACATAGATTCTTCATTTGATATTTAGCTGGTTGTATTGGTTTTCCTAACGAATCAAGTTAGGTCTTGAGTTTTCAGTTCGGTGGCTATCATGTAGCCATTTGTTGTTTTATGTTTCTGCTCTCATTGTAAATCTGGGGTATGCCCCTTATAGTCTTTGTATTGTTTTCCTTTAATATATACATCAACTTACAAAAAAAAAAGGATAACAGAGTAAAGAAGCTCTTTTGTTAAAGTGACTCTTGAGACATATCTTAGTAATCATTACTAACAAGTTCTATCATAATACTTCTTGAAATATTTAGGTTTACAAACTCTCGCAATGTTATCACTTAATAATGCTCAGATACTCATTTAACATGTAACAAGGTCTATCATAATATTTCTTGAAATATTTACATTTACAAACTCTCCCATTGTTATCACTTAATTATTCTCATATACTCATTTAACATGTAATCTTAAACCTTAGTTTTCACACATACACTTTAACATATGATTGTGGGTTGCACATTGGATTATTACATTATTTATGTTCTTTTGCTAAAGGTAACAACTAAGAGAAAGGGATAATATATAATTTAAAAAAAAAACAAAAAGATATAAAAAAATGATAATAATAAAAATACAGGTAAGTTTGGTTTTGTAACCTCCCTAACTTAAGTAATTAAGCTCAAATAGGTGTTTTAACACCTAATACATTAAAGTCAACTGACTTGGGAGCTGTTGACCCAATGGTTGTTACATGGGTTAAGGAGAAAAGCTTGAGAGAATCAAACATTCCATTATCCACATATTAGTACCTGCAACCGCTTTGGTACATGTTTTTCATCTTTATTTATGAGCTGTCTTTTTCTTCTTTTTCACCTAAAATAATGCAACAATGTCCTCTCCAGCTTTCCATCCATGTGCTTACCTTCTTGGATCAACGAATTATCCAAAATAAATCAATTGTTATTTGTTGTGTAGAAATGTAAGATCATAGATTGTGCTTGGACTGATTTGAAGGTTGATTTGGGGCTGAATTTAAGCATCAAATAAGGATACAAATGTACCTATTATTTGAGCTAAGATTGATATTGAAACCTTGAGTGCTTAATGGTTGAAGTTTGCACAAAACATAAGGCAAGTTTGGGCTTAAAATAAATCATATGATATTCTTTTCTATAATAGAATTGATTTTTGGGGCAAATTTGTAGCACTTATTTGAACCAAGATTTGCTATTCAATTTCTATCTCTTCTTCTTCCTCCATCTCAATTTCTTTCGACCTTTTCTCTTTAAGTTCTTTCCCACTTTGCAGCATGATCACATTCTCTTTTGGATTCATTGCTTGGGAGGGAATTTTTCCATTCATTTGTGCCTCCAATATCCCTACACTTAAAGCTACTTGCCCCATTTACTTCTACAAGTTGTGAATACTTAACCTTGTTTCCTGTTGAAAAGACATGAAATTTTGTTGCAAGGTAATAGTATTAGAAACCAAAGTTTTCATCATCTCACGAAGATCATCATTGGATGACTACCCCATAACATTGGAGTTTGTGAATGGAGTGGGTTGTCTTGCTTGATAATTCTGTTGGAGTTGAAATCCATGAGGATGAAACTGTCGGCCTTGATTTCCTTATTGGGATGGGTTGCCATAGCGTAAGTTGGGATGATCTCTCCATCAAGGATTATACATGTTAGAAAAGGGGTCATATTTACGCTGGGGTTATTTGTTGAATGCTCCATCAATTGTATGAGCGTGTTCAATGTAATCTTCTTGCATTGTTGGGCACATATCTGAAGCATGTCCTTGTAAGGAGCATATGCTACAAACTTTCACTTGTTGCACATTTCCACAAGCCAAAGAATGCATAAGAGAAGTAAGATCATTAACTTTATTTTCAAGGTTAGAAATACTTATCTCATTTACTCATTTCTTGGAGAAGTCTCCACGAGTGCCAAACTGTTTTGAGTTGGTTGCCATGTTTGAGATTAATTGGTGTGTAGCCTCGGGTTTCTTATCCACCAATGTGCCTCCACTTGCAGCATCAATGATACAATGGTCAGTAGGCATCAATCCTTAATAGAAATATTGAATGAGCAATTGATCGGGTATTTGATGATGAGGGCATTAAATGCATAGTTGCTTAAATCTTTCCCAATACTCGGAGAGTATCTCTCTATGAGATTGTCGAATCCTGCATATTTCTTTTCTTATTTTGGCAACTCAAGATGCTGGGAAATACTTCTCAAGGAAAATCTTCTTCATGGCATTCCAAGTTCCGATAGATCTTGGGAGAATAGAGAAAAGCCATGCCTTTGCTGCCTTTTTTAAGGAGAAAGGGAAAGCTTTCAACTTAACTTGTTCTTTATTAACTACATTTACTTTCATGTCAACACAAACCATATCGAATTCCTTGAGATGAGTATGAGGATCTTCTTTTGCAAGACCATTAAGTGTTGGTAACAAATGTATAAAACCAGATTTGATCTCAAAGTTTACATTATTGTCAATGTTTATGCATAGTGGTTGATTTTCCATGTTAGGAGCAACGAGCTCCTTAAGTGTTTGTTGTTGTGCGATAATCATGGTGTTAAGGAGAGCTTCTTTTCATAACCTGTGTAAAGTTTTGTCTGTTTCAAGATCCAAAACTACACTTGACTTTGATTAGTAGAATGTATTACTAACATAAATCATCAACAAAACTCAAAAGAAACCAATCACACAAGAGACCGGAAACAATGTAAATTGTATGAAAATCCTATGCTAGAAAACTAAAACTGCCTAAAACCCTTAGAAAATAGTAGAATTTGGTCTCAATAGGGTAGAGCTAATAGAAGCTTCAAAACGTAATTTGGACTCATTTCTTCACGAAACCTAATTGTTGGTAGAATTTAGTTGTCATCTTTAAAAAATCATATCTCCCTCATCTATCATTATTTTTGGCTAAAATTTGGAGCGTTTACAGACCTTCGAGTCAGGAATCCAAAACAATTAAGTTTGCATCCATTGGACTTCTATAGCTCTTAATATTGAATTTTGAATGGACAAACATCAATAGTAGCAGAATGCGAGATTTGACTTTGAAGGATGTGTTTTCCATGATCTTTCTCTTTTTATTTTTCTTACATTACATTTCTAGAAAGGTATGGTTGTTAGCTTTTTAGTGCCACTAGAATTACTTCATTTTGATCTCTACAACTCACGCTCTGCACAGAACATCGATTGAACATCAAATCTACCAATAATCTTCAATTTACTTTTTTTGCATTTTTCATCCAAAAATGCCTTCAAAACATAAAACAAAGAATATCAAGGCATTTTGCATATAAAACATGGACAAAACATTAGGTAAATGTAGGTGAAATTATTGAATAATATGGTTACATCACCATGGATCTAAGAAGGCAAGCACATACATGAAAAGCTAGAAGGGACATTGTTACATTATTTTGGGTTAAAAAGAGGAAAGAGATAGCTCACAAACGAGGAAGAAAAATGTGGACCAAAGTCGTTGCAAAGCTGGCCTCATTTAATTTTTCAGAACACCTTTCGGTGTTTTGCCCATAACTTTTGACTCAGGTATCCAAATGAGGTGTTTATTAATGATCTAGAAAGGTGACAGAATTTCCTATAAATATATCTTTAAAAAAGGCTTCTAGGAGGGTCTAAATTGTTATCCAATGTTAGCATTATATTTGTGTCCAAATTTTTACTACAATTATGTTGTGTTCTTCTTTATATATTTCAGTTCTTTAGTATGTAAAAATTATTGTTTAAGTTTGATTCAAGTTATTTCATGTTTATTAAAGTGTTCTTATACATAATCATGGTTCGCTAATCTCTTTCTTAGATCCAAATCAAGGATGATAGTGGTTGAGGTGAGTTCTTTGAGATATGAACGAAATTTTAGAAATCATTTAGATAATGTTATAATCTTGAATTTTTATGCACAAACTTTAGTTTTGGTATAGAAATTGCCTGATTCAATATCTTACTTAATATGAAAGTACTTGTTCATTTTTAAGTAATAATCAATCTTCATCTTTTTAAATTTCATTATAATATCTTCTGACCTAATATTGTCATCGTTGATATTAGGTTGAGTTATCTTATATATCTTAAAAGAAGCAATTATACATCACCAATAAGTTGGATGGACAATTCCTTATCCTTATTTTGAAGCCTTTGGAGTTGTTTTTCTGTAAACAATCGTAGCCACCAACTTCGGATGAAAGTTGCAGCCATTTTATTTTGTATATCATCATTGCAGTCCTTTTTCTCTTCTTTTTTTGAAACTTGCTGGGCATTGATTATTGCCGATAACACATCAAGTTCTTGCTTCATCTCTCCTAGAATACGGGATAGAGTCTTTGATTGTTTTTTTTGGAACACTAATCTCTTTATCTTTCTCTTTTTGATACCACCTTTGCTTTTGAATCTGCCTTTTCTTTTGCCATAGCACCTCTTCAAAATACATTAAATCCCTTCGATTTCTATGTTGCGAAAAATCTTCCCGGTAGCTTATGGTCTCATCCTTAAAACCAACATCACAAATATCATCAAATTGAGGCTAAGATTACAAAGATGCGTCTCAAGAGTCATAAAAGATTCTCCTTACTTTGCCATCATAGTAACAACCATTTTGCACATGCTTTATGAAATAGAAAACACGGTTTTTTTTTAGCTACTACCTTTTCCCCCCAACTAAAACAAGACGTTGTCCTCAATGTTTAAAGGTAGAAAGATAGAGTATAGAAGATATCACCGGAAATAACGACCACTGACAAACCTGAAACACACTGAAAAAATATAAAAAATAACAAAACCAAAAGACACAAAGATTCACAAATGGAGGCTCAAATCCAATCTAAGCTTTTTACGGCTTTCCTGAGTTGACCAATTTATGCGACTCATGGAAGGATCAATTACAGGAATGAAAGATTGTAGTTGGTCAATCAATTATTCAGTAGTAGCAGCAGAGATTATGATTTGTCGTGCAAAAGATGTTAGAAATTCCTGCTCCACAGCGTGATTAAGAAAAGACAACAACTTATCATAATAACCATTAAACATTTAACAAACCTATGGGTTTATGGTGAATGTGTAGTTGGGCCCAAGAGGAAATATGAAAGATCTCTTCCAATGTGCCTAGACCACGTGGTAACGCAATGAAGGCATCAGCATGGTTAAACATTGCATTCATTTGAGCTGACATTGTAGAGACCTGAAGTTCCTCTCCAATTGTTTTTCCAATGATGTCCCCTTGTGCTAAAGCTTCGGGGACGACCCTTAAAACTTGACTACCTCCTAAAAATGCAGCTATTGACACACCTCTCATTAACTCAAGACTGCCTCCTCCATGTACTAAATGAATCTTTCTATTAGCTACACTTGACCAAGATGATTTGCTGATTCTAAAAACTCATTTTCTTTCCTAGGACTAGATCCACCCAAAACACAAATATTTCTTATGTGATGACATGAGGAACTTGCCATTTCTACACAGTTCAGTATTTGTTGAATGTATGGGTTGAGTAGAAATGAAAGGAAGGAAAAGAGGGTTTTATAAATGAGAAATTAGAAAGGCAATCATACCACCTATATTTAGGCCAACTAGAGTCTCTCTCTCTCTTTATTTATTTATTTACTTTTAAAAAAAAACATGTATATGTACAAGTAGTTGTGATTATGGCTCATATCTTTCCTTGATTTTACGTCCAAGAACGGCTTAAACACCCTCTATGGGTCGGGGATAGGCTTCCCATCTAGTTTTCTTAAAAATTGGCAAACAGGGTCTTTTTTAGTCAGATTCCCAAGACTAAGTCGATCATGTTCTTTATGAAATAGTGGCCATAAATCATGAATTGCACGATGCACATCTCCACTAGGATGCATCTTAAGAGTTAATAGAAGGTTATCTAAAGACTTCTTACTCAGGCCATCCTTAATGAATTTTATTTTATCTTCACGGTTTATAGATACCATTCCTAAAGAATGACATTGTGGATTACAAGTCCATCTAGCACATCGATAACAAACTTTCAGTCGTTTTGCATGACATTTCTTTGCAAAAATGCTTTTACCTGTTCTAGGCATGTGTGAAATGAAGGAGTTAGAGAACTCACCTGATAATCGGACTTTTGCTTCAATCGACCAGCGAATATCTTCAGGAATTCCATGATTCATTAACAATCTCAATCTTGCACATCTAGCACGGTAAATTTTTGTAATTGCATTCTGAGGTAGAGCGGGAAAATACTTTTTCAATTTTGCAAGATTAGTGTCTATTTTCAAATGAGAATTGGAAAAAAGATTCAAAGAATTGCACAAATGTATATACAAATATCAGTTATTATGGGAAACTGAAAGAACTGACTTAAGTCACAGAGTACCGTTATCCGCCATTTGACCGGGGTAAGAGAAACTAGCAAAAAATCACTCAAAAAGAAAATAATAATAATAATAATCAATCTTTATATACAGGATCACCCAATTCAATAGAGTCACGTTCAACTGAAAAATTGTCAAAATAAACTTTCAGACGTTGTCCATTTACCTTGAAAACATTGCCATTCTTTGGATTCTCGATGTCGTCGGCCCCTAATGGATACACATGTTTCACAATAAAAGGACTGCTCCATCTTGATCTTAATTTTCCAGGAAATAAATGCAGTCGAGAATTATAAAGCAAGACTTTTTGACCAACATTGAATGCTTTTCTCAGTATATTCTTGTCATGAAACTCTTTGATTCTTGCATTATGAATTCTTGAATTTTCATATGCATCATTTCTTATTTCCTCAAGCTCATTTATTTGTAATTTTTGTAGTTGACTAGCATCATCCAGATTTGAATTGAAAGCTTTAATAGCCCAATAAGCTTTATGTTCAAGTTCCACAGACAAGTGACAAGGTTTTTCCAAAGCATTGTAGAGACAAAACATAAAGATTCATTGAGAAAGTAGTCATCGATTGGTGTGATGTCAGTTTTCGAATCTGTTGTCAATCTTGACAAGTGATCTACGACAATATTTTTGCTGCCTTTCTTATCTTTGATTGTGATATTAAATTCTTGTAGTAACAAAATCCACCGCACCAATCTAGCCTTAGAATCTTTATTAAAAAGAAGATATTTCAATGCTCCATGATCACTAAAAACAACAACAGGTGAACCAATAAAATAAGACCTGAATTTTTCACATGTAAATACTACTGTAAGTAATTCTTTTTCAGTGGTGGTATAATTCATGTGAGCACTATTTAAAGTTTTACTTGCATAGTAAATTACATAAGGTTTCTTATCTTTTCTCTGTCCCAAAACAGCACCTACGGCATAATCACTAACATCACACATTATTTCAAAAGGTAATGACCATCAGGAGGTTGAATGACACGAGCACAAGTAAGCAAGTTTTTAAGTTTAACACAGGCTTTTTTACAATGTGAAGTCCATTCAAAAATAAAGGTAATTCCTTTGTTAGAAGGTTACTTAAAGGCTTAGATATTACGCTAAAACCTTTGATGAACCTTCTATAAAAACCAGCATGTCCTAAGAATGATCTAACATCTTTAATAGATTGTTGTGTTTGCAATTAACTCGATTTTAAATTTGTCAACCTCAATTCCTTTTGATGAAACAATGTGACCAAGTACAATGCCGTTTGTTACCATAAAGTGACATTTTTTCCAATTCAGCACAAGATTCTTCTCTTCACACCTGGCCAAAACCTTTTCTAAGTTAGTCAAACAATCATCAAATGAATCGCCAAAAACAGAAAAATCATCCATGAAAATCTCAAGAAAATTTTCAACCATATCACTAAATATACTAAGCATGCATCTTTGAAATGTGGCTGGTGCATTACATAATCCAAAAGGCATCCTTCGATATGCAAAAGTACCAAATGGACATGTGAAAGTAGTCTTCTCTTGATCTTCCAATGCAATTTCAATTTGATTGTAACCCGAATAGCCATCTAGGAAACAATAAAATTCATGACCTGCAACTCTTTCTAGGATTTGATCCATGAAAGGTAATGGAAAATGATCTTTTCTAGTCATTGAATTAAGTTTCCTATAGTCAATGCACATGCGCCAACCAGTAACAGTTCTAGTGGGAATTAACTCATTGTTCTCATTTGTTATCACAGTGACTCCAGACTTCTTGGGTACAACTTGGGTAGGACTTACCCATTTGCTGTCAGAAATAGGATAAATGATGTCATTATCTAGAAGCTTAATGACTTCATTTTTCACTACTTCTTTCATATTAGGATTTAGCCTTCGTTGCATTTCTCTAGAGGGTTTAGCATTTTCCTCCAAATAAATTCTGTGTGTACAAATCAAAGGACTAATTCCTTTTATATCAGCTATGGTCCTTCCCAACGCATTTTTGTGCTTTTTTAGAGTTTGTAATAACTTACCTTCTTGATGTGCATTAAGTTTGGAAGAGAGTATTACCGGAAAAGTTTCATTTTCTCCCAAAAATGAGTATTTGAGATTGGATGGCAACGGCTTCAAATCAGGTTTGGGTGGTTGAACACTTGAAGGTATGGATTTAATTGATTGTGATGGCAATTCCTCAATTTGTGGCCTCCAATTACTTGTCTTTGATTCTTCCTGAAAATAAATCATTTGCAAATCATTAGATTCATCAATCTCAATTTCACTAGAAGTGGTTGGAAATTGATCATAGGAAGGAATCTATTTAATAGCATCCAGTAAAGGTATATTAATTCTTACCTGTTTGAAAGTTTCAAAAATTTCTGGACAATCAGGACGCCACAGAATTGCTCTTGGGCATGGAAAAAGATTCTAAAGCTCAGATCCTTAGCATGGCCGAAGATGAAGTACATCATAGGGGATGGCAGGACAACTTCTCTATGGTTTGACAATTGGCATCCTAACAGCCCGCTCGCAGATTCTTATGGCGATAGATTCATCTATGATTCAGGTATGGAAAAGAACGCGAAGGTCAATATGCTGATTCATAACTCAAAATGGAAAATTCCTACCACTCACGCTATTGGCTGGCACCCCATTGTAGAAGCTATTCCTTCCAATTCTAATCCTATGATAGGGAAAAATGATGAGATTGTTTGGCTGGATTCACCAAATCACAGATTCTCGATCAAAATAGCTTGGGAACAACTAAGATTTCATCATACGATAGTCGAATGGCATGACATTGTGTGGTTCAAGAATGCTGTTCCAAGACATTCGTTTCTTCTATGGATGGCTGTCCAACAGAAACTCACAACCCAAGATAGACTTCATCGATTTGGTATACATGGTCCCAATAGATGCTCACTCTGTCTCCATAACAACGAAGATCACAACCACTTGTTCTTTGAATGCTCCTATACTAAAGCGATCTGGTGGGATGTTTGTGACAGATGCAACATTCCAAGAATGACAAAAGGATGGGATGAATGGATTCGATGGGCCACTGTCACTTGGCATGGCAAAAGTTTCGTCAATTTTTCTCGTAAACTCAGTTTTGTAGCTACAGTGTATCATATCTAGCAAGAAAGGAATGCAAGGACCTTTGCTGGAATATCTAGAACTCAGAATTTGGTCTTTCATCAAATCGAATGTATCATCCGTGATAAGCTTGATTTGATGAGGAACGTTCTACCAACAGATGAAAATAAAAGGATCCAACGAGCTTGGAGGGTTAATAACATAGATTCTTCATTTGATATTTAGCTGGTTGTATTGGTTTTCCTAGCGAATCAAGTTAGGTCTTGAGTTTTCAGTTCGGTGGCTAGCATGTAGCCATCTGTTGTTTTATGTTTCTACTCTCATTGTAAATCTGGGGTATGCCCCTTATAATCTTTGTATTGTTTTCCTTTAATATATACATCAACTTACCAAAAAAAATAGAAAAATCTAATTTGGAAAATTTATGTTGCTGCCCCCATTTGATATCCTTGATTAGCTTGGATTTTCTTATTTAAGTTGGACAAATAAGGAAAGAAATTTCCTTATTTGTTACTAATTTAATTACTTTTATTCCTAAGTTAGGAAAAGCACTAAATAGTTCTCCACTCTTCAGGAATAAGATATGGCCAACTTCCTTACTTAATTAGGAGAATAAATTACTATCTTTTTAGCCTTATAGCATTAGGAAACAAAAAAACCTAACAAGGCTGGTATTGGGACACACCAACCCTTTATTCCACACGAATTGGGCTTTTCTTGGACCTGAACTAGATGAATTAAGGGTTGTCCTTCATGATCCTTAAATTTCCCATTCCCTTCTAGGTACATTTTGCTCCATATGTTATGAAGAAGCTCATTCAATGCTTCTTTAAGCTTCTTTGCCCTCACTTATATGATTAGCCTGACTGGCACCTCTAATGGGTTGCTAGCATGATTATGCTTGGTGTTGGGCTTATATGCATCAAGAAGATTCCCAAAACAAGATGCCATATCCTTGTAGGAGAAGGATCCTTGCCAAATAAAAAGTCTATAAGTCAAAAGAAAGTACATAACAAAATTCATATAGCTTCTGTTGACCTATATTGAGATGCCTTTATGAAGTCCGATTGACTTGAAATTCTAACCTAAGGTAGAAAAATATTTTAGGAGACTCCATATAAAATTTCAACTCGATCTAATGGTTGCATTTAGAATTATGATTGTTGCTATAAAACTAGATAGTTGCATATTTTACATCAAAATCTAAATTTGAATATTTCTAGATCATATCACTAGACTTAAAGAAAACCTGATGGACCCCCTTTAGGTAGACTTATATGAAGCTCCTTCACAACTGGCCCAAATACATGATAATAGCCCAATGACTAAGAGAAAATAATAAAAATCCAAAAATTATTATCCTAAATATGCTAGAATAAGATTTGCCACCCTTAAGAAGTCCCAAATAAACTAGGAGAAATATGATTTGGAAAATTTGTGTTGCTTATCCTTTGATGTCCTTGATTAGCTTGGATTTCATTGTTTAACTTCGACAAATAAGAAAACAAATTTCCTTCTTTATTGCTGATTTAATTACTTTCATTCCTAAGTTAGGGAAAACATTAAATAATCCTCCTCTCTTTAGGAATAAGATCTGGCCAACTTGCTTAATTAGAAGAATAATTTTCTAACTTTATTTCCATGTTGTAACTAGTATGAAGAATGAATCCTTTGAAAGAAAAGGATTTTTAAACATTTATGAATCCTTGCACACTAGAAAATTATATTGCAGCGCATTAAAGATCCTTGTAGAGCTAGAAGATTCTCAAAACAAGCTGTTATATCCTTGTAGAAAAAGGATCATTTCTAAATAGGAAGTCCACAAGTCAAAAGAAACTTAAATAACAAAATTCATACAGCCTATGATGACCCGTATTGAAATATCTTTCTAAACTTTAATTGACCTACTCAGGTCATCCTTAATAAATTGTATTTTTATCTTCACGGTTAATAGATTGCATTTTAAAAAAAAAACAACATTGTGTATTACAAGTCCATTTGGCACATCAATGACAAACTTTCAATCATTTTACATGATATTTCTCTATAAAAGTGCTTTTACCTATTCCAAACATGTATGAAATGAAGGAATTAGAGGACTCACCTGATAATCAGATATTTGCTTCAATCAACCATCGAATATCTTCAGGAATTCCATTATTCATTAACAACCTCAATCTTGCACATCTAGCACGTTAAATTTTTATCCCCATTCTGAGGTAGAGTGGGAAAATACTTTTTTAATTTTTTAAAATTAGTATCCATTTTCAAATGAGAATTGGAAGAGAGATTCAAAGAATTGCATAAATATATATACAGATATAAGTTCTTATGGGAAACTAAAAGAACCGACTTAAGTCATGGAGTATCGTTGTCCACCATTTGACCGAGGTGAGGAAAACTAGCAAAAATCACTAAAAAAAACATAAAAACAATATGAGGAAAAAAATAATCAATCTTTACATACAGGATCACCCAATTCAATAAAATCATTTTCAACTGAAAAATTGACAAAGTAAACTTTCAAACGATGTCCATTTACCTTGAAAACAATGTTATTCTTTGGATTCTCGATATCACATGCTCCATATGGATACACATGCTTCACAATAAAAGGGCCACTCTATCTTGATCTTAGTTTTCTAGGAATTAAATGCCATCGAGAATTATAAAGCAAGACTTTTTTTACCAACATAAAAGGACTCTTTGATTCTTGCTTTATGGATTCTTGAATTTTCATATACATTATTTCTTATTTCCTCAATCTCATTTATTTATAATTTTTGCAGTTGATTAGCATCATAAAGGTTTGAATTGAAAAGTTTAATAGCCCTATAAGCTTCATGTTTAAGTTCCACAGCTAAGTGACATGGTTTTCCATAAACTAGTCTATAAGGTAACATACCTAATGATGTTTTATAAATAGTTCAATAAACCTAAAGTGCATCATTAAGTCTCAAAGACCAATCTTTTTTATTAGGGTTCACTATTTTCTCCAAAATGTGTTTGATTTCCCTATTAGTAAGCTCCACTTGTCCACTTGTTTCAGGGTGATAAAGGGTGGCAACTTTGTGTATGATTCCATATTTTTTTTAATAAAAAAACTCAAATGGCAGAAATGTGTTCCACCATCACTCAACAAATTTTAATGGACCACTCATTTTCAATTTTAGTGCCTGGACTTTTCTAACTAAAAATGCAAACTTGGCTTGAAGGTTATGATCTTCCTTAAGGTTGTACAAACCTCTACTAGATGTATAAGGTTGAGTTTTACTCGGTGCATCATATGTACCTACGATGTCCCAATTTCAAGCATTTTCAGCCAACAAATCTAAGTGCTCAATTGCTTCATCAGGGTCTTTATGTTCAAAAGTTCCATTGCACATCAATTCAATCATTTGTCTATTATCACTAGGGGTTAACCCTTCATAAAAATGTGAAACCAATCTCTATGTTTTAAAACCATGATTAGGGCAAGTATTAAGCAAGTCTCGATACCTATTCCAACATTAGTAAAATGTTTCTCATAGTTTTTGAGTAAAAGTAGTGATTTGTTTTTTAAAAAAGTTTGTTTTATGAGATGAGAAAAACTTTAAAAACTACTATTGCATTTTATTCCAAGCACGAATGGATTGAAGTCTCAAATTTTATAGCCGTGTTTTAGCTTTATCTTTTAATAAAAAAGAAAAAAGCTCTAATTTGATAGTATCATGCTACAAATTAAGTCAGTATAGGTGTTACAGACCTCCTCAAATTCCTTGAAATGAAAGTATAGATTTTCTAAATCTAAGCCATAAAAAAAGATAAAAGTTGAATGGTGCCTAGCTTAAAATTAAAATGAGATGCATCAAGAGGAAAAAATATGCATGATGGTGCACTTGTTCTTATGGGATTCACATGGTTTATAAGTGTTCTAACACGGTTATTCTCATTATTCTTATTATGAAGTGATTGATTATCTTCTTCGGTCATATTTTCTGAAATTGATAAGGATACCCTAGAAAGTCTACCACTTAATGCATATCATCACACTCTCATGCACGTGTAGGAATAGAATAAAATAAAGAAGAAGAAAAAAAACAAAACAAGAGAAAAGAAACAAAGCTATATACAAGAAAAGTGAAAAGAGAAATGACCGAGTGGTTGAAGGTGTAGCATTGGAACTGCTATATAGGCTTTTATTTACCAAGGGTTCGAATCCCTCTCTTTCCACACCTTCACCTAATTTATCATTGTTACTGAAATGTTATTGACCACAATATATCAAATCACATAACAATGGATACCTTTATTCCAAGAGTTCAATCTTTCTTTGATATAGATTCTCTATTCCTAATTTTTATGGAATAGAAAATACGAGTGGACAATGAATGAAAATGCCCCTATCATTCTAAGATATATCAATGGGAGAAAAATCACCCAAGCAAACCCATATCTTTGGTCTCTTTATTTAGGTAATAGGGGAAAAAATTGTTTAAACCCTTGTTATTTTTGTTAGGTTTAAGTCTGACGAGAATAATTTTCTACAACTAACAATTTATTTATTTTCAACCCAATCCATTTACTATCTATTATGTGATTGACCAATCCTTTATATTGGAATGGGTGAAGAGTCAAATGTTTTGGCAATTCCTCGTAGGGGAATGAATCAAGAGAATTTTGAATCATAACTCTAGATTTTTGTTCATCCTTTGCTGTAATAATATCTCGGGGTTTGCAATGATAACTTGGTATATCTACTATATGACCATTAACTAAAATATATCTATGGTTAACTAATTGGCGGGCTCGAGAAACAGTTGACGCCATACCTAATTGAAAAGGGATGTTATCCGAACTCATTTCAAGTAATTGTAGTAAAACCTGACCTGTTGACCCTTTGGCTTTTGCGACGATACGAACGTATTTAAGCAATTGTCATTTTGTAAGACCATAATGAAAACACAAGTCCATTTAGTCATTTCTTCCAATTGAGAAAATATAATTCCTATGTTATATTATACAAAAATACATAACACGTAGGGTTTGAAAAAAAAAGTCCTTCTATACTTCTTCTTTTTTTACTATTTTTTTTATCTTTTTTATACTACTATTTTATATTACTTTATATTACTATATTACTCTTAATATCTTAGGATTCTAATTAGTATTATTTAGTATTATAGTAATTTACTATTTAATTACTATTAAATTAATAATATATTATTTTATTAATTATTATAATTATTAATATTTAAATTTTAATAGAATATTCTAATTTCAATATTAGAAATTAGAATTCTATATTTTATTAATATATTCTTTATTTTTATTTTTATTTTTATTTCGTTCAAAAAGTCTTTTTTTTTTATTTTCGCGTCTTGGCCCATGTCACGAATCATTTTTTATTTTTTTGTTGCAACAAATTAGATAAGATAAAAAAAAAGTTATTTTATTTGATTAAAAAATACTTGTTATTGAAAAAAGATTTTTTCCATTCTTCTAATATAGAATCAACACAATGAGTCTTCTTTTCCTAATCCTCATTAGGTTTCATGAGGAAATACAATACATCAATGCCCAAATTTTCATAATTTTTTTTTATGATCCTATTGATTCTCTTACTCAACCAAAAACTTGTTTATATATGATAATCACATTTCCTTCACGAGTATGTTCACCTACTCCGCCAAATATGGATACACCCCCATGAGCTTTCACAATGTTGTTAATTAATTCCATAATTAGTACTGTTACCTACTCTCTTTTTTTTGGTAAGTACTGTTACCTACTCAGCACCCCTAAATAGTTTGATTTTTCCTCCATGGCGATAAGGGGCTAAAAGATCTACAACTTTAATTCCTATTTCAAAAATAGATAATTTTGTATCTAACTGTAAAAAGGCAGGCGCATATCTATGAATAGGGGATTTTGTCCGAGTATCTATAGGACCTAAATCATCTATAGGTTCTTTTAAGCACATTGAAAATTCATCCTTTATAGACATATAGACTCGTGGAGCCATACATCTTGATCAGAAAAGAATTAATAGATAAAGAAAGAATCGGAATTGATAACTATATTTCTCGAAACAAACAAAAAGGAAATGAAAGATGAAACATAAATGATGGATCAATTAAGCCCTCTATGTAAATAACTTAATATTGGTTCGCAGTAAAAAAAGAGATGAGAATTTCCTATAAGTAATTAAACTAATTGAGCATGAGAGCCAAATGAATCGAAAGACTCATGTTTAGTTCGGGAAGGGATCATGGAAGTTTTGCAATGAATGGAAAGATAATCTACTTTCATTAAGTGATATATTAGATAATCAAAAATAGAGAATTTTGAATAATATTCAAAATTCAAAAGAACTACATAGAGGAGCCATTGAATAGTTGGAAAAAGCTTTGGCCCATTTATGAAAAGTGGAAATAGAAACAAATCAATTTCAAGTGAACGGATACTCTGAGATAGAACGAGAAAAATTGAATTTGATTAATTCAACTTATAAGACTTTAAAACAATTAGAAAATTACAAAAATGAAACCATTTATTTTGAACAACAAAGAGCAATTAATAAAGTTCAACAACGAGTTTTCCAACAAGCCTTACAAGGAGCTCTAGGGACTTTGAATAGTTGTTTGACCAACGAGTTACATTTATATACTATTAATGCCAATATTGGCATGTTTGGGATGATGAAAGAAATAACTAATTAGACCATCTACTGTAGGCATTATTTTTTTTCCAAAAAAAATTAAGAAATACTCATGGTAACATTCGAGCCAACGAGATTAGGAATATTATTCGTGAACGTATTGAGCAAGGTATAAAGAAATTCATTACTCTTGATCTTTATTATAATTAGATTAATAATATTATTAATTAATAAATAATAAAAATAATGAATAAGAAATAATAACAATATATATGTAAAAATGAAAAAACTATTCTGGAAAAATGTTGCATCCAATAGGATTTGAACCTATATCAAAGGTTTAGAAAATCTTTGTCCTATCCATTAGACAATGGACACTTTTCCATTCCAATTATTTTTTCTTTCACATCTCTTGGTTATAAAAACAAAATATAAAATATGTGAAATAGTTTCGAGAATTGTATTGCATATTTAATTAAAAATGAAATTAATTAAAACTTACAAAATTAAATGATAGGTCAATTATTATTTTATTTTTTAATAATTAATATTAATTATTAATTAATTTTTTTTTATAAGGAAATAAGATATAGAGTATAGAATAAGTAGGTAGTGAGAATTGAACCTGTATCATTAGCTTGGAAGGCTAGGGGTTATAATCGAAGTTCATCATTTTTAATATCTCTAATTCAAAACCGAACATGAAACTTTGGTTTCATTTGGCTCCTTTGTGAAATATGAAAAAAATTCCAGCTATAAGAGGTGAGAAAAAAAAAATTTAACTCATAACATCTATGTCAGCCCTTTTTTTGTCTTAATGCATTCAAAACAACACGCTTTCTAGATGATCCCTCTAGACAGGGTGAGGAGAATTCAAATACATGAAATAATTTGATCGATGGGCAGCATTATTGTGGTAAAGGCCGTAATGCCAGAGGAATCATTACTGCAAGGCATAGAGGGGGAGGTCATAAACGTCTATATCGTAAAATCAATTTTCGATGAAATGAAAAATACATATATGGTAGAATCATAACTATAGAATACGACCCTAATCAAAATGCATATATTTATTTTATATACTATGGGGATGGTGAGAAGAGATACATTTTACATCCTAGAGGGGCTATAATTAGAGATACCATTATTTCTAGTACAAAAGTTCCTATAAAAATGGGAAATGCCCTACCTTTGAGTGCGGTTTGAACTACTAATTTATGTAATTGGAAGTAACTAATTAGGTTTACAACGGAACCTAGAATCGATTACTGATCCAATCTGAGTACCTCTATAGGATAGACCTCAATAGAAAACTAAAGAGTAAGGGTAGCAAGTGATTGAGTTTAGTAGTTTCTCTTATAAAACTATTAACTCTAAAGATATAGTAATATAGAGAAGACAAAATTGTTTCCAGCACCGATATAACCAGAGGCGAATTGAACGCTAAGTAGTGGGAATTCTAAAGATTCCCTGGGGGAAAAATAGAGATATCTCCTATGTTACCCCTAATATGTGGAAGTATCGATATAATTTCATAGTCATTCGGTCTGAATGCTACATGAAGAACATAGGCCAAATCAAGGAATGAGAAAGACCTAGGATGTAGAAGAGCATAACAAGAGCGATTCAGCAGATTTTGATTCCTATATATACACAATTCCTATATATCCACACAAGGAAAAGCACTTGTCGTTCATTGGTTGTTAAGTGATTAGTACTTAAAAGTGTATTTTTATCAAGGTTTTATATCATCATTTTGCACTTGAAGTATCAATAACTCCTTAACTAAAACATGTTTTATAATAATATATTTAATAATATAAAATACCTTTAATTTGTGGTAAATGTTCATTTTAAATGCAGGCCTATCACATAAATGAAAGGATTGATTGATGAATTTAAGAATTGAAATTAAAAGGATAAAAAGATGGCCAAACTTAGAAAAGAGATATCGGTGCATTCTAAACCAGAACATTGTTCGGTAATTAGGTCATATCTGGAGCTCTAGATCTCAGATTTAGGTCTACTTTATATGGATGAAAAGGTAAGACATAGACATACAACTTTCATATGGAGCCAAGATTTAAAAAGGTCATTTTCAAGTCTAAATTTTGCAACAACAAAGAAACCCGAATTTGTCCTCCACCTGAGCACTGTTCAGTATTTTGGCCATATCTGTAGTTTTAGAAGTCAAAATGAGCTGAATTTTTTACACAAGAAAGATGAGATAATTTTCTACAACTTTCATGCAAGTGGCTCCAATTATGACATTATCAATGATGTTTTGGGCAGACAAGAGAAGATAAGGATTGTCACCAAGTCAAGAGTTGGCCACCTACTTATCAATTAGTCATCAAATGAATAGTTCTCAATTTTGGCCTATAAGAGGAGGCATTTGCCATGCATTTAGGCATCTTGGTGTCCAGATCAAGATCATGCTCTTGTTTTCTCTCTTTGTATTTTTTGTAATGTTTATGCTTTGCTTTCATTAATATCAAGTTTATGCCTTTTAGTTCCTTTCCTTTGCTTTGGTAACTCTTATCTTATTTATGTTCTTATTTTGTTTATCTATTTTTCTTTCTTTCATTATGTCTAGCGTTTATTATGTCAAGGTGAAAAGGTTACACTAATGGTATAAGAATAAGTATAGTGTAAACTTAATATGGACTTTAATGTTTGATATTATCATGTTTTATATTTGTTATCTTGTTCACTTTTTGATACTTTGCTTGTTAAATGACTAATCTTGATTTATGTTGTATAACAAATGGTACAACAAATGCTTAGCACTTTTATAGCCCATACTGTATGGTATAATCGACACTCGAGCTATGAAAGGAATTTGATTTGTTGTTAACATAAGTTATAATCATGAATGCTTGGCCAAATTTACAAGTATTAGCATTAATTGAATAAGATGACTGATGTAATCATATTAACAATCTATAATCTGATTGGAACCTCCTTTATGTGTGTTTCCAATTGAATAATAAGAGTTTATACTATACTTGTTTGACATACCATTAGTGGAACCTCTAACATTGACATTTGTTATTATTATTGTTTAATCCTTACATTAATTTTCCATCTCAAAGTTCTCATCAACTTTTCTTCTTCTTTTTCTTTATTATTATTGTTACTACTACTACTACTACTACTACTAGTATTATTAGTATTATTACTACTACTATTATTATTATTTTTGTTATTGTTACTATTGTTGTTGTTTATAATTTGTACAATTAACCTCCCTATGGTTCGACCCCGATCTTGCCGAGTTATTTATTACTTCGACACACCTGCACTTGGGAGAAAACATTAATCTTTTAGTCGTGTCATTAAGAGATCCTGAAAGCATCCGGGTTAAAATATGGTTTTCAAATTAAGTTCCAAATTGGTGGATACTATCAAAGGGAGTGGCGATACCATATGTAAAAAGGAAGAGACTCATAGAATAACAGAGGCAAATAGAGCTTTTGCACATTTTTGTTAATCCATGAACAAAATCTATATCTATATCTATATAGACACATAGACTTATGGAGCCATACATCTCGATCGAAAAAGAATCAATAAAAAAGAAAAAATCAGAATTGATCGCTATATTTCTTGAAACAAACAAAAAGGAAACGAAAGATGAAACATAAATCATGGATCAATTAAGCCCTCTTAGAGACTTGCTTAAGAATAAAAAAGAGGTAAATACCATAGAATAAGGTTTGATCCTATCTATAGGGATTCCGTAAATATTCCATTCCAAAAAAGAGAGAAAATTTGAAACAATTAAGATTTTTATAGAGATTGGATATAGTTACTATAGAGGATTGAAAATCCTCATGTCACCAATTCAAATTTGGTTCCTGACACATGATGAATTTGTCTAGAAGAATCTATTCTACAACCAACAAGGGGTAATATATGAATATTCACCTGTCCTATAGTTATATTTGTCGAACTCTTTCTTCAATTCAATTAGATATTAATGTAAATGAACCATAACCATGTAGTCCTATTTATTCCTAATAAATTAACCTTAAAATAACATATCTAGATTATAAGAAAAATGATAGAAGCAACAATTGCAGAATTTAAACCTTCCAAACTCTTATTTGTTCGAGTATAGAAATAAATCGCAAATATGGTCCAAGTAATCAATGCCCAAGTTTCTTTTGGATCCCAATTCCAATATGATCCCCATGCTTTATTAGCCCATATTGCTCCTAAAAGAATACCTATTGTTAAAAAAAGAAACCTTATACTAAGAATGCAAAAACCCCAATGAACCAATTGTTGAATCAATTGAAACCTATAATAATTCCTAGAAGAAGGAAAAAAGTATTTTTAAAAATATTTTTTTTCCCGTCATGTATTGGATCTCATCAACGGGAAATGAATCATTTAATAAATTATTGTTTTTACCACTAATTCTAATGACTTCTTGAAATGTAATTACTAAAAGTGATGTTGACAATAATGATCCACATAAAAGAGTTGTATAGCTCGATACCATCATACTTGCATTATTAACCACTGGGGTTGGAAAGCAATACAAGCATTATGCTGCTAGGTGAAGCGGTGGAGTGTTGCACCCTAGATGGAGAAAGTTCAGTAGCCAAACGCATCACTAGCTTACATTCTGACCCGAGTAGCATGGGGCACGTGGAATCCCGTGTGAATCAGCAAAGACCACCTTACAAGGCTAAATTGATGCGAACCTCGTGATCACATGGTCACAAAACCCATACGCAAAGATACCAATTCCCGAAAAGGCAGGTCAATCAGGTTTGATAGGAGTGTGACACAAAGATAACTTGTACCAAGGCACTGACACTATTGAAAACGGAAACCCCACCCAATGAATATTGATTCACGAATGAGAAGTATAAGGATGACACCACAAAGACAGTTGTTCTTTGATAAGTCAATTTTCAGTTCATTAGAGAACCATGGAAAGGAGATTATCTCACCAACACACACACATACAAAGTGTGGCAAACAAGAAGTTTTATTAATCTGAATTGTCTTTTCTTACATGTTTGATTATGCCTTTATTTATAGTGATTCTAGACTTATAGAAACCCCAATGAACCCCCTATAGGTGGACTTATATGTAGCCCACTTACAATGGATTCAAATAAGTAATAATAACCCAAAGACTAAGAAGAAAATAATAAAAATATAAAAATCTAAAAATTACTATATCCTAAATATGTTAAAATCAGATTTGTCACCATTAAGAAGTTCCAAATAGACTAGGAAATCTAATATGAAGGTAGAATATATTCTAAAGTTTTCTTTCCTTTTGTTAGCTCAGATGAATAAGGAATCCTTGTAAGAAAAGGATTCTGAAATAATTATGAATCCTTGCCACATTTGGAAACTATGTTGTAGCCCATTAAACATCCTTGTAGAATTAGTATATTTCCAAAATAAGCTACCACATCCTTTTAGGAAAAGAATCCTAGCCAAATAGAAAGTCCACAAGTCAAAAGGAAGTAAATAACAAAATTCATACAGCCTCTGTTGACCCATATTGAGATACCCTTCTGAACTTTGATTGATTTGAAATTTTAACCCAAGGTAATATAATATGTCAGGAGACTCACGTAAAATTTCAAATCGATCCAACGGTCAGATCAAGAATTATGACTATTGCCGTAAAATTGGATATTTGCACATTTTACATCAAAATTCAAATTTGACCTTGTTTGGATCGTATCATTCCCTCTCTCTTCAAGATGATTCATCCTCGAATCACCAATAAGTTGGATGGAAAATTCCTTATCCTCCTTTTGAAGCCTTTAGAGTTCTTTTTTTGCAAACAATCGTCGCCAACAACTTTGGATGAAAGTTGCAGCCATTCTATTTTGTACATCAACATTGCACTCCTTTTTCTTCTCTTTTTTTGAAGCTTGCTGGGCATTGATTATTGCTGATAACACATCAAGTTCTTGCTTCATCTCCCGTAGAATACGGGATAGTCTTTGATTCTTTTTTTGGAACATTAATCTCTTTTTTTTTTTTGGTAAGTTGATGTATATATTAAAGGAAAACAATACAAAGATTATAAGGGGCATACCCCAGATTTACAATGAGAGTAGAAACATAAAACAACAGATGGCTACATGCTAGCCACCGAACTGAAAACTCAAGACCTAACTTGATTCGCTAGGAAAACCAATACAACCAGCTAAATATCAAATGAAGAATCTATGTTATTAACCCTCCAAGCTCGTTGGATCCTTTTATTTTCATCTGTTGGTAGAACGTTCCTCATCAAATCAAGCTTATCACGGATGATACATTCGATTTGATGAAAGACCAAATTCTGAGTTCTAGATATTCTAGCAAAGGTCCTTGCATTCCTTTCTTGCCAGATATGATACACTGTAGCTGCAAAACTGAGTTTACGAGAAAAATTGACGAAACTTTTGTCATGCCAAGTGACAGTGGCCCATCGAATCCATTCATCCCATCCTTTTGTCATTCTTGGAATGTTGCATCTGTCACAAACATCCCACCAGATTCTCGATCAAAATAGCTTGGGAACAACTAAGATTTCATCATACGATAGTCGAATGGCATGACATTGTGGGAACATTAATCTCTTTATCTCTCTCCCTTTGATACCACCTCTCTTTTTGAAACTGCATTTTCTTTTGCCATAGCACCTCATCAAAATATATTAAATCCCTTCGCTTTCTACACTGCGGAAAGTCTTCCCGATAGCATATAGTCTCATCCTTAAAACCACCATCACAAATATCATTAAATTGAGGCTCAAAATCCTCATAATCAGCCCACCTTACCCTTCCGGCCCTACTGCCATTGTTAGATTTCCATTCAAACCCAACCTTTCTCACGTCTTGGGTACATGTTCCAGCCATGTTTCCATGTTTTACCACCTTCTCAAGTCTGTCGCACACATTCCCCATCATGAAATTCATGCTTTTCATCATTTTTGTCATGGCTTGCATTTGGAATTTCAGTTCTCCCTTGGGATGGGGTAGTGTGTTGTTTTGATCTGACACGATAGTACCTGCAAAACTTAGTTAATGGTAAAAATAATTATCCTCACACGCTCACACCTCTCATCTCATCTTCTTGCGGTTCTTGCAAAATTGAAACAAACACTAAATAGAACCAACTTGGCAGTGCAATCCAAATATATATATGACTCAAGAAGTAATAAAAAAACTAGAAAACAAGCAAAACAAAACTACGATGATAGTCTCGTGAGTAGCAAGCGAGTCTATTCAAAATATGAACAAAACTGAAGACTCGAATAAAAACAGAAACAAAAAATATGCAAAATCATTAAATAACATCCAAATATATTGGATACGATGAAAATAAACTACAAGAAATGAAATCAACAAAAAGCAAGTGAATTTCAAATGGTGACGCAAGAGAAACTTGTTTATGACAAGTTAAGTCCAAATCTGGAACCTAAAGTAAATAGTATCTAATTGAGTTAAAATTTCAGATATAGTGCGATATCAACCCAAATAGACAGAGTATAAGGTTTAAGCAATTTATGACAAAGTTTGATATACTGATGTAAAAACCTTATGAATTAGACTCGAATTTGAAACCCAAAGCAAGTGATATCCAATTGACCCCAAATTTGATATGTAATGCGATTAGAACCCCAGTAATTAGAATATCAAATTTGATCTAATTATCCCTTTTTTGTGGCAGAATCTAATAAACATCGTTTTGAACAATTCTTCTTTTCTTTTCTCTTTTTTTTTATGCTACTGATATATTTTGAATAATAACAAAATGAAATAACAATTTTATTTTTCTTTTTATATGCCACAAATTCAAGGGGAAGAAGAAATTGGATAATAAGGAATTTTTTTGCAGAATTAACAAGAAACAAAAATATCAGGAGGATATAACCTAATTAATGGGGCCAAACTCTGCTACCAAATGATGCGAACGTCATGATCACATGGTCACGCAACCCACATGCAAAGACGTCAATTCCCGGAAAGCCATGTAAATCAGGTTTGATAGGAGTGTGACACAAAGATAACTTATACATAGGCACCAACATTATTGAAAACAGAAAGCCCCATCCAACGAACATTGATTCGTGAATGAGAAGTATAAGGATGACACCAAGAAGATAGTTGTTCTTTGATAAGTCGATTTTCAGTTTATTAGAGAACCATGGAAGGGAGATTATCTCACCAACACACACACACACACAAAGTGCAACAAACAAGAAGTTTTATTAATCTGAATTATCTTTTCTTACATGTTTGGTTATGCCTCTATTTATAGTGATTCTAGACTTATAGAAACCCTAATGAACCCCCCTTAGGTGGACTTATATGTAGCCCACTTATAAATGACCCAAATAAGTAATAATAACCCAAAGACTAAGAAGAAAATAATAAAAATATAAAATCCAAAAATTACTATCCTAAATATGCTAGAATCAGATTTGTCACCATTAAGAAGTCCCAAATAGACTAGAAAATCTGATCTAAAGGTAGAATGTATTCTAAAGTCTTCTTTCCTTTTGTTAGCTTAGATGAATAAGGAATCCTTGTAAGAAAAGGATTTTGAAATAATTATGAATCCTTGCCACACTTGGAAACTATGTTGCAGCCTATTAAACATCCTTGTAGAATTAGTATATTTTCAAAATAAGCTCTCACATCCTTTTAGGAAAAGAATCCTAGCCAAATAGCAAGTCCACAAGTCAAAAGGAAGTAAATAACAAAATTCGCACAACCTCTGTTGAACCGTATTGAGATACCTTTCCGAACTTTGATTGACTTGAAATTTTAACCCAAGGTAATATAATATGTCAGGAGACTCTACATAAAATTTCAGCTCGATCCAACAGTCGGATCAAGAATTATGACTATTGCCGTAAAACTGGATAGTTGCACATTTTACATCAAAATTCAAATTTGACCTTACTTGGATCGTATCATAAATACTCCTAGGTGTCCGATAGCAAAATAGTACCATGAAGAAAGGGTGAAAAGGACCCCCATCGAGGAGTGAAATAAAATATGAAACTGTAAGCTCCCAAGCAATGGGAGGAGCCCAGGGCTATGACCGCGTGCCTGTTGAAGAAGGAGCTAACTACTCATAGGCAGTGGCTTGGTTAAGGGAACCCACTGGAGCCATAGCGAAAGCGAGTCTTTATAGGGCAATTGTCACTACTTATGGACTCAACCGCCCATTTCATAAATCATTCTACCTAGTTTAACAATAGCTACCCAATATTCAGGAGATCCCTTCCCCGAACCCATACATGTTTTTGAGGGTCTTAGGGTAACTAGTTTGTTGGGAAAGATACATACCTATATTTTTCCACCACGACATACATTTAATGTCATTGCCCGATGCCTTGCTTCTATTTATCTAGACGTAATCCAAGGAGGTTCAAGTGCCTGAATAGCATATCTACCAAAACAATTACGATTGCCTCGAGAAGATATTCCTTTCATTCTTCCTCTATGTTCTTTATGAAATCTAGTTCTTTTGGGGTTATAGTTGATGGTTGTTTCGCAATTCCATCTCTATTGCAGAACCGGACATAAGAGTTTCTTCTCATCCAGCTCCTTGCAAATGAAATGATTATGATTAAAAAGAAAATATACATAGATATTGATATTTCACTTAATCTATTTATTAGATTAGAAAATTTGTATATTTTTTATTTGTCTATCTTATATAGATAATTATGTATTTTATTTCTATATAATGTATAGAAATTCATAGAGAATTCTAAATTTATAGATAATTATTAGATAATGTTCTTTTAATCTTATAACAAGTCTGTATTTATTATGATTATTAGATCAGATCGCTTAAAATTTTGAAATCAAATAATATAAAATAAAAATCTTCACGAGCGAATATTTACTCTTTCAATATTTACTTCATTTATAGGGTTAACCCATAACCTTTTAGAATAAATGGATTGTCTCTTGGTTCGTTTCGGCATCCTACGCAATAAATCATTAAGATTCATTTTCAATAAAATCTTATATATTCATAGGTTCCATCGTTCCGATAGCTTTTTAATTAATGGTTAGGTCTTAATTATACAATGGAGCCCCTCCCTAATGAATTTGTTATTGAGTCAATGTTCTTAGTCTTTATAGGATCGAGGCTCTTGATTTTTTTGTTCTATGAATGGGATTCATTTAATTATGAATCAATCGATATTGATGCTTTATTACATTGGCTTTTATGATATGACCTATAAACCTTACATATATTGGAATACTATATCATTGATATTCGTTTTTTCTCTTTCTCTCATCCTTCCATTTATCTGAATAATTTTTTTATTTTGTTTTACAATTCAGAATCAGATTGATTTTTAGTTTATTTATGCAAAAAAAAATTTAATTGCTATAATGAAATGACCAATAGATTCTATCTTGACCTTGATTGCTTTTTATGATGCAGATCCAAATAATGTGAAGCAATGAGTTGGTTATAAATTCTATATTTATACTTATTAATTCATTAGTTCATAGTATGCATTAGTTTGTTTCTTTTTTCTTTTTTTATTTTGACCTTCGAAAAACCACCAAGTCACACACTAAGCATCACATATTAAATAATCAATTGAATTTTTTATTTTATTCAACCTTATAGAATTAGAATTCTTTCATTTCTTTTTTTTTCAGCCAAAAAAAAAGAATGAAAGAATTTGTCATTTTTTGTTCTATCAATGAATAGAATGTAAAAACAAGTAAGGGTTACCTCATCTACAAATATCCAAAATTTTATACCTTAGACCCCATAAATAGTTTTCTTGAATCTATGGTAGAATCAGTCGTTGCTTGTCTTTCTGTTACTTTGAAAGTAGTTGCTTCAGCTTCAGCCACTCGAATTTTCGATATTCCTTTTTATTTCTCACCAAACAAATGGCATCTTCTTCTAGAAATCTTAGCTATTCTGAACATGATAGTGGGGAATCTCATTGCTATTACTCAAACAAGCATGAAACATATGCTTGCATATTCGTCCATATTGAGATAATGGTGGATATGCAAGTATGATAACTTATATGCTTTTTTATATCTCCATGAATCTAGGAACTTTTTCTTGCATTGTATTATTTGGTCTATGCATTGAAACTAATAACATTCGAGATTATACAGGATTATACATAAAAGATCCTTTTTTGGCTCTCTCTTTAGCCCTATGTCTCTTATCCCTAAAAGGACTTCCTCCACTAGGAGGTTTTTTTTAGAAAACTTTATTTATTCTGGTGTGGATGGCAAGTAGGCTTATATTTCTTGGTTTCAATAGGATTCTTTACAAGCGTTCTTTCTATCTAATATTATCTAAAAATAATCAAGTTATTAATGACTAGACAAAATCAAGAAATAACCCCTCACATGTGAAGTTATAGAGGATCCCCTTTAAGATCAAACAATTCCATTGAATTGAGTATGATTGTATGTGTGATAACATTTACTATGCTGGGAGTATCAATGAACCCAATTATTGAAATTGCTCAAGATACCCTTTTTTAGCTTCTAGAATCTATTTCTTAGTTCCCTCTTACTAACTAGAATCAAAGAATTGGTAGATCTATTCCGCCCAAAATGGGAATAGGCTAGGGTTATGAACTTATAATCTATAATCGAGTCAATTCCATGATTATAAGTTCATTTCATACCAGACCAAATCAGAATAAGCTTATATATATCCTTATTATGAGAAAAGGTCATTCAAGCATATCTAAATAAAGACTATGTTCACATATGGAACCCCCCGTCGCTACATTCCATTTAGGATTAGGAATAGGCGTAATCAGATCTTTTTTTTACATATATATCTCTCCTTATTTGGGACCCTATTGACATGACAAAAACATTTATGTCTTCTCCCAAGTGCAGGAGTGTTGAAGTAATAAATAACCCGGCAAGACCGGGGTCGAACCACAGGGAGGATATTGTACAAATTATAAATAACAACAATACAACAACAACAACAACAACAACAATAATAATAATAGTAGTAGTAGTAGTAGTAATAAAGAAAGAGAAGAAGAAGAAGATGATGATGATGATGAGATATTAAAGTAAGGATTAACAATGATAATAACAAATGTCAAGGTTAGAGGTTCCACTAATGGTATGTCAAACAAGTATAGTATAAACTCTTATTGTTCAATTGGAAACCACACATAAAGGAGGTTCCAATCAGATTATAGATTGTTAACATGATTACATTAGTCATCTTATTCAATTAATGCTAATACTTGTAAATTTCGTCAAGCATTCATGATTATAACTTATGTTGACAACAAATGAAGTTCCTTTCATAGCTCAGGTGTCGGTTATACCATACAGTATGGGCTATGAAAGTGCCAAGCATTTGTTGTACCAATTGTTATACAACATAAATCAAGATTAGTCATTTAACAAGCAAAGTATTAAAGAGTAAAACAAGATAACAAATATAAAACATGTTAGTATTAAACATTAAAGTCCATATTAAGTTTATACCATACTCATTCTTACACCATTAGTGTAACCTTTTCATCTTAACATAATTAACTTAGCTAGACATAATGGAAGAAAGAAAAATGGATAAACAAAATAAGAACATAAATAAGATAAGAGTTAACAAAGCAAAGGAAAGGAAATGAAAGGCATAAACTTGATATTAATAAAAACAAAGCATAAATAATACAAAGAGAGAAAACAAGAGCATGATCTTGATCTGGACACCAAGATGCCTAAATGCATGGCAAATGCCTCCTTTCATAGGCCAAAATTGGGAACTATTGATTTGATGACTAATTGATGAGTAGATGGCCAACCATTGACTTAGTGACAATCCTTATCTTCTCTTGTTTGCCGTAAACGTTATTGATGACGTTAAAATTAGAGCCACTTGAAAACATGAAAGTTCTAGAAAATTATCTCAGCTTTCTTATGTAAAACATTCAGTTCATTTCGACTTCTAGAACTCCAGATATGGCCAAAATAACTCAGACCAATCTTTTTGGACAAAAAGAAAGGAAGTGACTTAGACAAATCTTTTTTATTGATACCTCAAACCAATCAATCGAATATTGATTGATACGTAATTGATTGATTACTACTTGAAAAGAACGCGATGGTGAATATGCTGATTCATAACTCAAAATGGAAAATTCCTACCACTCAAACTATTGGCTGGCATCCCATTATAGAAGCTATTCCTCCCAATTCTAATCCTCTGATACGGCAAAAGGATGAGATTGTTTGGCTAGATTCACCAAATCGCAAATTCTCGATCAAAGCAGCTTGGGAACAACTAAGATTTCATCATCCGATGGTGGAATGGCATGACATTGTGTGGTTTAAGGATGCTGTTCCAAGACATTCTTTACTTCTATGGATGGCTGTACAACAGAAATTCACAACTCAAGATAGACTTCATCGGTTTGGTATCCATGGTCCCAATCAATGCTCACTCTATCTCTGCAATAGTGAAGATCACAACCACTTGTTTTTTGAATGCTCATATACTAAAGCAATCTGGTGGGCTGTTGTGAGAGAGTCAATATTCCAAGAATGAAAAAAGGATGGGATGAATGGATTCGATGGGCTACTGTCACTTGGCATGGAAAAAGTTTCATCAATTTTTCTCATAAACTCAGTTTTGCAGCTACAGTGTATCATATCTGGCAAGAACGGAATGCAAGGACCTTAGCAGGAATCTCTAGAACTCATAATTTGGTTTTTGATCAAATCGAATGTATCATCCGTGATAAGCTTGATTTGATGAGGAACGTTCCACCAACAGATGAAAACAAAAGGATCCAAAGGGCTTGGAGGGTCAATAACATAGATTCTTCATTTGATATTTAGCTGGTCGTATTAGTTTCCCTAACAAATTTAGTTAGATTCTTCATTCCCATAAGAGATCTGTCCCCATTAACTGCTCGGGCATCGAGCCAGGAAGAAAAAATTCCAGACTTCTTAAGAATCTCCCATCAACTTCCTTTCGTAGTACCCTATCCCTAGGGGAAGTCGAATCCCTACTACCTCCCTGAAAGAGAGATTTCCTGAACCACTAGACGATTGGGCACATTTGCCCAATCATTAGCATATTATACTCATAGTATGAACAGTTTTTTTAAAATTGTCAATAGAATGAATTTCATTCCATTTTTCTGTATTATTATATTCTAATAATATAGATAATATAGAAAAAAATTATATAGAATTTATTTACTTTACATAGATTTGATGTAGAACTATTTCTATAGATATGGATTATCCATATGCTGACTCATTTAGGAATTGAATCAAATGGGTCTTTTTAACTCAATGGTAGAGTAATGCCATGGTAAGACGTAGGTCATCGGTTCAAATTTTACTACAATTACTTGAAATGTATTTTGATAACATCCCTTTTCGATTAGGTATGGCGTCAACTATTCCTCGAGCCCGCCAATTAGTTAACCATAGACATATTTTAGTTAATGGTCTATCAAGTTATCGCTGCAAACCCCGAGATATTATTACAGTGAAGGATGAACAAAAATCTAGAGTTATGATTCAAAATTCTCTTGATTCATTCCAAATTTAGACGCTCAGGTGGAATTTGGAACATTCCAAAAACTTGGAGATCTAACTACAAGAAGACAAGTAGTTTAATGCAACATTAATCTCTAATTTTTCATCTCTATTTTTTTTTTTGTAAGACAACAGGTGAATATTCCTGTACTACCCCTTGTTGGTCCCAAGGGATGAAGGAGGCAAGGTAGCCAAAAGATGGTTATCAGTTCAAAGAAACATGGTGTCCTTATTGTTCATCGACTACGCCTTTCGGCCTGATCTTAGGCCCTGACTCACCCTTCATGGATAAACCTTATAAAGGAACCCTTAGGTTTTTGGGGCATTGCATTCTCATCAATGTTTGTGTTACTCAAGCTGACATTCTCACTTCCACTTCGTCCACCCCTACTCATGCGAGTGCTTCCCTCTAAGTGGAACGCTCCCCTACCGATGCATTTTTACATCCCACATCTTCGGCAGATCGCATAGCCCCGTTCATCTTCAAGGGTGAGCTATTACGCACTCTTTCAAGGGTGGTTGCTTTTAGGCAAACCTCCTGGCTATCTCTGCACCCTACCTCCTTTATCACTGAGTGGTCATTTAGGGGCCTTAGCTGGTGATTTGGGCTATTTCCCTATAAATGATGAAGCTTATCCCCTATTGTCTCATTTGCTAACCTTGACCCCTGTTATTTTGAGGTCATATCTAGTATTTAGTGTTTGCCTTGATTTGATATCGCTCTCGTGCCCTGTACTAAAATAGTGCTTTATCCTTAGATGTCCAGTCAACTACTACGCCTCAATGCATTTTAGGAAGAACTAGCTAGCTCTGGGTTCAAGTGGCATTTCACCCCTAACTATAACTCATCCGCTGATTCTTCAACATCAGTTAGTTCAAACCTCTACTTAGTTTCACCCAAGCTTCATCCTTGTCATGGATAGATCACCTAGGTTAAGGGGCAACTGGAAAAGAATTGAGAAATTCCACTTAACTTAGACTTATGGAATTTTATATAGAATAACAAAAAGTGATTCAATTTCTACTATTATTTATGATATTACACATTCCAATACAAGTGAAATAAATAATTTGGGATTTGATCTCTTCGATGAGATAAAAACCCAATAGTTAGAAATAATATAAAGTTGTTTTTTTAGCACTTAGCATTTTCTTTCTTTTTTTTCATGGATTTTCTTGTTCAATTAAGAAAAAAAGGATTCGTACCGAATAGAAGAGATATTTTTTTATCTATTTTTTATTTATTTTAATAGAGTTTGTTGAAGCGTAGAAGAAAGCATTATTAAGCATACACGGATAGAACTATAGCTATCTATATATATATGTCTTTTCTTTTATTACGGGTCTATTCTTTTTTTTTTTTGGTAAGTTGATGTATATATTAAAGGAAAACAATACAAAGATTATAAGGGGCATACCCCAGATTTACAATGAGAGCAGAAACATAAAACAACAGATGGCTACATGCTAGCCACAGAACTGAAAACTCAAGACCTAACTTGATTTGTTAGGAAAACCAATACAACCAGCTAAATATCAAATGAAGAATCTATGTTATTAACCCTCCAAGCTCGTTGGATCCTTTTATTTTCATCTGTTGGTAGAACGTTCCTCATCAAATCAAGCTTATCACGGATGATACATTTGATTTGATGAAAGACCAAATTCTGAGTTCTAGATATTCCAGCAAAGGTCCTTGCATTCCTTTCTTGCCAAATATGATGCACTGTAGCTGCAAAACTGAGTTTACGAGAAAAATTGACGAAATTTTTGCCATGCCAAGTGACAGTGGCCCATCGAATCCATTCATCCCATCCATTTGTCATTCTTGGAATGTTGCATCTGTCACAAACATTCTGTACACCACATGGCATGCTCTAGTAAAATATCGATTTTCTATATGAATCATAAATAGATAAGATATCTGATTAGAGGTATACGTGTAATAATTTATGTTCTTGGGTTTTCATATACTCATAATTGTTGTTATAATTGAAATGGAGAAGGCTTTTTTTATTTAAAAGAATAAATATCACTAGAGATGGCTTAGAACCAAGAGTTCATTATCTAATGGATTTTTCTGTTCTAATACTCTATCTGAGAGTTATCAGTATTTATCAAATTTGTTCCTATCTAATGGAAGGCTATTGAATCAAATGACAAAGGCTATATTTTTCAGTATAACTAAAATTTGTATTTTCAAATGACATCGGAGGGGTTTGCAGTTATTGTGGAAATTCCATTTTCCTTACTATTAATATCCTCTTTAAAAAGATTAGAAATAGTAAAATCTCATAATTTACGATCAATTCATTCAATATTTCCTTTTTTAGAGGGAAAATTCCCACATTTAAATTATCTGTCAGAGGGACTAATACCATACAGCATCCATCTAGAAACATTGGTTCAAATCCTTTGCTATTGGGTGAAAGATCCCTCCTCTTTGCATTTATTATGACTCTTTCTTCACGAGTATTAGAATTTGAACAGTTTTAAGAAATCTATTTTCTTTTTTGTAAAAAAGAATCAAAGATTCTTCTTGTTCTTATATAATTCTTATGTATATGAATACAAGTCTATTTTCTTTTTTCTTTGTAAGCAATCCTTTCATTTCTGATTAACATTCATCTTTGGCATAAGAGCGCTTGATTAGTGAGCTATTACACACTTTTTCAAGGGTGGCTATTTCTAGGCACCCCTACCTCCTTTAACATTGAGCGGTCATTTAGGGGCCTTAGCTGGTGATTTGGGCTGTTTCCCTCTCTACGATGAAGCTTATCCCCCCCTGTTTCAATCACTAATCCAATTTGGGTACCTCTACAGGACAGACCTTAATAGAAAATTAAAGAGTAGGGGCAGCAAGTGATTGAGTTTAGTAGTTCCTCATATAAAATTATTGACTCTAGAGATATAGTAATATGGAGAAGACAAAATTGTTTCAAGCACCGATAGAACCAGAAGCACCCCTTGTTTCAAAGAGAGGAGGATGGGTTATTCACATTTCATTTGATGGTTAGAGGCAAATTGAAAGCTAAGCAGTGGGAATTCTAAAGATTCCCCGAGGGAAAGATAGAGATGTCTAATACGTTACCCCTAATATGTGGAAGTATCAACGTAATTTCAGAGTCGTTCAGTCTAAATGCTACATGAAGAACATAAGCTAGATGAAGGAATGGGAAGACCTAGATGTAGAAGAGCATAACATTAGTGATTCAACATATTTTGATTCCTATATATCCACTCATGTAGTACTTGACTTCATTATACGATATATAAGATCCATCTATATAAATATCATCATCTACACCTAGAAAGCCGTATGCTTTGGAAGAAGCTTGTACAGTTTGGGAAGAGGTTATGATTGATCAAAAAGAAAAATCTACTTCAACTGATATGCCTTTAGGCATGGCCATACATAACATAGAAATCACACTTGGAAGCGGTGGACAATTAGCTAGAGTTACAGGTGCTGTAGCGAAACTAATTGCAAAAGAGGGAAAATCAGCCACATTAAAATTACCTTCTGGGGAGGTTCATTTAATATCCAAAAACTGCTCAGCAATAGTCAGACAAGTAGAAAATGCTAGGGTGAACTAGAAAAGTTTCGGTAGAGCTGGATCTAAATGTTGGCTAGGTAAACATCCTATAGTAAGAGGAGTAGCTATGAACCCTGTAGACCATCCCCATGTGGATGGTGAGGGGAGGGCCCTAATTGGTAGAAAAAAACCCGCAACCTCTTAGGGTCATTCTGCACTTGGAAGAAGTAGAAAAAGGAATAAATATAGTGATAATTTGATTCTTTGTCACTATAGTAAATAGGAGAGAAAATAGAATTTGTTTCTTCATCTTAAAATAAAGGAGAAATTAACTATGACACATTCACTAAAAAAATCCTTTTATAGCAAATCATTTATTAAGAAAAATAAATAAACTTAACACAAAGGCAGAAAAAAATTGAATAGTAACGTGGTCTCGAACATTTACAATTATACCCACAATGATCAGCTATACAATTGCTATCCACAATGGGAAGAAGCATTTACCTATTTATATAACATCGGTTTGCACCTATGTCGTTAATTCCTTAATAATTAATAAATATTAGGAGAATTTGCACCTACTCTCAATTTTTGACGACATGCAAAAAATGATAATAAATCTTGTCGTTAATTCCTTAATAATTAATAAATATTAGAATTTGAAAAGGAAAATATAGATGCTTATTTTTTATTATTAGTTTATTATTTATATTTCTTTTTATATTCTATTCAATTTTAAGAATAAGAATTAAGATTAAGAGTAAGAGGTAAAATAAACCCTATGATAAAGAAGAGAAAAAAGAACCCATATGAAGCATCCGCTTTAGGTTCTATATATCTATGTCTGCTCACAAAGCGCGAAGAATAATTGATCAGATTTGTGGACGTTCCAATGAGGAAACACTTATGATACTCGATCTAATGCCTTATCGAGCATGTTATCCCATTTTTAAATTGGTTTATTCCGCAGCAGCCAATGCTACTCATAATATGGGTTTGAACGAAGCTAGTTTAGTCATTAGCAAAGCCGAAGTCAACAAAGGTGCTACTATGAAAAAATTTAAATCTCGAGCTCGAGGATGAAGTTATATAATAAAAAGACTGAGTTGCCATATTAAGTATTATATTGGAGGAAATATCATATGAAGAATATGAAAAATATAACATGTACTTAAAAAACTGAGATGTATAAGGATAAATAAAACTAACTCCACACATACAATGTTTGATGATATATATACTAGTGGGGGATTATGGGAGAAAAAATAAATCTAGTTGGTTTCAGATGAATGAAGTGGATTCATTAAAAATTCATTGATGAAAAAATAGAAAACAGAAAAGAAAAGAAAAGCATTCAGTCCCCTTCCATATCTTATGTCTATAGAATTTTTGCCCCGATGGGTCTCTTTTTCATTTAAGAAAAGTCTGGGATCTTGGATTATTAATTGGTGGAATACTAGTAAATCCAAAACTTTTTTAAATGATATTGAAGATTCTATTTAGTATTCTAGAAAAATTAATAGAATAGAACTATAATTTAGTTAATAGTTAATATAAGATCCTATTTTATTAATGTTTAATATTATTTATTATATTATATTTATTTTTAATATTAAATTTAGAATAATATATTCCATATTATATAGGTAAAGGTACTATATTATAGGTATAGTATTTGATATAGATTAGTATTTTATTAAAAAATCTATAATTCAATTTTAATTTTAATTCTTTTTTTATAATTTTTTATAGAGAATTCAAAGTGAGATGAAAAATCAAGAAAAAATTCTTATTTGTATAAGATATAAGGTATAAGAGAAATAACAATATAAATTTATAATTGATAATTGATATCAAAATAAAATTGAAGTAAATGGAACAATTCGAGTCGATGAATCTTGAAATGAGACATCTACCAAAGCAAACAAAACTAAGTAGTTCAATCAAAATAAATTGTTATTTTGATTAAACAATTATGAATGAGTTGACAATTAATTTCAATTTAACTCAAATAATCTAGTATATTTTCTATAGTCATAAGAGTGCACCCATGTTTTTGCTTTACGAATATGATATTTTATGGGCATTTCATCAAAGATTTGTATTTGTTTATCAACTCTCCTGGCGGATGGGTAATAGCCAAAATAGCTATTTATGATACTATGCAATTTGTGCGACCAGATGTACAAATAATATGCATGGGATTAGTCGCTTTAATAGGATCTTTTATCCTAGTCGGAGGAAAAATTACCAAACATCTAGCATTCCCTCACGCTTGGTGCCAATGAGTTTTTATTTTATTTGAAAGAAAAAAAAAACTATGCCTTCGCCATATGAAATATGAATATTAAGTAATAATAGCATGGCATTTCGAATTCAATATAAGAAATTTTTTTATTTCATTTTAACATTAGATTATGTATTGAAAGAGTAGTATGAGATATTATGGGTAGTTGTTGAACCATACCACACAGTTCCAGCAACAACAAAAGCTGTAAAAAAGATAGCAGGGATGATACTAGAAAGCACAGTTTCAATATTTCTCATACATAATCCTTTGTAAAGATGTTGGGGTGGGTGGACACTATGATGGAATAGGCCAGCCATGCCTAATGTCCCTGTTGCAATATAATGAGAGGCTATTCCTCTCGGAACAAAAGGATCAAAACCTTCCATACCCCACGCTGGATTTACAGATTGTACTTTTCTAGTTAGCTTATAAGGATCAAACACCCATATTCCAGGACCATACAATCCTATTACATGAAAAGCACCAAATCCAAAACAAACCACTCCTAAGAGAAATAAATGAATTGCAAAGATCTTGGGCAAATCTAAAGAAGGTTTTCCTATACGTTCATCATAAAAGATTTGATCCCAATACACCCAATACCATATAGCTGTTACGAAGCACAAGCCAAAAAACATAATATGCACCCTAGCCACACCTTCATAACTCAACTACTCGGATCTGCTATAGTTCCCTCCTGTAATACTCCAACCACCCCATGAATTGGTTATTCCTAAATGAGTCATGAAGGGTATAACAAATATACCTTGTCTCTACATTGGATCGAGAATGGGGTTAGAAGGATTAAAAACTGCTAATTCATATAGAGCCATTGAGAAAATATTCTGGAAAAATATTGTGTCCAATAGGATTTGAACCTATACCAAAGGTTTAGAAGACCTTTGTCTTATCCATTAGACAATGGACACTTTTCCATTCTATTTTTTTTTCACATCTCTCGATCATAAAAAAAATATAAAATATGTGAAATAGTTTCAGGAATTGTATTGCATATTTAATTAGAAATAAATTAATTAAAACTCACGCGAGTGGGGGTGGACAAAGCGGAAGTGAGAATGTCGGCTTGAGTAACGCAAACATTAGTGAGAATCTAATGCCCCAAAAACCTAAGGGTTCCTCCGTAAGGTTCATCCATGGAGGGTTTGTAGAGATAACTTGGTATATCTACTATACGACCATAAACTAATAGGCGGGCTTGAGAAATAGTTGACGCAATACCTAATTGAAAAAGGATGTTATCCAAACTCATCTCAAGTAATTGTAGTAAAACCTGAATTTGAACCGATGACTTACGCCTTACCATGACATTAGTCTACCATTGAGATAAATGAGCCAGCATACGAATAATCCATATCTATAAAAATAGATTCTACATTAAATCTATGTAAAGTAAATAGATTATATATATTTTTTTCTATATTGTCTATATTATTTCTAATTATTGTATTCTAATAATATAGAAATAATATAGACAATATAGAAAAAAAATAGAAAAATTATATAGAATCTATTTACCTTATAAACAATAATAATATAGAAATAGATTCTATATCAAGTAAATGAATAAAAAAAAGGCTTTAGAAGGCCTTTCAGCTGTCTATAACTATAGACTATTCTCTTTATATTATCTATAGAATTCGAATTTAAATTCTATTTATGATTCATTATTTCTATCCTATAGGCCTTTAATTTTTTATTTTAGCATATTAGAGCACATTAGCATATCAATTTACACCTAGCTATTCTTATTATTTTATAATTTTCTTTTTTTATTCATAGACGAGTTTCGCATGTTTTCACATCTAGGATTTACATATACAACATATATTATTGTCAATAGGATATTTCTTATTATTTAGATATTTTGATTCAAAAAAGTTAAGGATTAGAAACCTAAAAAACAAGGATTGGGTTGCGCTATACATATGAAAGAGTATAAAATAATGTTGTATTTGTTGAATCAAATATCATGGTCTAATAATAAAATTCTAATTAGTTGATAATATTGTATTGGTTGATAATTTTGTGAAAGATTCCTGTGAAAGGTTTTATTAACTCCTAATTCTTATCGAGTAGACCTTGTTGTTGTAAGAATTCTTAATTCATGAGTTGTAGGGAGTGGCTTATGTCACCACAAACAAAGACTAAAACAGGTGTTGGATTTAAGGTTGGAGTTAAAGATTATAAATTGACTTATTATACTCCTGACTATGAAACCAAAGATACTAATATCTTGGTAGCATTTTGAGTAGCTCCTCAACTTGGAGTTTCGCCTAAGGATTTGTGACATGTCAAGCCCTAGTAACGTTCTTCATTTTGCATCAAATTAAACCACATGTTCCACCATTTATGTGGGCCCCTGTAAATTGATCCGAGTTTTATTCTTGTGAAATGCTCTCCAGGCGAGATACTTAACGTGTTAGCTACAGCACTACATGGGTTGATACGCACAGTGCCCAGTATCCATCATTTATGGCTAGGACTACTAGGGTATCTAATCTCTTTCGCTCCCCTAGCTTTCACCTCTCAGTGTCGGTGTCGACCCAGTAGAGTGCTTTCACTGTTGGTGTTCTTTTCGATCTCTATGCATTTCATCACTCTACCAGAAATTCCTTCTACCCTTACCGTACTCCAGCTTGGCAGTTTCCACCACCTATCCAAGGTTGAGCCCTGGGATTTGACAACAGACTTAAAAAGCCAGCTACAAACACCTTACACCCAATCATTTCGGATAACACTTGCATCATCTATATTACCGCGACTGCTGGCACAAAGTTAACCGATGTTTATTCTCCAAATACCGTCATTGCTTCTTCTCTGGTAAAAGAAATTCATGACTCGTAAGCCTTCTACCTCCACAAGACATTGCTCTATCTAGCTTTCACCCATTGTGGAAAATTCCCCACTGCTACCTCCCATAGGAGTCTAGGTCGTGTCTTAGTCCTAGTGTGGCTGATTGATTGTGCATCAAAAGTATCATTAAGTCTCTTATTTTACATATGTATTTATTATTTTTATTTGGTCTTTTTATAATAATTGATTTGCTTTTTAGTAATGAAGTTTGTTTTAATGTTTCGATAGGTTTTTAAAGCATAAATGAATTAATTCAGGAAATTCAACATCGGAATTCAGAACAAAAAAATTAAAGAGACATTTAATTGAAGATTGAAGCAAATCTTGGTTCAAATAAGTTCTCCAAATTTGTTCCAAAAATCAATTCTATTCCAATTCTAGAAAAGAATATCATATGATCTATTTCAAGCCCAAACTTGCCTTATGTTGTGTGCAAACTTCAACCATTAAACATTCAAGGTTTCAATGTCAAACTTAGCCCAAATAATAGGTATATTTTGTATACTTATTTGATGCTTAAACTCAGCCCTAAATCAACCTTCAAATCAACCTAAAAACAATCCATGATCTTACATGTCCACACAACAACAATTGATTTATTTTGGGTAATTCATTGATCCAAGAAGGCAAGCATATGGATGGAAAGCTAGAGGGGATATTTTTTCATTATTTTAGTTCAAAAAGAAGAAAGAGATAGCTTATAAAAACGTGCACCAAAGTGGTTGCAAAGCTGTCCTAATTTGATGTTTCAGAACACCTTTTGGTGTTTTACCCATAACTTTTGACTCAGGTGTCCAAATGAGCTGTTCTTTAATAATCTGGAAAAGTGACAGAATTGCCTATAAATATGTCTCTAATAAACATCTCCAGGGGAGGCTTCAAAAAGGGTCAAATTGCTGTCCAAAGTTAGAGTCAGATTTGTGTCCAAATTTTTTCTGAAATTGTGTTATGTTCTTCTTTGTAGATTTCGGTTCTTTAGTTTGTAAAACTTATTATTTCAGTTTGATTCAAGTTATTTCATGTTTATTAAAGTTTTCTTATATAAAATCATGGTTGGCTAATCTCTTTCTTGGATCCAAATCAAGGATGATGGTGATTGAGGTGAGTTCTTTAGGATATGAATGAATCTTAATGTTTATCTTCTTATTTTCTTCATGAATGATTTATTATTGCAAAGAAATTTTAGAAATTATTTAGGTAATGTTATGATCTTGAATTTTTATGCACAAACTTTAGTTTTGGTATAGAGATTGCTTGATTCAATGTCTTACTTAATATGAAAGTACTTGTTCATTCTTAAGCAATAATCAATTTTCATTTTTCTAAACTTCATTGTAATATCTTCCGATCTAATATCACCATCGTTGATATTAGGTTGAGTTATCTTATATATGTTAAAGAAATCACCAATAAATCACCATTAAAATTGATTTGGATGAAGTCTTACTTTTTCTTGTCTTTTAAAATCTATTTACACTTTGTCATTTTTGAAAACAAATCCATCAATTATTTTCAACCAAGTTATTGTTAATTTAATTTCTCTTGAGTTTTTTTTGTTACCTAGCTTAATTTCCAGATCTAGCTCTCTGTGGATATAACCTCGATCTTACTGAGTTAATTGCTACATCGCACACTCGTGCACTTGCGAGTTAAAACAAGTCGATCATAAAAAGCGATCAAGCACTGATCATCCTCTCGGATTAGCTACTAATCATCGCTTTGGTAAGCTATTGCCTCACCAACTAGCTAATCATATGCAAGCCTTGAAATTATAGGAAATTGTCTCACCTTTTCAGGAAAAAAAATTAAGGTTATTTGGACTTTTAGAACTCAAGATATGGGCTGAACACTGAATAGTATCTGGGTTGCAGGATAGATTTGAACTTCTTTGTTGTTACTATAATTTGGACTTGAAAACGATCTTATTAAAATCAGACATCCACATGAAAATTATAAGTCTATGTCTAACCTTTCCTTCCATATAAAGTAGAGCTAGATCTGAGATCTACAGCTCTAGATATTATTGATTAGTACTTAAAAGTATATTTTTATCAAGGTTTTATATCATTTTGCACTTGAAGTATCAATAACTCCTTAACTAGAGCATGTTTTATAATAATATATCTAGTAATATAAGATACCTTTAATTTATGGTAAATATTTATTTTAAATACAGGCCTACCACATAAATGAAAGGATTGATTGATAAATTTAAGAACTAAAATTATAAAGACAAAGAGATGGTCAAACTTAGAAAAGAGATGTTGGTGCAGTCCAAACCGGAACACTGTTCGGTAATTGGGTCATATCGAGAGCTGTAGATCTCAGATTTAGATCTACTTTATATGGATGGAAATGTAAGACATAGGCTTACAACTTTTATAGGAGCCCAAGATTCAAAAAGATCATTTTCAAGTCTAAATTATAACAACAATGAAGAAGTCTGAATCTGTTTTGCAACCCAAACACTATTTAGTCTTTAGCCCATATCTGGAGTTCTAGAAGTCCAAATGACCTCCATTTTGTTTCATGGACAACTAAGATAATTTCCTAAAACTTTTATATTTTGAGTGGTTCCAATTGTGATATTATCAATGACATTTAGAGCATACAAAAGAAGATAAGAATTGTCATCAAATCAAGAGTTGGCCACCCACTCATCAATTAGTCATCAAATCAATAGTTACCAATTTTAGCCTATAAAAGGAGGCATTTGCCATGCATTTAGGCATCTTGGTCTCCAAATCAAAATCATGCTCTTGCTTTCTCTTTTTGTATTTTTTTTTGTAACATTTAAGTTTTTTTTCTATTAATATCTTGTTTATGCCTTTCAATTCCTGTCCTTCATATAATTAACTTTTATCTTATTTATGTTCTTATTTTATTTATTTATTTTTCCTTTCATTATGTTTAGTTAAGTTTATTATGTCAAGGTAAAAAGATTACACTAATGGTGTAAGAATAAGCATAATATAAACTCAACATGGACCTTAATGTTTGATACTAACATGTTTTGTATTTGTTATTTTGATCACTCTTTAACACTTTGCTTGTTAAGTGACTAACCTAGATTTATGTTGTATAACACTTGGTACAACAAATATTTTAATTAACGAGTTATTGATACTTCAAGTGCAAAATAATGATATAAAACCTCAATAAAAATACACTTTTAACTACTAATTACTTACTCGAGAAAGCACTTATAAATGTCTTTGGTGAAGGTTTTTCCAACTAACCCATCACTTTTGTTTAGACCCCAACAACAACTTAACCCAAAGAAAGAATTGGCGAATGTAAGGCCTAACCCACTCCCTCTTATAGAATATTGTTAGCTATGACTCAACCCAACCTGGCTTCCATGCCTTATGATTTTGTTCTTAACAGCCCATTGATTAGTACTTAAAAGTGTACTTAAACTTGACACGATGAAAAGATTGATGTCTTCTCCCAAGTGCAGGAGTGTAGAAGTAATAAATAACCAGCAAGACAGAGGTCGAACCACAAGGAGGTTAATTATACAAATTATAAACAACAATGATAACAATAACAACAACTATAATAATAATAATAATAATAATAATAATAATAATAATAATACTAGTAGTAGTAGCAGTAGTAGTAGTAGTAACAATAATAAAGAAAAAAAAGAAAAACAAAAGTTGATGAGAACTTTGAGAAGGAAAATTAACGTAAGGATTAAACAATGATAATAACAAATGTCAAGGTTAGAGGTTCCACTAATAGCATGTCAATGAAGTATAGTATAAACTCTTATTGTTCAATTGGAATCCACACATAAAGGAGGTTCCAATTATATTATAGATTGTCAACATGATTATATTAGTCATCTTATTCAATTAATGCTAATACTTATAAATTTCATCAAGCATTCATGATTATAACTTATGTTAACAACAAATCAAGTTCCTTTCATAGCTCAGGTGTCGGTTATACCATACAGTATGAGCTCTGAAAGTGCCAAGCATTTGTTATACCAAGTGTTATATAACATAAATCAAGATTAGTCATTTAACAAGCAAAGTATTAAAAAGTTAACAAAATAACAAATATAAAACATGTTAGTATCAAACATTAAAGTCCATATTAAGTTTATACTATATTTATTCTTACACCATTAGTGTAACCTTTTCACCTTGACATAATAAACTTAGCTAGACATAATGAAAGGAAGAAAAATAGATAAACAAAATAAGAACATAAATAAGATAAGAGTTACCAAAACAAAGCAAAGCATAAACATTACAAAAAATACAAAGAGAGAAAACAATAGCATGATCTTGATCTGGACACCAAGATGCCTAAAAGCATGGCAAATGCCTCCTTTTATAGGCCAAAATTGAAACTATTGATTTGATCACTAATTGATGAGTAGGTGGCCAACTCTTGACTTGGTGACAATCCTTATCTTCTCTTGTCTACCCAACATGTCATTGATAACATCTAAATTGGAGCCACTTGAAAACATGAAAGTTGTAGGAAATTATCTTAGCTTTTTTCTGTAAAAAATTCAGCTCATTTTGACTTTTAGAACTCTAGATATGGCCAAAATACTAAACATTGCTTGGGCTGGATGACAGATTCGGGTTTCTTTATTGTTGCAACAATTTGGACTTGAAAAAGGCCTTTTTAGATCTTAGGCTTCGTATGAAAGTTGTAGACCTATGTCTTAATTTTCCATTCATCTAAAGTAGACCTAAATCTGAGATCTATAACTCCAGATATGACCCAATTACCGAACAGTGTTCCAGTTTGGATTGCACTGACATCTCTTTTCTACGTTTGATCATCTCTTTGCCTTTGCGCTTGAAATTCTTAAAGTCATCAATCAATCCTTTCATTTATATGATAGGCCTGCATTTAAAATGGATATTTACCATAAATTAAAGGTATCTTATATTATTAGATAGATTATTATAAAACGTACTTTAGTTAAGGAGTTATTGATACTTCAATTGCAAAATGATGATATAAAACCATGATAAAAATACACTTTTGAGTACTAATCATATAATATTTATTTTATTTTGACTTTTCACTTTTCTTATATCTATTTCTTTTGTTTTATTTTCTTCTTCATTTGTTTTTTTCTTCATACACATGTATGAGAGTTTGGTCACATATATTAAGTGGTACACTTTGTAGAGTATCCTCATCATTTTCAGAAAATATAGCCCAAAAAGATAACCAGCTACTTCATAATGAGAATAACCATGCTAGAACACTTAAAGACCACATGAATTCCATAAGAACAAGTGCACCTTCATGTATAGTTTCCCCCCCTGATGCATCTCATTTTAATTTTAAACCAAACATTATTCAACTTCTACCTTCTTTTCATGGCTTAGATTTAGAAAATCCATACTTGTATTTAAAGGAATTTGAGGAGATTTGTAATACCTATTGATACGATCCAAGCAAGGTCAAATTTGGATTTTAATGTAAAATACGTAGCTATCTAGTTTTATGGCAACAGTTATGATTCTCAATTTGACCGTTGGATCGAACTGAAATTTTACAGAAGTCTCCTGACATGTTGTACTACCTTGGGTTAAAATTTTAGGTCAATCGGATTTTGAGAAGGCATCTTAATACGAGTCAATAGAGGTTGTACGAATTTTGTTATTTACTTCCTTTTGACTTATGGACTTTCTATTTGGTTAGGATTCTTTTCCTAAAAGGATGTGGCAGTTTATTATGGAAATATACTAATTCTACAAGGATGTTTAATGGGCTGCAACGTAGTTTCCAAGTGTGGCAAGGATTCATAATTATTTCATAATCCTTTTCTTACAAGCATTCTTTATTCATCCGAGCTACAAAAGAAAAGAAGACTTTAGAATACATTTTACGTTCAAATCAGATTTCCTAGTATATTTGGAACTTTTTAATGGTGACAAATCTGATTCTAGCATATTTAGGATAGTAATTGTTGGATTTTTATTATTTTCTTCTTAGTCTTTAGGTTATTATTACTTATTTGGGTCAATTGTAAGTGGGCTACATATAAGTCCACCTAAGAGGGGTCCATTAGGGTTTCTTTAAGTCCAAACTCAGTATAAATAAAGGAATAACCAAACATGTAAGGTTACAAAATTTTCAGATCAATAAAACTTCTTTGCTACACTTATTGTGTGTTGGCGGGATAATCTCCCTTCCATGGTTCTTTAATGAACTGAAAAACAACTTATCGAAGAACAACTGTCTTCGTGGCGTCATTCTTATACTTCTCATTCGCGAATCAATATTCATTGGGTGGGGGTTTTTTCTGTTTTCAATAGTGTTGGTGCCTGGGTACAAGTTATCTTTGTGTCACACTCCTATCAAACCTGATTTACTTGGCTTTCCGGGAATTGGTGTCTTTACGTGTGGCTTGCGTTGACCATGTGATCACAAGGTTCGCATCACCTATCATAACTCAAATTGTAACATGAACACCATCAAATTAAAGCCTTTTTCTTTTTCATTAAAAGATAAAGTTAAAACATGGCTATAAAATTTAAGACCTCAATCCATTCATGCTTGGAATGGAATGCAACAACTATTCTTAAAAAAAAAATTTCACATCTCATAGAACAAATTCTTTCAAAAGATAAATCATCACTTTCACTTAAAAACCAGAAGAAACATTTTACCAATGTTGGGATAGGTATCAGGACTTGCATAATACTTGCCCTCATCATGGTTTTCAAACATGGAGATTGGTTTCATATTTTTATGATGGGTTAACACTTAAAGATAGACAAATGCTAAAATTAATGTGTGATGGAACTTTTAAAAATAAAGACCCTAATGAAACAATGGAGTACCTAGACTTGCTAGCTAAAAATGCTCAAAATTAAAACACTACAAGCACTTATGAGGCACCAGGTAAGACTTAACATCATATATCTAGTGGAGGTATGTATACTATTTAATTTGTTTAATTTTGAAATTTAGTTTTTTCCCTCCACGATCTTTTAGTCATTTGGAGTATTAAATTGAGGGTTAAATCCTTTTAGGCTGGTGGAAGAAACACTATGTTAAATAATGCTAATCGAAGAAGAATTCCTAACGTAATTGATCATTCTATTATTATTTTTGGTGCTGATATGACCCATCCATAGTCAGGGGAAGACTGTAACCCGTTGATTACAACAATACCTTCTAGAATTGTATCTAATGATAATCCATTGTTGTTGTTGTTATTATTATTATTATTAGTATCTTGATTGGGATTCTAAGAAAGCACAAATCTATCATTGTCATGTTGATCTAGATGGAAGTTATAAGTTCCTTTCTTGTTTCAACAATGGGTTCTTTTGATTTCTCTATAGAAAAAAATTTTGGAAGGCTTTTCGATGCCTATAAGTTTCTTTTTCCTAGTAGTAATTAATGAACACACAAAACAAGAAATTTAGACTTTAAAAAATAGAGATGCTTGGGATAACATGCAATAGGATGATTTTTAAGCATAATTATGGTTTGCAATATCTTGTTATGATTCCATCCACGTTAACGGGTGTGTCTAGCAAAGCCTGATTACAGAATGTCATTGATTCATTTTTGGGTCACGAGTAACTTCCAAGCAAAGTAAAGCAAAGCTAACTCTCCAATGTAACTTTAGATAAGTTAATTTGGATGAAAGTTATAGGTTCAACATTAGGGAAGATCATGACCTCTAAGCTAAATTTACTCTTTAGTTAGAAAAGTTGAGGTATTAGAATTAAAAAAGAATGGTCAATTAAAATCTGTTCAAGACATTGTGTGTCAAATCTATGAAACCAATATACATTTAACCAATGACTGTCCAACTTTGCCTTGTTTTAAGGAATGTCTCCATGAAGAAGCTTATGCTTTCAACAGTTTTCAAAGGCCCAATCATAACCCATACTCGCAAATATACAATTCTAGTTGGAGAAATCACCTAAATTTTAATTGGAAGAGTTGTAAAAATAATGCACAAACTTCATAACCACCGTTTCAAGCAAACCATAATTTTCAAAATTCTCATGGATATGCATCTCTGTATGCTCCACCTCCTAGAACAAATCTTGAGAAAACATTGCATGCATTCATTGAAAAATAGGAGACAATCAACACTCAAAATGCTCAAACTATGGCAGATCTACAATATGATCTTGCAAAATTCACATCTACTCTCAGTTTTTAAGAGAAAGGTAAGTTTTCATCTTAACTACAGTAAAATCCCAAGGGGCAATACAATATAAATGCAAGTAGTTCCAGAAGCCATCACATGAATCAAGTCAAATCAGTCATCACTTTTCATAGTGGTAAGGTTATTGAAAAACCCACTCTTGAACCTTATGAGAAAGATGATGAGATAATCTTTCAGGGTAAGGAAGGGGTTAAAGCTGAACACTGTAAAAAAAAGACTGAATCCCCGCTAACACTTCCATTTCCTCATGCTACCAAACAAAGAAAAGTCAATCACAACTCTGAAATCTTTAAAACTTTCAAACAGGTAAGGATCAATATACCATTGTTGGATGTTATTAAATAGGTACCTTCTTATGCTAAATTTTTGAAAGATTTGTGCATTGTTAAGAGAAAACTAAATGTGAAAAAGAAAACCCTTTTAGCCGATCAAATAACTGACATTCTTCAGAACAATAATGCTTTGAAATATAAAGACCCTAGTTGTCCTATAATTTTATGCTTTATTAAAGAACATAAAATTAATAGAGTTTTACTTGATCTTGGAGTTAGTGTGAATTTACTTCCATATTTTTTCTTTCAAAATCTCAATCTATGTAACTTAAAACCAACTTCTATAACTTTGTTACTTGCTGGTAGATCTATAAAAGTGCTTAGAGGAATAGTTGAAGATGTGTTAGTACAAGTTGATAAATTTATTTATCTTGTGATTTTATTGTCCTAAATACATAAACTATTGAAAAATATAATTTAATTCTTGTTATTTTAGGATGTCCATTTCTTAAAACTTCTAATGCATTAATTAATTGTAGGAATGAAATGAATAAGTTATCATTTGGAAACATGATATTAGAGATGAATATTTTCAACATTTGCAAGTAACTTAGAGATAATAATGATTTAGAGAAAGTGGACTTTATTGAAAAATTAGTTTGTGATCAATTTAAAACTATTTCCAATGAAATTGAGTTTATTGAATCTAAGAATTTGCAAATGATTTATTTTCAGGAATAATCAAAGGCAAGTAATTTGAGACCATAAATTGAAGAGTTGCCACTATGATTAATTGAGTCTATACCTTCATATGTTCAACCACCAAAACCTAATTTGAAGTCATTACCAATCAATCTCAAATGCTTATTTTTTGGAAGAAAATGAAACTTTTTCAATAATAATTTCTTCCAAACTTAATGCACATCAAAAAGGTAAGTTATTACAAACTCTAAAAATGCATAAAAATGCATTAAGATGGACCATAACTGATATACAAGAATTAGTCCTTTGATTTGCACACACAAGATTTATTTAGAAAAAAATGCTAAACCCTCTAGAGAAATACAACGAAAAGCTTAATCCTAATATGAAAGAAGTAGTGAGGAATGAAGTCATTAAGCTTATAGATAATAGAATCATTTATCCTATTTCTGATAGCAAATGGGTAAGTCCTACCTAAATTGTACTCAAGAAGTCTAGAGTCACTATGATAACAAATGAGAAAAATGAGTTAATTCCAACTAGGACTGTTACTGGTTGGTGTATGTACATTGACTATAGGAAACTTAATTCAATAACTAGAAAAGATCATTTTCCCTTACCTTTCATGGATCAAATCCTAGAAAGAGTTGAAGGTCATGAATTTTATTATTTTCTAAATGGCTATTTAGGTTATAATTAAATTGAAATTACATTGAAAGATCAAGAGGAGACTACTTTCGCATGTCCATTTGGTACTTTTACATTTCAAAGGATGCCTTTTGGATTATATAATGCATAAGCCACATTTTAAAGATGCATGCTTAGCATATTCAGTGATATGGTAGAATGTTTTCTTAAAATTTTTATGGATGATTTTTCTATTTTTGGTGATTCATTTGATGATTGTTTGACTAACTTTGAAATGGTTTTGAGTAGGTGTGAAAAGAAAAATCTTGTGCTAAATTGGGAAAAATATCATTTTATGGTAATAAACAGCATTGTACTTGGTCACATTGTTTCATCGAAAGGAATTGAGGTTGACAAATCAAAAATCAAGTTAATTGCCAACTTGCCAACGCCAAAATATGTTAAAAATAGATCATTCTTAGGATATGCTAGTTTTTATAGAAGGTTTGTGAAAGATTTTAGTGTTATATATGAGCCATTGTGAAACCTTCTAACAAAGAAAAATATTTTTGAATGGACTGAATAATGTGAAAAAGCCTTTGTTAAACTTCAGAACTTGTTTACTTTTGCTCTAGTCCTTCAACCTCCTGATTGGTTATTATGTTTTGAAATAATATATGACACTAGTGATTATGTCGCAAGTGCTATTTTAGGACCAAAAAAAGATAAGAAACCTTATGCAAGCAAAACTTTAAATAGTGCTTAAATAAATTATACCACCATTGAAAAAGAATTACTTACAATAGTATTTACACGAGAAAAATTTAGGTCTTATCTTGTCGGCTCACCTGTTGTTGTTTTAAGTGATCATGCAGTTTTGAAATATCTTTTTTCAAAAAAGGATTCTGAGGCTAGGCTTGTAACATAGATTTTGTTACTTCAAGAATTTGATATCATAACCAAAGACAAGAAAGGCACCGAAAATGTTGACGTGGATCATTTTTCAAGATTGATAATAGATTTGAGATTTGACGTCATACCAATCGATGACTACTTTTCTAATGAATCCTTATTTTCTGTCTCTACAATATCTTGGTTTGCTAATATTATTAATTTTCTTGTTTCAGGACATTTGTTAGCTCATTGGAGTACCCAAGACAAAAGAAAGTTCAACTAAGTGAAGAAGTTTTATAGGGATGACCTTTATTTGTTCAAATATTGTCTTGATTAAATATTTTAAAGATGCATTTTGAATTATGAGGTAAGTAGTGTCATTAAATTTTGTTATTCTTAGGCATGTGGGGTCATTTCTCACAAGAAAGACAACTACAAAAATCTTAGAAAGTAGATTTTACTAGCCCACCATGTTCAAGGACTCACATGCATTCTACAAGACTAGTGAAAATTGTTAAAAGTTGGGATTTGATTCAAAATGTCACATGATGCTTTTAAATTATATTCTTGTCATCGAGATCTTTGACTATTAAGATATAGATTTTATAGGTCCATTTCCTCTATCATTTGGTTTTTTGTACATATTAGCCACAATAGATTATGTTTCAAAATGGATAGAGCCAATTCCAAGTCAAAACAATGATCAAAAAATAGTGATAAAATTTTTGAAAGAAAATATTTTAAGTTGATTTAGAATCCCTCGAGCCATGATAAGTGATAGTGGAACACATTTCTACAACAAGTCATTTAAGTCTTTAATGAAGAAATATAGAATCACACACAAAGTTGTCATTTCTTATCACCCCTAAACTTGTAGATAAGTAGAACTTACTAATAGGGAGATCAAATAGATCTTGGAGAAAACAATGAACCCTAATAAGAAAAATTGGTTTTTAAGACTTAGTAATGCATTTTGAGCTTATCGAATTATTTATAAAACATCATTAAGTATGTCACCTTATAGACTAGTCTGTGGAAAACCTTGTCACTTGTCTGTGGAACTTGAACATAGTGCCTGACTACCTCTTAAAAATACAGCTATTAACACTCTCCCATTAACCCAAGGCTACCTCCCCTATATACTAAATGAATCTTTCTCTCAGCTAGTACTTGATAAACATGATTTGCTGATTCTAAAAACTATATTTCCATCCTAGGACTAGATCCATCGAAAACACAAATGTTCCTTATGTGATGACTTGAGGAACCTACCATTTCTATACACTTCTATATTTGTTGAATATATAGGTTAAGTAGAAATAAAGGGAAGGAAGAGAAGATTTTATAAATGAGAACTTGAAAATGCAATCATACCACCTATATATAAGCAAGCTGAAGTCTCTCTCTCTCTCTCTCTATTTATTTATTTGAAAAAATATATGTATGTACAGGCAGTTGTATTATGGCTCATACTATCCCTTGGTTTTACGTCCAAGAATGGCTTAAATGCCCTTTATAGGTCGGGATAGGCTTCCCATCTAGTTTTTTTAAAAAATGAAAAACTGGGTCTTTTTTAGTTAGATTTCAAAAACTATGTCGAGCATGTTTTTTAATGAAAATAGGGTCATAAGTCATGAAATATACAATGCACATCTCTACCATAATACGTCTCAAAATTCAATAAAAGATTATCTAATAATTCATTATGTTTTGATACAAATCCTAAATTTTGACAATTTTCACAAGCTTTATAGAATACATGTGTGTTTTTGAACATGGTGGGCCAATAAAATCCACATTGTAAGATTTTTGCAATTATCTTTTTTAAGGAGATATGACTATGTCTTACCTCTCCATCCATATAAAGTAGACCTAAATATGAGATCTACAACTTCAAATATGACCCAATTACCAAACAGTGTTCTAGTTTGGATGCACTAACATCTTTTTTCTAAGTTTGGCCATCTCTTTGTCCTTTCAATTTCAGTACTTAAACTCATCAATCAATTTTTTCATTTATGTGATAAGCCTGCATTTAAGATGAACATTTACCATAAATTAAAGGTATCTTATAATATTAGATATGTTAGTATAAAACATGTTTTAGTTAATGAGTTATTGATATTTCAAGTGCAAAATGATAGTATAAAACTTGGATAAAAATACACTTTTAAGTACTAATCTACTAACTCCCACATGCATAATATTTGTTTCAACAATGTTTCCCATTTTAGTTCCAATCACGAACCCCTTCTTTACTATTTCTACTCCTTGTCTCGATTTAGTGACAATTCTCTTAGTAATGAATGAATGAGTAGCACCTAGATCAAACAACACATGCACATTAAAATTATTTATTAGTAGTGTACCTCTACCATATTTGATGTAGCCCTGACCTTTTCTTATGTCAAGTGGAAGACCCTCCCCGAGGTCCAATCAATTTGTGCCCTCGGTCTACCTTGATTATAATTTGCTCCTAATTAAAAAGATCTTACTACCTATTTACGATTATTGACTGTTGGTGGCTCTAACTTGACTGCCTATAGCTTTATACCTGTCAAGTGTTCCTTTTAGGGTAGTCCCTCTTGTAATGACCTCTTCCACCACAATAATGACACCTTTAACCTCGATACTGGTAGTTCCTCCACCTATGACCTTCTCCTCTACATATAAAGCATTGCCTAGTGGTCAACACCTTTGTAGTCACTAGCCTAGTTGAAGAGTTTGCCTATAAGTGCGACTGCCCAACCATCACTCTCCCACCTAACTATTGATGGGGCGGTAACATCAAACTCCTATTTTTTCTATATTGCTCAAACACCTTAACACAACTAAAAGATTGATATCTTCTCCCAAGGGTAGAATTGTCAAAGTAATAAATAACCCGGTAAGACCGGGGTCAAACCACAAGGAGATTAATTCTATAAATTATAGATAACAATAATACAATAATAACAACAACAATAATAATAACAGTAGTAGTAGTAAAGAAAAAGAAGAAGAAGTTAACGAGAACTTTGAGATGGAAGATCAATGTAAAGACTAAACAATGATAACAACAAATGTTAAGGTTAGAGGATCCACTAATAGTATGTCAAACAAGTATAATATAAACTCTTATTATTCAATTGAAAACCACACACAAAGGAGATTCCAATCAGATTATAAATTGTTAACATGATTACGTTAGTTATCTTATTTGAAAATGCTAATACTTGTAAATATAGTCAGGCATTCATGATTATAACTTATGTTAACAACAAATCAAGTTCTTTTCATAACATAGGTGTAGGTTATACCATACGGTTGGGCCATGAAAGTGCCAAGTAGTTTTTATACCAAGTGTTATATAACATAAATATAGATTAGTCATTTAAAAGCAAAGTATTAAAGAGTTAACAAGATAACAAATACAAAATATATTAGTATCAAACATTAAAGTCCATATTGAGTATACACTACACTTATTCTCACACCATTAGTGTAACTTTTTTACCTTGACATAATAAACTTAGCTAAATATAATGAAAGAAAGAAAAATAAACAAACAAAATAAGTACATAAATAAATAAAAGCAAGAACACAAACTTGATTTGGAAACCAAGTTGTCTAAATGCATGAAAAATACCTCTTTTTATAGGCTAAAATTAGAAACTATTGATTCGATAACTAATTGATGAGTGGGTGGTCAACTGTTGACTTGGTGACAATCTTTATCTCTTGTTTGCCCAAAACTTTATTGATAACGTCAGAATTGAAACACTTGAAAACATGAAAGTTATAGGAAATTATCTCAGCTTTTCAGGAAAAAAAAAAGAGGTCATTTAGATATGACCCAATTACCGTACAGTGTTCTGGTTTAAACTACACCAGTATCTCTTTTCTAAATTTGGCCATGTCTTTGTCCTTTCAATTTTAGTTGTTAAATTTGTCAATCAATCCTTTCATTTATGTGATAGGTGATTGTGCATCAAAAGTATCATTAAGTCTCTTATTTTACATATGTATTTATTGTTTTTATTTGGTCTTTTAATAATAATTGATGTGTTTTTTAGTAATGAAGTTTGTTTTAATGTTTCGATAGGTTTTTGGAGCTTAAATGAATTACTTCAAGAAATTCAACATCGGAATTGAGAACAAAGAATTGAAGAGACATTTAGTTGAAGATTGAAGCAAATCTTGGTTGAAATAAATGCTCCAAATTTGTCCCAAAAATCAATTCTATTCCAATTCTAGAAAAGAATATCATGTGATCTATTTGAAGCCCAAACTTGTCTTATGTTGTGTGCAAACTTCAACCATTAAACACTCAAGGTTTCAATGTCAATCTTAGCCCAAATAATAAGTACATTTGTATACTTATTTGATGTTCAAATCAGCTCAAACACAATCCATGATCTTACATGTCCACACAACAACAATTGATTTATTTTGGGTAATTCATTGATCCAAGAAGGCAAGCACATGGATGGAAAGCTGGAGGGGATATTTTTACATTATTTTGGGTCAAAAAGAAGAAGGAGACAACTCATAAATGAGGAAGAAAAACGTGCACCAAAGTGGTTGCAAAGCTGTCCTGATTTGATTTTTCAGAACACCTTTCGGTGTTTTACCCATAACTTTTGACTCAGGTGTCCAAATGATCTGTTCTTTAATGATCTGGAAAGGTGATAGAATTTCCTATAAATATAGAATTTCCTATAAATATGTCTCTAATAGACATCTCGAAAAAA
>SRLM01001322.1:66732-157708 GCA_015708895.1 Populus ilicifolia | reverse complement strand
AAATTTTGTTTTCTTCCAAGAAAAGCCCCATAATTATGTGTTGATACATTGAGCACAAAAGAAAGGTTTATGAATATCTTGTTAAAAGGTATTGAGCAGGTATATAAGTCTAACAAGAGTTTGTTTATCTGGATAGAGTAATAGAAGTTAAATGATGAATACCTTGCTTTGGGGAATTTGCAAAATATTTTTCTATTTTAACGCTTTGATTATTAGAGACTAGTAATAAGCTAGTTGGGGGGTGTGATTAGTACTTAAAAGTGCATTTTTATCATGGTTTTATATCACCATTTTGCACCTGAAGTATCAATAACCCCTTAACTAAAGTACGTTTTACAATAATCTATCTAATTCTGAGACAATTGCCTAGAACTTTCATGTTTTCAAGTGGCTCTAATTTTGACGTCATCAATGACATTTTAGGCAGACAAGAGAAGATAAGGATTGTCACCAAGTCAAGGGATGACCACCTACTCATCAATTAGTCATCAAATCAATAGTTCCCAATTTTGGCCTATAAAAGGAGGCATTTGCCATGCATTTAGGCATCTTGGTGTCCAGATCAAGATCATGCTCTTGTTTTCTCTCTTTGTATTCTTTATGCTTTGTTTTCATTAATATCAAGTTTATGCCTTTCATTTCCTTTCCTGTCCTTAGTTAACTTTTATGTTCTTATTTTGTTTATCTATTTTTCTTTCTTTCATTATGTCTAGCTAAGTTAATTATGTCAAGGTGAAAAGGTTACACTAATGGTGTAAGAATAAGTATGGTATAAACTTAACATGGACTTTAATGTTTGATACTAACATGTTTTATATTTCTTATCTTGTTCACTCTTTAATACTTTGCTTGTTAAATGATTAATCTTGATTTATGTTGTATAACAATTGGTACAACAAATGCTTGGTACTTTCATAGCCCATACTGTACGGTATAACCGACACCTGAGCTATGAAAGGAACTTGATTTGTTGTTAACATAAGTTATAATCATGAATGCTTGATGAAATTTACAAGTATTAGCATTAATTGAATAACATGACTAATGTAATCATGTTAACAATCTATAATATGATTGGAACCTCCTTTATGTGTGGATTCCAATTAAACAATAAAAGTTCATAGTATACTTGTTTGACATACCATTAGTGGAACCTCTAACCTTGACATTTGTTAGTATCACTGTTTAATCCTTACATTAATATTTTATCTCCAAGTTCTCATCATCATCTTCTTCTTCTTCTCTTTTTTTTTATTACTACTACTACTAGTATTATTATTATTATTATTATTATTATTGTTGTTGTTGATGTTGTTGTTGTTGTTGTTGTTATTGTTATTATTGTTGTTGTTGTATTGTTGTTATTTATAATTTGTACAATAACCTCCTTGTGGTTCAACCCCGGTCTTGCCGGGTTCTTTATTACTTCGACACTCCTGCACTTGGGAGAAGACATTAATCTTTTCGTCGTGTCATGGATCCTCTAACCTTGACATTGTTTGTTATCATTATTTAATCATTACGTTAATATTCCATCTTAAAGTTCTCATCTTCTTTTTCTTCTTCTTTTTCTTTATTATTATTATTAGTATTACTACTACTATTATTATTATTATTATTATTATTATTATTATTATTATTACTGTTGTTATTATTGTTGTTGTTGTTGTTGTTGTTGTTCTTACTATTGTCGTTTATAATTTGTACAATTAATCTCTTTGTGGTTCGACCTCAGTCTTGCCTGGTTATTTATTACTTCGACACTCGTACACTTGGAGAAGACATCAATCTTTTAGTTGTGTCAATCTTCAATCTCTCCATTATATATATGTGTGTGTAGGAAGAAATAAATTCATGGAAACATGGGCTCTGGACTGAAAAATCAACATTTAATACTTGAATTCTAGCTAAACGTTAGCCTCAATTGATTTAGATTCATGAAATTGAGAATGTTTATTTAAAGGATAATTAAATGAGAAAATCAACATTAAAGAAGTCTAGTTGACTTATATACACAATTTAAAAAACATACAAATGAGAAAAGTGAAAATTTCTATTATAAGAATAGGAAATTTCCTTATTAGAAATTTCATAAATATATCTCAATAAATAAATAAATATATTTCTCTAGAGAAATTCAAATTAATTTATCTTAGTGGAAAGAGATTTATAAGTTTGATGTTTATGGCTTTCTAAGTCAATTTGATTAAGAAAATAAGACTAGAAGTTAGAGGTTAGAATTTGCCAATTTCTGGAAGAAAATCAAGAAAACAAATAAGAAAAAAATTTAGACAAAAGAAAAAAACAAGACCAAAGAAGAGAAATATCTCAATGTGAATTGAACAAAAGAAGAGAAATATCTCAATGTGAATTTACTTCTTATGTAATTTCAATTCTATTCAAGAGAGGGTCATGGATAGATTGAAATCTTTCATTGCCAATTTGAAAGGTAAGTAATTTGTAATATATTTTAGGAATCGTTTTGGCTTATTTACTTAAACCAAAAGCCTTAGTATCTTGTTCGTTAGTGAATTTGTTTTACTATCATGCTTTTATTTTATTTTTTATTTGCTAATCTATTAATTTGCTTACATATATTCATCTATTTCATGCTTTTAAATAATTTAGTGCTAGGATAATTTTAATAGCTAATAGGTATATAGTTTTTCATTTAAAAGATAATCTTACTTACATTACATTGTAACCAAAAAATGATAACAAGCTGAGATATCCATACAATGGTATCCGAGATGATAATTTAACTTGAACATGATGGATAACGATTCAATCAAACTTTAATGAGTGATTATTTTTTAGATAGTTACCTTACCCGATAAATAATGAATGTGGCATATATATTGTCAAACCTGACCCAAACCCAACCCAAAATATATATATTTATATCACTATCAGAAATTCGCTAAATAGCAACAGATTTATCGAAGGAATAATTTTGTTGGTAATTTGAGGTTGAAATTACCGACGAACAATATTCCGTCTGTGATTCGATCAATAACTATCAAAAGAATTTTCCGTCGATAGTTACGATTCTGTTGGTAGTTACCGACCGAATCACGGACGAAAATGTTTTCGTTGTAAAAAAATAGGTCTCTAACATGGAGGTTTTTGCAAGTTATTTTTTTCAATAGAATCACCGACAGATTCAAAAAGATAGCCCATACAGTGACCGTTGTTGATATTACCGACGGATTTGACATGGCACATCTGTGCAGTGACGTGTCGATTGTTCCGTTATAATCATCGACGGTTTCACTGACGGAGTGTCCGTTGGTGAAACTGTTGGGAGACGTTAATATATAAACACCTTGCCGACCCTCTCCTCCCCTATTTCTCCTTCTTCCTCCTAATCACAACTCTCTCCATCTGCAAACAACTAGCCCCCCTTCCCCCAAAACAAAAATCTCCTTTATATCACCACAACAAGTTATATTTCTTGAAGTTTTGTGGTCACAACATCATGTTCTAATTTACCAATGGATTTTATCAATTTTTGTAAGTAATTCTCTCTTTTTAAATCTTAACATTTAATTAAATGTCAATTTTATCATTTTTTAGTATATGTATGTTGTTAGTAAATGTACATGTTTTATTGTTATTTTTCAAATAAACTTGTAGTATATGAATGTATAATTCTATACCTATTATGGTTTGTTTTAGTTTTTGTAAGATTGTATTTGTTTGTAAATTGTTAAAACTTTATGGAACTACCGAAGTACGTGTTGTTTTGAAATAATTAATAGCTTACTTAATGGGTCCATTTAAAGTTTTGTCAATGGTATTGTGGAGTGGTAATTTCTGTAAATTTATATATTTTAATTTGTATGGACATTGATAAATGATAATGAATATTTAATATTTATAAGAAGTTGTGATTGGTTTGTTGGGAATCTCGAGGTAAAGTAATATTTTTGCAAGTTTATTTACCTAACTTAGTTAATTAATACATTATGTCATCATAATTTTATAGAGGTTTGATATAAATCATGGATTATCGTTCATGGATGTATCGAGATTCACCCAAGGATTGCGAATGTTGAATTATTGTAACGGGGTTCAGGGTTTTATTAATTTCGCAACATTTATTTCTAGAAATTTTACTAGAGACTATATTAGGTGTCCATGCAGGAAGTGTCAAAATAAAAAGTATCTGCATCAAGATATTATAATGATGCATCTTCTACATAAAGGGTTTATAGAGAATTACTAGTGTTGGTATGCATATGGAGAAGTATTTGTTAGTGAGAGGAGAATGGAAGAAACAGTGGTTGGATCTACTTCTAGTGCTAGCAATGAGAATGACAACACTAATCCTTACAAAAACATGGTTATAGATGCAATAAGAATGAATCAAGGTAATGTCAGTCAATGTCTAATCATAGAAGAAGAACCTAATGTAGATACAACTAGGTTTTTTGATTTATTGAAAGATTCTGACAAACCATTATGGAATGGCTGCATGAACCACAATAAATTATCGGTCGTAGCATAGGTGTTCACCATGTAGTCAGAGCACAAGTTGAGTGAGGCCGAGTATGACAAGATTATTGAATGGGCAAGAAGCATTTTACCTGAAGAGAATAGGTTGAAAGAGAACTTCTATGCTACGAAGTCCATGATGAAACCCCTCAGTTTAGGATACCAAAAAATTGACATGTGCCCTAACTTTTGCATGTTATACTACCTTGAAAATGCTGAGATGATTGAGTGCATGACATGTGGGCATTCCCGTTACAAACCTAGAACTGGCAGGGGAAAGACTAGTGGCATATAAAAAACTTAGATACTTCCCGATCACACTTAGACTATAAAGGTTATTCATGTCACCAAGGACTGCTGAGCACATGACATGGCACCAAGCACACCATGCGGTTGATGGAGTGATGGTTCATCCTTCTGACGGCAAAGTGTTGAAATGCTTTAACAGTATTCATCCTCACTTTTCAGCTAAATTAAGGAATGTGTGTCTTGGGTTGTGTACAGACGCATTCAACCCATTTAGGTCATTTGCTACTCGTTATTCTTGTTGGTCGGTTATACTCACAGTTTATAACTTGCCACCGGAAACGTGTATGAGGCTGGAGTTCATGTTTTTGTCTACTGTTATACCCAGTCCAAGCAGCCCTAGGCAGAATATAGATGTTTTTCTTCGACCGTTGATTGATGAGTTGACATGGTTGTGGTCTTCCAAAGCTCCGACTTATGATATATCGAGGAAACAAAATTTCCTTATGAGGGCAACTTTGATGTTGCATCCCTGTGTCTTTCTGGTGAAGAATTGCATGATGTTATCTTAGAGTACAGTGACATTGTGTTTGGCCTTCAATCAGGTAAGCAAAAGTTTCTTGGTTTTGGTTTGACCTATAATTAGGTAAAGCGAAGTATCTTTTGGAAGCTTCCTTATTGGAAAACCAATCTGCTTCGCCATAACCTAACATCATACACATCGAAAAGAACATGTTTGAGAACATTTTCAACACCGTCATAGATCTGAAAGGGAAGACAAAGGACAACATCAAGGCTAGATTGGATATAGCTTTATACTATAACTGTAAAAATATAGAGTTGGTTTATGATGAGTCACGAGTTGTAAAACCAAGAGCAAGTTTCGTGTTAGAGAAAAACACACAACTGTTAGTCTATAAATGACTTAAGAGTCTGCATTTTCTGGATGGATATGCATCGAACATATCATGATTCGTTAATATAGAGGACTCCAGATTGTATGGAATGAAGAGTCATGACTGCCAAAGGGAATATGGGATGCACTCATAGAGATCAGTCATTTCTTCAGAGATATATGCCCCAACAAGTTAAATGTTAATCACATTGAGAGGCTTCAAATGAATATCATCGAGACACATACAAACTTGAAATGATATTCCCTCCATCTTTTTTTGACTCAATGGAGCATCTTCCTATACATCTACCTTTCGAGGCAAAAGCTGGAGGACCGATCCAAAATAGATGGATGTGCCCATTCAAAAGGTTAGATATTATAGTTGCAATGTAATTCATATATAAAAGTAGTTTAAATGTTTTTCTTAATTAAAAAATACTTGATTAATATTTCAATGCAGGTACTTGTTTAATCTCAAGAAAAAGGTTAAGAACAAGGCGCATGTTGAGGCATTGAAATGTGAGGCTTGTATTGTTAAGGAGATCTCAACATTTATCTCGTACTATTTTGAACCTCATCTAAGAACGAGAATCAATCGCATTCCCCTGCATGATAATGGTAGTGAAGTGCCTTCCAGTGGGAACTTGTCAATATTCTCCAATAATAGATGACTCATACCTAAAAATGTTGTAAGAGGAAGATATTTGTCCGAAAGAGTGTTCAAACAAACATACAACTATGTTCTATTTAACTGTGATGAGCTAAGACATTTTATTCAGTAAGTTTATACTAATTAAACTTTGTTAGTAATATACTGTTAATTATATATTGTAATATCATACACTCATTATCACTTGCAGGCAACATCGATAATATTTGCTCTCCAATAACTCACAACTGACCGAATCCTAGATCTTTCAATTACAAGATAAGCAGTTTACCACGTGGTTCAGAACACATGTAAGCACTATCACAAACTCATTCTAACTTGCAAAATTACTGCATGTATGCATGTCATTACGAGATTCTCGTTCACTTACTATTTATTGATGTACATTACATACAAGGTTTATCAAATGGGAAGGAGTGCACTTTAGTCATTGTCTTCACTAAGCCTAGGGCCTGAAAGAAAATGTAAGTGCTACAATGGGTATTTTGTCAATGGATAGGTTTTCCATACTGAAGAATACGGGCAAGGAAGAAAGACATACAACAATGGTGTTTATGTTAAGGGATCTAATAGTAATGAGTTAGACGTTAACTACTATGGTAGATTAGAAGAAGTCATCGAACTGCAATATCATAACGAGTAGAATAGAGTGTTTTTATTCAAATGCTATTGGTATGACATGACTGATAGAGGAATCATAGTTGATCCGCACTATGGTCTAGTCAAAATCAACTCAAAAGCTAGACTCCGCAATATAAATGATGTCTTTATTTTCGCAAAGCAATATCAACAAGTTTATTACACATACACCCCTTCATTTAGAAAGGATCGATCAAGAGTGGATTGGTTGTCCATTTTAAAAACAAAACTTCGGGGTCGTGTTGAGGTTGTTTAGGATGAGAACGAAGATACAAGTATGCAAGATGAAGTCTTTCAAGTTAGTGTGGTGGTTGAACCATATCGAGTTGCTCCTTCGATTGAATTGGAAGAAAATTCAAATTTTCATGTTTTCGATGATAGTCTTGTTGATGTTGATGCAACGGAGTTGAATTTTGTTTTGAGCTCTGGCAGAGAAGTAAATGTCCATGAAGAAGATGATATTCATATTAAAGATTGCAATGTAGGTGATGGCAATTCAATTGATGATGAAGAAGAAGAAAATTCTAACTAACTACCAAAATGCAGCCCTCTGTAAAACCCTTTTTCCATGTAATTGATATTATGAATGATATATTTTGAAACACAAAATATTTATTACTTGAAATAATTAGTTGAAATGCCATAATTACAAAATAATTACTTGAAATAATTATTGATCATGGATGATATATTTTGTAACATGAAATAATTAATTGAAATGCCACCACATCATCGATGGACTAAAGTCCGTCGGCATTTCACAGAGAGTTTGAAAATAATTACTTAAAATTCCACCATATCACCGACAGCCACACCAACAGACATAATTTCATTGGCATTTCATAAAGAGTTTGAAAATAATTACTTGAAATGCCGTCACATCACTGATAGTTCCACTAACGGACTTAAGTCTGTCGGCCTTTCACAAAGAGTTCAAAAATAATTACTTGAAATGCCACCAAGTCACCGATGGCTACACCGACGTAGATAGTCCATCGATGGTTCATTGGCAATTTTACCGATAAACTTACTGATAGACTGCGTGAATTTCAAAGGGTTAGGCATTAAATACATCTCTGACCGTATCAGATTACCGACGAATTTATCAACAGACTGCAAAAAAATATGGAGGGCTATTAAAAAATTTGGTGCGAAATTCAAAAGTTATCGATGGATTTTTGACACCTCACCAACAAAATAAATTAAAATAATAATTAATTTTTTATTCGTCGGGAATCCGTCAGTAAAATTGGCTTTTAAGCTCCCTCGACTGCCTATTCAGTTCATTTTCTCTTCCCCTCAGTTTTTCACCATTCATTTTCTCTATTCTTCACTCCATTCTTCAGGCGATCTCAAGCTTTTTTTTATCGTGAATCTCCGTCAATTTAAAAGGTTAGTGTTTTCTCTTGCTATTTACTTTTTTTGTTTTGGTTTATTTTTTGTAATGTAGATAAAGTCTATAGTTTTTTTTGAATTTATTAAATTTTTTTATTGTTGGATTGACATAATTATTATTAGTTAATTTGTTGAATATTTATTGTTAATGATGAATTTACTATAGAATTAGTAATTGAATATGTTGGAATAATTTTTAATTTTACTTTATTATTGCATGAGTAGTGTTTAATTTTTTTCATTTATTGTTATTCTAGGCTTTTTTTAAAATTTATTGTAATGTTGTATTGGTATAATTATTGAATAATTTGTTGAATTGTAATTCTTAATGTTGAATTTACATTAGGATCAGTAATTGAATATGTTGGAATAATTCTTAATTTTAGTTTATTATTGCATGAATTGGGTTTAATTTTTTCCATTTATTTTGATTGTTATTCTAGAGTTTTTTTTAATTTATTGTTTTGGCATAATTATTGAATAATTACTTGAATTGTAATTTTTAATGTTGAATTTACCTTAGGATTATTGTAATTGAATATGTTGGAATAATTAGTATAGATTGGGTAAATTGGTTATGGCTATTATTAATATATGCAGGTTTGTGGATTTGGTAGTATCCAGTATAGGGGAGGTGTTGTCGAAATTTTTTTTAACATTTAAATTTAATTATATAATTGTGTAGATGCATAGAACGAAAACCAGAGCTGGTAACTCACATATGGTCGCAGCTAGTTCATCTAGTAGTGATGATGATATTTTCTTAGGTGTTTGAGGCATCTACAGTACCACCTGCACTGTCAACCGATATTGCCTGCTGCCTCTTCTAGCTCTACTTCACAGCACAGAGATGGTGTGCCTTCGCAGCAGAATCAATTTACCCGCAAGGACGAGGCATAGTAGAAGGATGACCTTTCAATGTAAGTATGTTAAGGTTTTAGTTTTTTTTAATTACAACATAATTTATGAAGTAATCACTATGGAATTTATTTCATTTATTTTCAAGTTCACAAACATTGAAGTTGCCCGAGTAATATCATCGGCGTTTAAATCGTCGATGGAGATTCCATTGTTTCAATGGAGTCATATCTCCTAGCATCCTGAATGAATGCCTCAAATCAATGCATGATTTAACATGTTTGAGGTTGGTATTAATTTATAATTTTCAGCTTATTAATATAATTGTAAATAAATTATTATTTTTATTTAAACTTGTTTATTTATACATAGTACAAATTTTGCTAGGACAATGAGCATAACACTATTGTGAGGAGAATGTGGGAAAATCATGCGGCAACTAGATAAGATCGAAAAAACAATACAAGAATTTTTTTAGACAAAAATTTATGTTTTGAAATGTAATTTTTGGTTGCGTGAAGTACGTTGCGTGATTCTTGGTATGAAGGCAAAAAAAACCGCGAGGGATAGGGGTTTCCAAGGCTAGAACTATATTGCGGTTTGGAGGGATTTCAAACTGATATACATCCTGGAAGATATATAGTCGCACTATATTGAGCACGTGACTTTTAAGCGGTTCACACGATGCTCACAGTCCGGTGCTGGCAACCGGAATCGGCCAATTCATGGTGGAGTGACAATGTATACTGGCGGCTCCATTCTGTTTATTGCACATGCTAAACGAATGGTAAGATTAATTTAAATGAAATATATCATTAAATTTAGTTGTTGTTGATATATCTTTTTTCATTATAGGTTCTCTTGGACATGAGTCGAGCCCGATGAAGCTGTTTATGGAGACGTATGTGCGGAGTCAAGACCGCCAGAAGGGGGTGCAACAGTTCATTGATAACCATGCTCAATATTTTATGGTATGTTTGTTCAACCATTTTATTTTGTAAGTTATTATATAAGTTATCATGTTCATTAAATTGAATATGATGATTACTTTTATGTTCAGGAGACCTACAATAATCGATTGAGGGAGAGATACGGGGATGATATTTTCACCCATCCGGAATTCGATCTGGATTTATGGATGGAGGTTGGCTTGTCAGACGGACCTGATAAAAATTGGGTTTACAGGCTCTCCAACACTACGACCGACAACTTGTGGTCGACCTGTAGTGTTTCAACTATTAGAAGGTCCCAATCAATATCGAGCTCCCAATCTAAGGAGGTTAAGGCCTTGCAACAATATACGGCTTAACTCACTGAGAAATATGACCACCTATTAATGGAGTACGCACAACTCAAAGCATCTCATGTACAACAAAGAACGAAGTCTGAGCAAATCAAAGCGTCTCAAGCACAAACAAAAGTGGAGTATGAGCAATAAAAAGCAGAGTATAAGCAACAAAAAGCAGCTTATGAACAGCTTCGTGAAATGGTTATGAACATGGCAAATAGTGGAATATGTGTGCCTAATCCTTTTTGGTCGTATAACCATCAACCTCCTCCAGGATCTCCTCCTCCTCCTCTAGCTCCACCTTTATATTAATTTGTACTAAATATAATTTACATTTAAAATTTCATTAAATATTCTTTTTTCAAACATATTTTGTTTGTAATGAATATTATTTAACTTTGTTTTTCTTTTTATGTTTAATATAAATTTTATTTGCATAATTGGTTTGTATTACAATAAAATTATATAGTTTTATATTATATATCCTAAATATTTTTTAAAAAACAAATTTATAACAAAACTATTACTAAGGATTTTACCTACGGATTAATTCGGTCGGTATTTTAAACTATCACCGACAGACTTACCAACAGAATTTATCTGTCAGCACTTCATAGGGAGTTAAAAAATAATTACTTTACATGCCACCACATCACCGACGACCTTACCAACGAAATTAATCTGTCGGCATTTAACACACGTACCGACAAAGTTACAGATGGATATACTCGGTCAGTATTTTATACACTCCCGATAGAGTTACCGACGCTTCTAGTCTGTTGGTAAGTCAGATATCACCGACATAATTAAAATTCATCGGTATATTTCAAGCGGGAATCTTTTTTTTGACGTGCACATTCCGTCTGTAAAACCATCAGCAAATGTTTTTTTGGTTCTGCCGACCGATATAGTGACGGAATGGGGAATCACCGATGAAAGGAAAGGTGATGGACATGACGTCGGTAAAAAAATCACCAACAAACTTCTAATCACACACCGAAGGAAGTTGTCTGTCGGTAAAACTGTGAAATCTTGTAGTGTATTATATAGATTTATTTGTATAATATTTAGTTTTTTTTAATACAGTATGATATATATACATATCTCAATATTAACACAACACACACACATAGATATATATATATATATATATTACATGCTTCAAATATATTAACTTTTTTTTATTGAATAGTAAATAGTAATTAAATAATGGTTACACATATTGATACCTGAAATCTAATGGATAGTTTATAAATATATAGATTTTTTACTCGATGTGTAATGGGTCAAATATTAATATTAAAAAATCTAACATATGAGTACCTATTTAAATTCCACTAGAGATGATTTAGATTGTATCTATAAGAGAGAGGTGATTTAGATGGCATAGTGAAAATTAAGTTTATATTTGTTATAAAGATATTGAAATTATAAGTAACCAAAAACCTTTTAAAAATACATAGCGAAGTTATCATTTAAAAAGTGTTTAAAAAAGAATTGATGTTAAAGTATTGGTGTAGGAATTCAAGAAAAATAGCATTTTTGAAGGCATAAATCAAAAACTTTATGGGAGGGAAGCACATTCAAGTAAAGTTAGGCTATTTTCAACAATATGCCAATGAAATAGTTCCTCGACCCCTATTCTCCTTGCGTACACAAGGAAAAATAATACGATTAATAATGCATATCATTTTTAAATATAAAATATTTATTTTTTGAAACTCACCTGTCTAGTCACGATGAAATTGTTTTACTCGATTTCCAAACTAATTTTTATCTAATTTTTAAAATTAAATAAAAACATCGTAAATCTTATTTTTATTAATTTGATGTATGAAATCTTGGATATTAACAAAAGAGAGAAGAAAGTGTTTCCCTATTTAACTCTAACTTCTTTGGTGAATCTTGAACTTAGAAAAGTTAAAGATGCTTTGATTTCTGTATAGTAATATGATTATAAACTTGCTTTGATTTCTGTATAATAATATGATTAATCTTCCCTTGCATGCGTTTAATATTCCAATAATCAGGTGATCAGATTGATGAGTTGGCCTAAGTATACTATGACCAGTTGTCTATGTTGTACATAAACAAACCACTCTCTCCTCCTTGTTTACAGTTCTTACAAACTGAAGCAACAACAACTTTGAAATGAAAAATGGAGGGTACTAATGATGGTGAAGAAGTAGCAAGCAAGTGATATTCAAGGACTGCGTGCCTTGTGTCCTTCAAGTATCAGACATATACCTCACCACTGGTACCATCAAACTCAAGGTCTTAGAAGATTATGCTAATGGTGTGGTTGTCAAAAAATTTTAGTTCTCTAATTGTGATCCTCACATGAGAAAACCAGGTGAGAAACTTTCAAGGCTCCCTTTAAGCCTGGTTCGATGAGTTTTATATCTGCTTCTCTTGCACTTATCATTTTGTTAGTAAGGATTGAATATTTCAATTTGTAAGAAGAATTTCTTGTGCCTAAGGACTCTCCATCTTCTTCTATCCCGAACAACAATTATGCCTCGTAAACTCAATGGCCATCTCATCTAAAAACTCAACAAACTGCTATACACAGGCTCTTTTGCCCCCTTGGTTAGAGTGAACAGCACATTTCCATTCATAATTTTTATTTTTTTGAAACAAGAAATGATTAAAAAGGCAAAATCAAAACTATACAACCACAAACCAACAGCCCCTCTTGAAAGGCTACAGGCATAGAAACCTCAGTGGACCAAGGAATAGTTTCCTAGAAACAGAAAAACATTCTAGAACATAAATGAAAGCCACAACAGCAGGGGACCAAGGAGGGAGGTGGAGAAACACAACCTGTCCAGCCAAATTAAGTCACACAATCATTTGAAAGTCCTGATAGCTTCCTGGATAGCCCGACATTAATCGAAGCAAGGTGACAGCAGAACCCAAAGTTCTATTGCAGGTCTATGGCAACAAAGGAAAAGCTATGAACAAGCTATAAGATCACAGACTACAATTACACAAATCAAATGTACGTTAATAAAGGTGGTATGTAACAGGTGCGTATGAAACTTGAGATATTGTTTCCACTTATAACTACGTACCATCAAAGAAGAAAACCACAGATGGGTTTGGATATTTGAAGCAAGTAATAATTGCAACAGTTGTTATGCAAAGTAGTGAAGGCCAGGACCAGTCCTCTTCCATGTTTGAAGGTCCTGAAATTTTTCTACTTTTGTGTTGGGTTAGTTGCCATTAATGTGCAGCAACAATTAATGGACAACATCGTCTATTGACAATTGCAGCAACTGGAGCTGGAGCTACACCAACAATGTACACCCATCCGAAAGGTTAAAGGTTGACAACTATCATTGTTGAAGAAGAGCTAAAGCTAGTGGCACCATTCTTACTTATAAATAAGCACCAAAAGAGTGCAGCAAATTTTGTGAGAGATCGTGAGCAAACAAAAGAGATAAGAGAGAAAGAGGGGCTACCAAGGATAGCAGCTGCAAGTGCAACAAGAGAGCTGGGAGTTGAGTTTGAGTGAAGTGATCCTCCTTCTCTATGTATTTATAATGTATCCTTTCTCTATCTCTAATAATATGGAACATTCCCATGGATATAGGCAATTTGCCGAACCATGTTAAATATTGTGTCTTAGTGTGCTTTGCCTCCAATGAGTAATTATCAGAACATCACCGGTCCATGCATAGAGGAGTCAGAATCCCCCAACAATTGGTATCAAAGCATATGGTTTAAAGTGGTGTTTGATTTTTGCCCATACCACTATGTAGAGGAGGAGGAGACAAAGTCACTAGTGAAAACACTGTTAAAATTGGACGTCGGACATGGCCATACGGGCCATCATGCTTTTACAATGCATCTGCCCACGCGGCAAACGCACCCCACACGTCTTCTTTGCTCAAATGGTCTGACCCAACCTGAACACCAATTGACCTGACCCATGTGACTGACCTAGTTATTAATGACATCAATATGACATAATTATGACATCGACATACACAGTAGGCATGCCTAAGGATGACGTCAACCTGATGTAGATGTGACCAATTAGGTGGCACGTAAATAAAGTGAGACCCTTTTCGCCATGTCATTAGCCGCGAGCTGAGTTAAATCGAGTTGAAAGGAGCCGAGTCGAGATGGAGCCGAGCTGTAAGCTGAGGGATAGGATCCAATGTAGTTAGTCCTACGTGCAACCGGATTTGAGCTTGAATCTGGGTCGTTCATCAGGTCAGAATTGTTTTGATCAAATCCTAGCGGTCTAAAATGCGATTTGAACGATTTCAAACTTGTTTCCAGTTAATTTGATCATTCCAAATGTAATGGTATGATCCAATCATTGAGATTGAGACCAAAAATGGTGGTGGTGAATTATTGAAAGAGATTGCCCAATGATGAGGTATCTGAAGGTCATATTGGTGGTTGATAGATATGAAGAAGAAGAAGTCGCACACACTTGCCCAATTATGTGTGCTGAATTGATTAATGGGGGAATGATAATTGCCTTAAGGGAAGGCAAAATTAAGACACTCTAGACACCCGATTATGTGGACAATTAGAGGTGTAGAGTGGAAATTGATGAAGACCAATCTTGACGAATCTATGCACTGGTAGTCTCGCTAAATGTTAAGAAATCAAGTATAGAACCAAGATATTCTAGATCACTTGCAAAGGAAAGCCACAACAAAGCTAGCAAATGGTTATATATATAAAAAGATAGTACGATGGATAGATATGGCCTAAGAGATTCTGTCTAGGAGATTGGGTTTTAAGCAGGATCGGTGTGACCCCTCTAGTCTTTCTTGGAAACTTACTTAATGGAAGGATTATCCATACGGTATTATTTTTGTATATATAGCAGTTTGTAATGAAACCGTTGAAGACTAGCAATATGATGGCATAAAGGAATAGTTGGGTTCTGTATGTTTAAAGATATGATGGAGCGGTGATTTCTTCAAAGAAGTTAGATTCGGTAATTGTGATTTCTCGATGGTAGAATTGATGAAGACCCTGATAATGAAATTGAAATATAGCAAGAGGATAAAGATTGGCAGCCTATTTTGACTTGGATAGGTGTTCTGATAGGATGAGCAGCTGTCAAATATAAGCAAGGAATAAGAAGAAATCTGGAGAACAAAAATTGCATGAGGGCACACGGAGATTGTGCATGAGTACTTGTAGGATCCAATGAGGTATTGTCTTGAGACAATAATTGCAAGGAGAAGAAGTGTTCCCAGATCAAGCTCAGAGTAGAGACTGTGTAGAAGTTGTATAATAGCAAGTCTTTTGTGCTATTGATGAAGACAACAAGCAAAGATACCTTTCCAATACATGCAAAGATGGAAAGATGAGCTGTTGTAGAGGCACCTAATTGAGGGGGTGCAAACGCCTGTGATAAAAGGCGACCGCCTATGATGAAAGGCAAAGAAACTAAAGAGAATTGGTGTAGGTGGAGCTGTTAAGCACAATGATGAAAGGTGTAGAAGCTCCAAACATAGAAATCAAGGTTGAGGATTGTGAGGAGTGCATCACAACTTTCTCTTTCTATATGACCAATGGTAGTAATCTCTCTTATAGTCCACATGATGGTAGAGAATTTTGGAGCCACTTTGAAGCACTCAGCTGTAGGAGGATGCAACCGCCTATGAAAGGCGAAGACACCTTAGAGAGAAGGTGTGAGTGTCATGATAGGAGCCCTAGTTCAAACCACCTTATGACAACAGGTGAAGACACCTTAGTGAAGGTGTGAGGGCCTCAATATAAACCCAAGTTCAGACCACCCCATGACAACGGGTGAAGACACCTTAGAGAAGGTGTGAGGGCAATGATATGAACCCAATTCAGAATACCCTAGAGCCAATGTGATGGCTAGATATGAGTGGATAGGTGTATAGCCAATGAAGTGGTTATGATGAGTATGAAGACAAATGCAGAATTAACTTTCATGGATATTGCCCTCATGCTAAAGATCAATGAGCTAGAAGACATTTACCTTAGATAATAAGTGGGTGACTTGTGGAGCATTAAAACATGATTGTTAGGAATGAGTAGAGGGCATGCACAGGTTTCGGGGACAATTTGACTCTTGTCACGGTGATGAGCTTGGTGAAGGCATTGTAATACTCAGAGTATCAAGACAAATATGGATTAACCTTTAATGGGCTGCCCCTATAGGTAAAGGTGGAGAGCTACCTAGACTCTTAGAATTAAGAGTGAGAAACTCACGGAGAAGTAAGGTATGGTTCCTACGGTGGAATAGAGGGCAAATGCAACTCCTAAATGACTAGACTCTTGGAAGAGTGGTGAGTTCGTGATCATATTAAGATACTCATATAATGACTGTTGCACTTGTAAATGGAAAATTTCCATTTGAGAGGGTGTTGTAAGCCTTGGTATGACGCTTGAAAAATTTATTCTGGACCAAACATGGTTGATATACTTGAAGGGAAATGTTGTGTCCTAGAAACAAGCGTTAACACTTTTCAGATGTGAAGTAACAAACCATCTGGTTGTAGTGATCCTTCAGTGTGAGCAAGGGTGTACTTTGGTGACTCTGGTGATTGAAAGGTGCGACAAGTACTTGTAAACTTGGTCGGAGACGCTCTCAGAATGGTAAGCTTGGAAGAGCTGCGAGATGCAAGTTTGTGCTAAAGAAGCAAGTAGACAGTTACCCCATATGAATGGTAAAGGGGGTGATTGTTAGGTTGGTTACCATTAATGTGTAACAACCATTAATGGATAGCATCATCCATTGACAATTACAACAGCTGGAGCTGGAGTTGCACCAACCATGTACACCCATCCAAAATGTCAAAGGTTGGCAGCTAGCATTATTGAAGAAGAGCTGGAGCTAGTGGCACCATTCTTATCGATAAATAGGCACCAAAAGAGAGCAGTAAATTTTGTGAGAGATCGTGAGCAAACAAAAGAGAGAAGAGAGAAAGAGGGGATGCCAAGGCTAGCAACTGCAAGTGCAACAAGAGAGCTGGGAGTTGCGTTTGAGTGAAATGATTCTCCTCCATGTATTTGTAATATATCCTTTCTCTATCTTTAATAATATGGAACTCTCTCGTAGATGTAAGCAATTTGCCGAATCACATTAAATATTGTGTCTCAGTGTACGTAGCCTCCAATGGACAACTATCAAAATACCACCAATCCACGCATAAAGGAGCCGAAATCCCCAAACATTTTGTTCATACATCCAGTGGAACAACAACCAGGCTTTTATCACCTTCTTTATAAAACTAAAACTGGAATTAAAAAATCTGATGTGCAAAGTAATGAATAGTTTATTTGGCTGTGATGATTTATACGAATTTTGACTCACAATACATCACTCTGAAAAATAAAGAAAATAAATTTGACACAGCAAAGAACACAAGATATATAGTTTAATCCAAAAGGAACCTGTATTTCTAAAATTAGAAATGCAAAATTCAAACAAAAAGATTTGCCAACTAACATCCAACTACCACAACTATTATCATATTCTAAATACTTTTAGTTCTAATCAATTATCATAAATTAAATGCAACTATTCAAAAGAAACCATCAACTTAAATTCCAGCCGCGGCGATAACATCAACAGCAATAATTATAGACCCAATCTCTGATTTGATAAATTTTAAATTTGATAATAATAATCTACTCTGAAAATAAGTTACAAACTATTTAAACAATACTTTAAACCGACCAAAAGTTTAAAGAAAAAGAAACAAAATAAAAAAAGAACTCAAAAAAAACTATCTAAATACAAAATTTTCCAAAACAAGATCAAATTTGGACATGTTCCCATCCTTGTAGGTAAGGAAGCATCCAACAATCAAATTTAAAGTTCTGCCATGTTATACCCTGCATTCAGACTTCTTTGAGACTTCGACTTGTCACTCGTTGATGCATGAGAATTGCTGCGGAATGCAGTACTACGGAGAGCGGAACGGCAAGCACCCCATGCTTGCTATAGGTCCTGTAGTCTCCTTCTTGATCTGTGTTTAAGGCCTTTTTATGTGAAGTGCTAATTAATGCCTCTGTTCATTGCAGATACTATCCAGAGGGCATTGATATTTACTTTGAAAATGTTGGAGGAAAGATGTTGGATGCTGTTCTACTCAACATGAGGCTTCATGGACGCATTGGAGTGCGTGGGATGATTTCACAGTACAACAAATTTGATAACCCTGATGGCATATACAACCTGATCAACATCGTTCTGAAACGTGTTCGCATAGAAGGATTCCTAGTTTTGGATTACTATCATCCCTATCACAAGTATCTGGAAATGAATTTGCATAAAAACGTGTTTATAAATAAATTAAATTTAGATGTTTGAAATAAATAGAATTCAATTCATTTATTTTTTATGTTACTCTCATTAGCTTCATCTCATTTCTTCAAAGTTTTGTAAAAAAAAGAGATAGGTATTTTGAAAAAAAATAGTTTTAACATTAATTTTTTCCTATTTCAAATTGTAAATTAAAGGGATTAATATCTAATTTACTTTGGTATAATTTTTAGATATTGAATTCTATGTAAATTTTAATTCTTAACACTATAAATATTTTAAATATGAGATGTTATTAAAAATTTCTAATTCAATTTAATTTAATTTAGTGATTTCCAAACATGCATGAGTTTTTGAATTGGTGCTTTTCTCCAACTACTCTTTTAGATTGGTTCTTTAATCAATAGTGATAAAAAATATATAGTTTTCCTTGAGCTCTTTCTATCAAATAAAAATTTATCTATTATAAGACAACACTTTGAAAATTCCTGTTCCATAAAGATATTTTTATGGACAAGAGTAACAAACTATACTCTAAAATCTAATACATTATGTGTTTATACCCAAATATAAGTCTTTTAAACAAGTTTATAACATTATAATTTATCCATAAAAAATCTTATAACTTGTGTAAGACATGATGTGACAAGAAACAAGACTTTAAATTAAAAAAAAGGTCCAATTTTAAAGTGATTGATTTATTATTCATTTTAATTTATATATATAAAGCCTACAATATTTTATTAATTCACTTGTTAAGATTCATGTTATGCAACAAACAATATCTAATACAACCAAGCAGCTCATTAGTCCAATAATTTTGCTACCTAAAAAAATACTATATTTATTTAGTGATCATACATAGCAAGATGATAATATCATAGCTAAGTGGGGAGTTTTCTTAAACCAATTCTTCACCTAATTAGATCATGATGTGAGAACTTCTGCATGTCAATGCTTTTTCATAGGCTGAACGCACGAATCAAAAAAGCAACTTCTCCTAATTGATTGATCTTTTTGGTACCACCAAATTGTGTATAAAAAATAAAAGCAACAGTATTCAATTGTTTGAAGTTGCTTTTTTGATTCGTGCGTTCAGCCGATATGGTAAGTTCCACCTTCATTGTCCGCGCAGTGACAACTTCCTCACACACCTTAACTGTGCAACTAAAGAGAGAAATTGCTCGTTGTTAATTCCATCTGCTAGAAGCTCAGTGAAGGACTCAATATCACCCATGCACTTCGGCACCTCCTTAAGTTGTGAACACCCCGAAATGTTCAAACATACAAGAGACTTTGAATGTCTAATAGATTGATGTACCTCGACTAAACTTGAGCAACCTTCAAGCAGTAGTTTCTCTAGATTTGAACGGTGCAAGTTTGCTGATTTAACAACGTTCTTTGAATAACTAAGATCAAGGATCTTTAGATTGTTAAGAATATGTCAGAGTAGTGAGGAAAATCATTAACAAGTAATCATCAAAAGTTGTAACTTGTAAATATAAATTACATAATAAACAACTTTTTAGGTATTTTGGTATGTTTCACACCTTTTTTTCCTGCCATAGTTCTTTGAAGTTACTGTACTTCATATCAATAACAACCACGCAGTCTGGTGTAAGATCAAATGGCAAAAATTTCAAAGGACATTCAAGCCAACAAATCCAAGTCAACACTTTAAAAAGCCGTTTGAAAGATCCGGTGAGATCTACTTCATTGATTTGCAGTAATTTTAAGTTTTTCATTTTTGCAAATGATCCTGTGCTTAGTGATTTCTCTTCTGATCTTCTCACATCCAGTGCAAGGCCTTGTACAAGTTCTGTTCCCCAAGAAAGTAAAAAGAAAAATCAATAGAACGTTCAAATCATTGTTTGTAATAAGTTTGACAAGAAAGATACAAATGAATATGATTTTCTGTATGCATTGAGTTCTTACCATTTGCATCTTGAGTACTTTCCACGCATCCTGTTGACACCAAATTCTACTCCTTTATGCAGGATTTTCAGGTGACTCATCCTTAACAATCCCCCTTCCCATCTCTCGTAATAGATCATGCATGCTTATCGTTCCAGAATCATCAACTTTAATCAGAGTCCTTCCAATAAGAGTTCCCAAATCATCTTCTGGATTGCAACCATAACGCCCTTCTAGCACTTCTGCTACGTATTCTTTTTGTCCACCAATAGAGAAGCATGCAATATCAAGAAATGTATTCTTTAGATTAGGGGCTTTCAGTGAGTCTAAACTTATTCTAAGCCTTTCTTGAATAGCATGCTCTAGAATTCTTCTCAATCTGTCAATTACAGATTTCCATCTAGCTTGCTTTTTCCCAATCAAACAAGAACCTAAAACCTTAAGAGCTAAAGGAAGTCCTCCATAGTATTCAACTACATCATTAGAACGCTCAACATAATCTATTGTTGGCTTGGCGTCCCTAAACAAATGCTGACAGAATAGTTGAAGGGACTCATATGGGTCCAATTCTTGAACCTGGTATCTTTGATCAACTGCAAGAAGTAAGCGTTCATCTCTAGTTGTAATTATCACCCTGCTTCAGGGACCAAACCAGCTTCACTCTCCCATCAAAGCATTTAATTGTTGCAGATGATCCATATCATTAACAACAACAAGAACTCTTTTGTGCCAGAGTCGTTCTTTAATCAGAACCTTTCCTCTATCAACACTATTGATCTTCTCAGTATTTTTTCTTAAAATATAATGAAGTAGTAGTTGTTATAGAAGAACCAAATCATTAGGTTCTGATTTTTCTTTGACATTCAAAAGAAAAGAGATTCCCTCGAATCCATATCCACAGTCATAGCAGAGTTGATTAAATACAACTTTTGCTATAGTCGTCTTTCCTATTCCTGGCATCCCATGTAAGCCCACAATGCGTACATCATCTGTTGCAGTGCTTAGGAAGTGAAAAATATTGTGAGCAAGCAGATCAATACCTACTAGGTGCTTAGGAACATGTAAGTACTTGGGGTCCAATTTAGCGAGCACATCCTTGATAATCTCTTGGATAAATTTTGCTTCACGCCTGTTCATGGACAAAAGCAAGTCATTAGTCATTAATAGCGAGACAATTAAGTATGTTCATAAAGTATTTTATAGTTTCACATTGTAAAATATTGTAAAATGTGTAGTGATGTGTGGAAGTGAATCTTATAGAGAAAAGGCATACCCATTTGCCATATCTTTGAGATTCCAACTAGATAGATTTCCTGCCTCTTCAAGAGCTTATCTCCACTCCTTAACCTTCTCTTTAGAACCTTCTTCATGTTTAACAAGTGCTTTTGCAAAATTGCCGGTCTGTTTTCTCACATCTGAAGGATCGATGTCGTAGAATATAGGAAGAGCAATTTGACTAGTTTTCCTATATTTACACTTTAGAATCTCCACAAGTTCATGAAGACACCATCTAGAAGCATATCCTTTTTAGAAGACCACTATAGATATCTTTGATTCTTGAATTGCCTCGAGGAGATGTTGGGAGATTTCTTTTCCTCTAGGAAGTTCATCATCATCTCGAAAAGTGTGGATTCCTGCTTGGACTAAGGCAGTATATAGATGATCTATAAATGTCTTGCGAGTATCTTCTCCTCTAAAACTCAAAACGACATCATAGGCCCCTTGTGGTCTAGATCGAGAAGAATCTGGCTCTGTCATGGCAGCTGCAGAAATTAAGGCATGATTAATTAATTAGCAATGAAGCAATTGCAGGAGGTATTTGCTCTCTTGTAATTATAACTAGTAAGGGATACATGTGAAGTAATCATCAAAGGCAATCCATATGAATGTGCTGAGTAGGAATTTCAACACAATTACTATTAGAGAGTAAGGTAAGAAAATCATTCATTCATTCATTTTCACCTAATACTTTAAGTTTAATAACCAAAGAGCATAAAACAATAGCATTTAAAAAGCTTACTGAGGTCAGCTTTTCTTCTCTTTCACGAGGATGAATCATTTTCTTCATCTTTAGATTGTTTGTGTTTTTCTTTCGGCATTCTAAAATAGAATGATCTTGTTCTAGAAGACATACAAGGAATTAACTCAACGAACTCATCAATGGTGTCTATCGGAACATCAAGCTTTCAAATTATTGTTATGAGTAAAGACATGAAATTAAAACAAGAAAGAAGCAAAGAAGAGGTAGCTATACCTCTATATTACAAATTAAGGGTTGGTTGGATTTCATAAGCTATATAATTGCAGCAATCGGGGAGAGAGTTTAGCTGATTAGTACTACTTCCTTTGTTTGACATCTCAGAACTGAAAGCCTATTCTTGGGACGATACTTTATTTCAACTACCCAAATACCTAAGAAGAATCTGGCTCAATATGCTTTGTCATGGCAGCTGCAGAAATTAAGGAACGATTAATTAATTAGCAATGAAGTGATACTTTATTTCATCTACCCAAACACGGTTATCAACTTTTGTTATTAATAACCAAGTCAGTCTCTCAATTTACATATAGTTTCCAAGTTGCAAAGAACAATTACCAGCAAGAACACGAGGACATAAGATCCGGAGACTATAAAACAATAGCATTTAAAAAGCTTACTGAGGTCAGCTTTTCTTCTCTTTCATGAGGTTGAATCATTTTCTTTATCTTAGGATTGTTTTCGTTTTTCTTTTGGCATTCTAAAATAGAATGATCTTGTTCTAGAAGACATGCAAGGAACTAACTCAATAAACTCATTAATGATGTTTATCTGTACATAAAGCTTTCAAATTATTGTTATGAGTAAAGACCTGGAATTAAAATAAAAAAGAAGCAAAGAAGAGGTACGTAGCTCTACCTCTATATAACAAAGGGTTGGTTGGATTCCACAAGCTATGAAATTGCAGCAATCGATCGGGGAGAGAGGTTAGCTGATTAGTAATGCTTCCAGCTAGCTGCCTTTGTTTGACGTCTAAGAACTGAAAGGCTATTATTTTTAAACCAATAACTTGATATAATTATTTTGGTTTTTATTTTTTATAAAATATTTTAAATAAATTTAAATTAACCCGGCTGATCTATAATTTATAGCTTTGGGATCACCTCCTTGTTGATTTTAAAAACTATGGTTAAAAGCAATTGCATGAAGTTTTTGTTAAGAGGATATGCTTCTCGAAAAATAAAAGGAAATTGTTGTTTTGTTTCTACCTTAGATTAAAAATAGTTTTTAATTTAATTTTATAGTAATTAAAATAAATATTAGTAAAAAAATTTAAAATTTAAATCTTTAAGTAGAAAGTATGTTTTTCAGTTAAAATTCTATTTATTTATTTATGTATTTTTTTACATAAATATTTTTTATTAGAAAAACAATTTTAAAACAAAAACTCATCATGTTAAGAAAATCACAATAAAAAATATTTGTTAATTTTAAATTTTAAAATTTTATTTGCTTTTTTTTTCAAAAATAATGAAGGGAATATATGTTGCGGGTCATTTTTTTTAATATAATGGACTATATATAATACACTAGAACAATTTTTGATTACCTTTAGTGATAGAAAAAAGCAAGGTATGAGTTTTTGAATTATTAAAATTTATATTTCTGAATTTGTTTATTTAAAAATATCATAATGATATTTTAAAAATCTTAATAAATACATTTTGAATGAAGAAACACTTTTTAGTTATTTTAAAAATTAAAAATGAAATGAAATAAAAAAAATTTTACAAACCTCAATTTATTTTTTAAAGTATCATTGAATGAGGAAAAAAAACCTCCATTGAACACTTTTTCAAGAAGAATTTATTGATTCTAGTTAGGATCAATTATATTTGTAGTTAGATGAAGCTTTTCACTTTTCTCCTTTGAAAGCTACTATTCTCTCTCAACTCCTATATAGTAAAATGCAAGAGAAATGAATTTTATGATAAAAATGTCAAAAACCAAAACTTGAAAGATTATATTGAATTTTGTGTGCTCCAATGAATATGAACAATAAAAATTTATTTAAAAACCAATTTACACCCTCTAAAAGATGGCATAATCACCATTGATTACAAAACCACGGTATTAGATGATTAGTATTTAAAAGTATATTTTTATCAAGATTTTATATCATTATTTTGCACTTGAAGTATCAATAACTCCTTAACTAAAGTACGTTTTATAATAACGTATCTAATAATATAAGATACATTTAATTTGTGATAAATATTTATTTTAAATGCAGACTTATCACATAAATCAAAGGATTGATTGATGAATTTAAGAACTGAAATTTAAAGGACAAAGAGATAACTAAACTTAGAAAAGAGATGTTGGTGCAATCCAAATTAGAACACTATTCGGTAATTGGGTCATATCTGGAGCTGTAAATATCAGATTTAGGTTTACCTTATATGGATGGAAAGGAAAGACATAGGCCTACAACTTTCATATAGAACCCAAGATCTAAAAAGGCATTTTCAAGTCCAAATTGTAGCAACAACAATGAAGTCTGAATCTGTCTTCCAGCCCAAGCATTATTTAGTGTTTGCCCCATATCTAGAGCTCTATAAGTCCAAATAAGCTGAAGCTTTTACACAAGAAAGCTGAGACAATTTCCTACAACTTTCATGTTTTCACATGGCTCTAATTTTGACGTTATCAATGATGTTTTGGGCAGATAAGAGAAGATAAGGATTGTCACCAAGTCAAAAGTTGGTCACCCACTCATCAATTAGTCATCAAATCAATAGTTTTCAATTTTGGCCTGTAAAAGGAGGCATTTGCCATGCATTTAGGCATCTTGGTTTTCAGATCAAGATCATGCTCTCTTACTTTCTCTCTTTGTATTTTTTGTAATGTTTATGCTTTGCTTTCATTAATATCAAGTTTATACCTTTCATTTACTTAGCTTTACTTAGCTAACTTTAATCTTATTCATGTTCTTATTTTGTTTCTTTATTTTTCTTTCTTTCATTATATCTAGCTAAGTTTATTATGTTAAGGTGAAAAGGTTACACTAATGGTGTAAGAATAAGTATAGTGTAAACTTAATATGGACTTTAATGTTTGATACTAATCTTGATTTATGTTGTATAACAATTGGTACAACAATTGTTTGGCATTTTCATAGCTCATACTGTATGGTATAACTGACACGTGAGCTATTAAGGAACTTGATGTATTGTCACCATAAGTTATAATCATGAATGTTTGACGAGATTTACAAGTATTAGCATTAATTGAATAAGATGACTACTGTAATCATGTTAATAATATATAATTTGATTGGAAACTCCTTTGTGTGTGGTTTCCAATTAAATAATAAGATTTTATACTATACTTGTTTGACATACCATTAGTGAATCCTCTAACTTTGATATTTGTTATTATCATCGTTTAATCCTTACATTAATATTTCATCTCCAAGTTCTCATCTTCTTCTTCTTTTTCTCTTTCATTATTACTATTACTACTACTACTATTATTGTTGTTGTTGTTATTGCTATTATTATTTTTTATAATTGTTGTTTATAATTTGAATAATTAACTTCCCTATGGTTCGACCCAGATCTTGCCGAGTTATTTATTATTTCGACACTCCTGCACTTGGGAGAAGACATCAATCTTTTAGTCGTGTCACGTTTTTGGCACCGAGGAGGTAAGTTCTTGTATAAATTATAGTAATTATTTTATTTTCTCTTTTTATTTTTCTTGTATATAACTTTGTTTCTTTTCTTTTGTTTCTTTTCTCTTGTTTTTTTTCTTTTTTGTTCTTTTTTTATTCTATTCTTACACATGTTTGAGAGTGTGGTCATGTTTATTAAGTGGTAGACTTTGTAGGGTTTCCTCATTATTTTTAGAAAATATGACTAAAGAAGATAATCAATCACTTCATAATGAGAATAATGAGAATAATCGTGTTAGAACACTTAGAGACCACATGAATCCTACAAGAACAAGTGCACCATCATGCATAGTTTTTTTCCCTAATGCATCTCATTTTAATGTTAAACCAGACAATATTCAACTTTTACCTTCTTTTCATGGCTTACAATTGGAAAATTCATATTTACATTTAAGGCAATTTGAGGAGGTTTGTAATACATATAATTATTCAAATTCTAGCATGAACACCATCATATTAAAGCTTTTTCCTTTTTCATTAAAAGATAGAGCTAAAACATGACTATAAAATTTAAGACTAGGATCTATTCATGCTTGGGATGAAATGCAACAACAATTTTTAAATAAGTTTTTCCCATCTCACAAAACAAACTCTTTCAAAAGACAAATCACCACTTTCACTCAAAAACCAGGAGAAACATTTTATCAATGTTGGGATAGGTATCGAGACTTGCTTTTATTATGGTTTTGAAACATGGAGATTGGTTTCATATTTTTATGAAGGGTTAACACCTAGAGATAGGCAAATGATTAAATTGATGTGCAATAGAACTTTTAAAGATAAAGACTTTGATGAAGCAATAGAGTACTTAGATTTGTTAGCTGAAAATGCTCAAAATTAGGACACCGCGGGTACTTATGAAGCACTAAGTAAAACTCAACCTCATACATCTAGTGGAGGTATGTACAACCTTAAGGAAGATCATGTCCTCCAAGTTAAGTTTGCATCTTTAGCTAGAAAAGTTGAGGCACTAGAATTGAAAAAAAGTGGTCAATTAAAATATGTTGAAAACATTGTGTGTCAAAAATGTGAAACAAATGAACACTCAACCAATACTTGTCCAACCTTGCTTTCTTTTAAGGAATGTCTCCATTAACAAGCTCATGCTTTAAACAGTTTCCAAAGGGCCAACCACAACCCATACTCTCAAACATACAACCCTGGTTGGAGAAATCACCTAAATTTTAGTTAGAAGAGTGATAATAATAATGTATAAACTTCATAACCACTGTTTCAAGCACACCATAATTTTTAAAATTCTCATAGATATGGACCTTCTTATGATCCACCCTTTAGAAGAAATCTTGAGGAAACATTGCATGCATTCATTGAAAAGCAAGAGACAATCAATACTTAACTTGCTCAAAACATGACAGATTTTAAAGATACTCTTGCAAAATTAACATCTACTCTTAGTTTCCAAGAGAAAGGTAAGTTTCCATCTTAACTATAACAAAATCCCAAAGGGCAATACAATGCAAATGCAAGTAGTCTTGGAAGCCAACATATGGATCGAATCAAATCAGTCACTACTCTTCACAGTGGTAAGGTTATTGAAAAACCCACTCTTGAACCTTATGAGAAAGATGATGAGTCAATCTCTTAAGGTAAGGAAGGGGTTCAATCTGAAAATTACAAAGAAATGATTGATTCCCCGCCAGTACTTTTATTTCCTCAAACCATGACCAAACAAAGAAAAGTCAATCACAACTCTGAAATTTTGAAACTTTCAAATAGATAAGAATCAATATACCTTTGCTGGATGCTATTAAATAGGTTCCTTCTTATGCTAAATTTTTAAAAGAATTATGCACTATGAAGAGGAAATTGAATGTGAAAAAGGAAGTCTTTTTAGCCAAATAAGTAAGTGTTATTCTTTAGAACAATAATGCTTTGAAATATAAAAACCCTAGCTGTCCTATAATTTCTTGCTTTATTGCAGACATAAAATTAAAAGAGTCTTACTTGATCTTGAAGCTAGTGTGAATTTACTTCCATATTCAGTTTTTCAAAGTCTCAATCTAGGTAAGTTAAAACCAACTTCTATAACTTTTTTACTTGCCAATAGATATATAAAAGTGCCAAGAGGAATAGTTGAAGATTCATTTATCTTGTGGATTTTGTTATTTTGGACACACAACCTGTTAAAGTATGTAATTCATTTCCTGTTATTTTAGAATGTTTGTTTCTTGCAACTTCTAACGCATTGATTAATTATAGGAATGGACTGATGAAGCTATCAATTGAAAACATGACATTGGAGATGAATATTTTCAAAATTTGCAAGCAACCTAGAGATGATAATGATTTACAAGAAGTAGATCATATTGACAAATTAGTTTATAATCAACTTGAATCTACTTTAAGAAAAAATGAGTTGGATGAATCTGAAGATTTGCAAATGATTTATTCTGAGGAAGAAATCACAGATGAAAAACACACTGAAAATATTGATGCGGATCTTTTGTCAAAAGTGACAACAAATTTGACATCTAACATCACACCAATCAATGATTACTTTCCTAACGAATCCTTACTTTCTCTTAGTCTAATGCCTTGGTATGATAAAAATATCAATTTTCTTACTTTAAGAGATTTGCTAGTTGATTAGAGTGCCTAATACAAAGAAACATTTTTGAATGAAGTGATTAACTTTTATTGGGATGACGCTAACTTATTCAAATATTGTTCTGATCAAATATTCTAAAGATTCATTCCCGACAATGAGGTAAGTAGTGTCATTAAACTTTTTCATTTTAAAACATGTGGAAGTTATTTCTCATAAAAAAAGATAGTTGTAAAAATCTTTCAAAATAGATTTTATTGGCCCACCATGTTCAAGGACACGTATGCATTCTGTAAAACTTGTGAAAATTGTCAAAAAGTTGATACTGGTCAAAAAGTTTTGTTTTATAATTCTCAACTGTATGTATTTCCTAGAGAGCTAAGATCAATATGGAGCAATCCTTATGGGGCCTGTGATATTGAGAATGCAATGAATGACAATGTTTTTAAGAAAAATGGACATCGTTTGAATCAACTGGTTTGAATGATCTTGTAGATAAAGGTTGATTATTTTGTTTTCCTTACATTGTTTTTGTGTTTTTTCTAGTGATTTTTTCTAACTTCTCTCACCCCAGTCAAATGATGAACAACAGTACTCCATGACTTAAGTCGGTTATTTTAGTTTCCTATAATAACTGATATTTGTATATATATTTATACAATTCTATAAATCTCTCTTCCAATTCTCATTTGAAAATGGACTAAGTAAGGAGTCTTTAGATAATCTTCTAATAACTCTTGAGACGCGTCCTAGTAGAGATGTACATTGTGCAATTCATGATTTATAACTGCTATTTTATAAAGAACATGCTCGACCTAGTCTTGGGAATTTGACTACAAAAGACCCTGTTTACCAGTTTTTAAGAAAAGTGGATGGGAAACCTATCCCCAATCCATAGAGGGCGTTTAAGCCATTCTTGGATGTAAAATCAAGAGAAGATGTGAGTCACAATCACAACTACCTATACATACACATGCTTTCTCAAAAGTAAATAAATAAATAAATAAAGAGAGAGTGTGTGTGAGACTCTAACTAGCCTATATATAGGTGGTATGATTGCCTTTTTAATTTCTCATCTTTAAAATCCTCTTTTCCTTTCTTTCATTTATACTCAACCCATACATTCAACAAATACAAAAGTGTGTAAAAATGGCAAGTTCCTCAGGTCATTATATAAGAAATATTTGTGTTTTTGTGGATCTAGTCCTAGGAAAGAAAAGGAGTTTTTAGAATTAGCAAATCATCTTGGTCAGGTGCTAGCTGAGAGAAAGATTCATTTAGTGTATGGAGGAGGCGGTCTTGGGTTAATAGGAGGTATGTCAATAGCAGTATTTTTAGGTGGTGGTCAAGTTTTGGGGGTCGTCCTCGAAGCTTTAGCACAAGGGCACATCATTGGAAAAACAATTGGAGAGGAACTTCAAGTCTCCACAATGTCTGCTCGAATAAATGTAATGTTAAACCATGTTGATGCCTTCATTGCTTTACCAGGTGGTCTAGGCACATTCAAAGAGATCTTTCATATTTTCTCTTTGGCCCAACTGCACATTCACCATAAACCCATAGGTCTGTTAAATGTTAATGGTTATTATGATAAGTTGTTGTCTTTCCTTGATCATGCTATGGAACAAGAATTTCTAACATCTTTTGCACGATAAATCATAATCTCTACTATTATTGTTGAACAATTGATTGACCAACTAGAATCTTCCATTCCTATGATCGATACCTCCATGAGTTGTATAAATTAGTCATCTAAGGAAAGCTGTAAAAAACTTAAATTAGGTTTGAGCCTTCATTTGTGAATTTTTATGTTTTTTGGTTTTATTATTGTGTTTTGTTGTTTTTTTATATTTGTTTCAGTGTGTTTTAGGTTTGTCAGTGTTCGTTATTTCAAGTGATATCTTCTATACTCTATCTTTCTACCTTAGAACATTAAGGACAATGTCTCATTTTGATTGGAGGGAGAGGGTAGTAGCTAAAAAAAACCAACTGTGTTTTTTATTTTATAAAGTATGTGCAAAATTATTGTTACTATGATGACAAAGTAAAGAAGTGCAAAATTATTGTTACTATGATGACAAAGTAAAGAAGATCTTCTTATGACTCTTGAGACATATCTTAGTAATCATTCTTAATAATGTCTATCATAATACTTCTTGAAATATTCAGGTTTACAAACTCTCACATTACTATCACTTAATTTTGCTCATATATTCATTTAACATGTATTCTTAAATTTTAATTTACACACACACACTTTAAAATATGATTGTGGGTTGCATAATAGATTATTATATTATTTATATTCTTTCGTTAAAGGTAACAACTAAGGGAAATAGATAATATATAACTTAAAAAAACAAAAAAAAAAAAGCAAAAAAAATAATGATAATAACAATGTACACAAGTTTGGTTTCGTACCCTCCCTAACCTAAGCAACTAAGCTTAAAGGGGTGTTTCAACACCTAATACCCTAAAGTCAACTGATTTGGGAGCTATTGACCTAACTTTGTTACATGGTTGAGGAGAAAAGCTTAAGAGAATCAAACATTGAACTATCTATATATTAGTATCTGCGACCCGAGTTACTAAGCTCGTAGGAGTGTCTTAACACCTAATGCCCTAAGACCAACTGGTCTTGGAGTCATTAGCCAAAAGCTCGCTACATGGGTTAAAGATGCATGGTATTTTAAGTTATATGTATATATATCTAAAAAAAAGAAAAAAACAATTATAATCCTAACTCAAGGAAGTTAACCTTAAACATTAACATAAAAATTTTATTTTCTTCCAAGAAAAGCCCTATAATTTTGTGTTGATATATTAAGCACAAAAGAAAAGGTTTATTAATATCTTGTTAAGAGGTATTGAGCAGATATATAAATTTAATGAGAGTTTATTTATCTGGATAGATTAATGGAAGTTGAATGATGAATACCTTGCTTTGTGGAATTTGCAAATTGTTTTTCTATTTTAACTCTTTCATTACTAGAGATTAGTAATAAGCTAGTTGGGGGGGTGATTACTATTTAAAAGTGTATTTTTATCAAGGTTTTATATCATTTTTCACTCGAAGTATCAATAACTCCTTAACTAAAGCATATTTTATAATAATGACATGACTAAAAGATTGATGTCTTCTTCTAAGTGCAAGAGTGTTGAAGCAATAAATAACCCAGCAAGACCGGGGTTGAACAACAACAATACTAATAATAGTAATACTAGTAATAATAATAATAATAATTATCAAGAAAAAAAGAAGAAGAAGAAGAAAAAGATGATGATAAGAACTTTGAGATGGAATATTAATGTAAAGATTAAACAATAATAACAATAAATATCAAGGTTAGAGGATCCTCTAAGGGTATGTCAAACAAATATAGTATAAATTCTTATTTGTCAAGTGGAAACCACACACAAAGGAGGTTTCAATTTGATTATAGATTGTTAACATAATTACATTAGTCATCTTATTTGATTAATACTAATACTTGTAAATCTCATCAAACATTCATGATTATAACTTATGTTAATAACAAATCAAGTTCCCTTCATAGTTCAGGTGTTGGTTATACCATACAGTGTGAACTATGAAAGTGCCAAGCATTTGTTGTACCAAGTGTTATACAATATAAATCAAGATTAGTCATTTAACAAGCAAACTATTAAAAAGTGAACAAGATAACAAATACAAAACATGTTACTATCAAACATTAAAGTTCATATTAAGTTTACACTATACTTATTCTTACACTATTAGTGTAACCTTTTCACCTTGACATAATAAACTTAGCTAAACATAATGAAAGAAAGAAAAATAAATAAGCAAAATAAAAACATCAATAAGATAAAAATTAGCTAAGTAAAGCTAAGTAAATGAAAGGCATAAACTTGATATTAGTGAAAGCAAAGCATGAACTTTACAAAAAATACAAAGAGAGAAAGCAAGAACATGATCTTGATCTAGAAACCAAGATGTCTAAATGCATGGCAAATGCCTCCTTTTATAGGCTAAAATTGAGAACTATTGATTTGATGACTAATTGATGATTAGGTGGCCAACTCTTGACTTGGTGACAATCTTTATCTTCTCTTGTCTACCCAAAACATCATTGATAACGTCAAAATTGGAACCACTTAAAAACATGAACATTGTAGAAAATTATCTCAGCTTTCTTATGTAAAACATTCAGATCATCTCAACATCTAGAACTCTATATATGGGCCAAATACTGAACAGTGCTCGGGCTGGAGGATAGATTCAGACTTCTTTGTTGTTGCTCCTATTTGGACTTGAAAATGGCTTTTTTAGATTTGGGATCCATATGAAAGTTGTAGGCCTATGTCTTACCTTTCCATCCATATAAAGTAGACCTAAATCGAAGATCTACAACTCTAGATATGACCCAATTACCAAACAGTGTTCCGGTTTGGACTATACCGGCATCTCTTTTTTAGGTTTGGCCATCTCTTTTTTCCTTTCAATTTCAATTCTTAAATTCATCAGTCAATCCTTTCATTTATTTGATGGACCTGCATTTAAAATGAACATTTAACATAAATTAAAGGTATGATTAGTACTCAAAAGTGTATTTTTATCATGGTTTTATATCATCATTTTGCACTTAAAGTATCAATAACTCCTTAACTAAAGTACGTTTTATAATAATCTATCTAATAATATAAGATACCTCTAATTTGTGGTAAATGTCTATTTTAAATACGGGCCTATCACATAAATGAAAGGATTGATTGATGACTTTAAGAACTTCAATTGCAAAGGCAAAGAGATGATCAAACTTAGAAAAGAGATGTCGGTGCAATCCAAATCGGAACACTGTTCGGTAATTGAGTCATATCTGGAGCTATAGATCTCAGATTTAGGTCTACTTTATATGGATGGAAAGGTAAGATATAGGCCTACAACTTTCCTATGGAGCCCAAGATCTAAAAAGACCATTTTCAAGTCCAAATTGTTGCAACAACAAAGAAGCCCGAATCTATCCTCCAGCTCGAGCACTGTTCAGTATTTTGGCCAGATCTGGAGTTCTAGAAGTCAAAATGAGCTGAATGTTTTACACAAGAAATCTAAGACAATTGCCTAGAACTTTCATGTTTTCAAGTGGCTCTAATTTTGACGTCATCAATGACGTTTTGGGCAGACAAGAGAAGATAAGGATTGTCACCAAGTCAAGGGTTGGCCATCTACTCATCAATTAGTCATCAAATCAATAGTTCCCAATTTTGGCCTATAAAAGGAGGCATTTGCCATGCATTTAGGCATCTTGGTGTCCAGATCAAGATCATGCTCTTGTTTTCTCTCTTTGTATTCTTTATGCTTTGTTTTCATTAATATCAAGTTTATGCCTTTCATTTCCTTTCCTTTCCTTAGTTAACTTTTATGTTCTTATTTTGTTTATCTATTTTTCTTTCTTTCATTATGTCTAGCTAAGTTAATTATGTCAAGGTGAAAAGGTTACACTAATGGTGTAAGAATAAGTATGGTATAAACTTAATATGGACTTTAATGTTTAATACTAACATGTTTTATATTTGTTATCTTGTTCACTCTTTAATACTTTGCTTGTTAAATGATTAATCTTGATTTATGTTGTATAACAATTGGTACAACAAATGCTTGGTACTTTCATAGCCCATACTGTATGGTATAACCGACACCTGAGCTATGAAAGGAACTTGATTTGTTGTTAACATAAGTTATAATCATGAATGCTTGACGAAATTTACAAGTATTAGCATTAATTGAATAAGATGACTAATGTAATCATGTTAACAATCTATAATCTGATTGGAACCTCCTTTATGTGTGGTTTCCAATTGAACAATAAGAGTTTATACTATACTTGTTTGACATACCATTAGTGGAACCTCTAACCTTGACATTTGTTATTATCATTGTTTAATCTTTACTTTAATATTCTATCTCCAAGTTCTTCTCATCATCATCATCATCTTCTTCTTCTTCTCTTTCTTTATTATTACTACTACTACTAGTACTATTATTATTATTGTTGTTGTTGTTGTTGTTGTTACTATTATTGTTGTTATTGTTCTTGTTGTATTGTTGTTATTTATAATTTGTACAATAACCTCCCTGTGGTTCGACCCCGGTCTTGCCGGGTTATTTATTACTTAAAAAAACAATAAAGACCCTGGTTGTCCTATTTTTCAGAACAATGATGTTTTGAAATATAAAGACCCTGGTTGTCCTACAATTTCTTGCTTGATTGGAGAGCATAAAATTGAAAGAACCTTACTTGATCTTGGTGCTAGTGTGAATTTACTTCCATATTCAGTTTTTCAGAGTCTCAATCTAGGTGAGTTAAAACCAACTTCTATAACTCTTTTACTTGCTGATAGATCTGTAAAAGTGCCTAGAGGAATAATTGAAGATGTGTTAGTACAAGTCGATAAATTCATTTATCCTGTGGATTTTGTTGTCTTGGACACACAACCTGTTGAGGCATGTAATTCATTTCCTGTTATTTTAGGACGTCCGTTTCTTGCAACTTCTAACGCATTGATTAATTGTAGGAATGGACTGATGAAGCTATCATTTGGAAACATGACATTGGAGATGAATATTTTCAACATTTGCAAGCAACCTGGAGATGATAATGATTTACAAGAAGTAGATCATATTGATGAATTAGTTTATGATCAACTTGAATCTACTTTAAGTAAAAATGAGTTGGATGAATATGAAGATTTGAAAATGATCTATTCTAAGGAAGAAATCACGGATAAAAAAAGCACCGAAAATGTTGATGCGGATCTTTTGTCAACAGTGACAACAAATTCGACATCTAGCATCACACCAATCGATGATTACTTTCCTAACGAATCCTTACTTTCTCTTAATCCAATGCCTTGGCATGATAAAAATATCAATTTTCTTGCTTTAGGAGATTTGCCAGCTGATTGGAGTACAAAAGACAAAGAAAAGTTTTTGAACGAAGTGAAGAACTTTTATGGTGATGACCCTAACTTATTCAAATATTGTCCTGATCAAATATTTTAAAGATTCATTCCCGACAATAAGGTAAGTAGTGTCATTAAACTTTATCATTCTGAAGCATGTGGAAGTGATTTCTCGTCAAATAAGACTGTTGCAAAAATCTTTCACAATGGATTTTATTGGCCCACCATGTTCAAAGACACGCATGCATTCTGCAAAACTTGTGAAAATTATCAAAAAATTGATACTGTTCAAAAACTTTTGTTTTATAATTCTCAACTTTATGCATTCCATAGAGAGCTAAGACCAAGATGGAGGAATTCTTATGGGGCATGTGATATTGATAATTTAATGAATGATAATGATTTTAAGGAAAATGAACATCGTTTGAAAGCTTACTTTGATAATTTTCCTAGTAAAAGTGAATCAACTGGTTGGAATGATCTTGTAGATAAAGGTTGATTATTTTATTTTTCTCACATTGTTTTTGTGTTTCTTTTTAAGTGATTTTTGCTAGTTTCTCTCACCCCGGTCAAATGGCGGATAACGGTACTCCGTGACTTAAGTCGGTTCTTTCAGTTTCCCCACAATAATTGATATCTGTATATACATTTCTGTAATTTTTTTTAATCTCTTTTCCAATTCTCATTTGAAAATGGACACTAATCTTCCAAAATTGAAAAAGTATTTTCCCGCTCTGCCTCAGAATGCGATTATAAAAATTTACCGTGCTAGATGTGCAAGACTGAGATTGTTAATGAATCATGAAATTCCTGAAGATATTTGCTGGTTGATTGAAGCAAAAGTCCGATTATCAGGTGAGTCCTTTAACTCCTTCATTTCACACATGCCTGGAATGAGAAAAAGCACTTTTGCAAAGAAACGTCGTGCAAAACGACTAAAAGTTTGTCATCGATGTGCTAGATGGACTTGTAATACACAATGTCGTTCTTTAGGAATGATATCTATAAACCGTGAAGATAAAATACAATTCATTAAGGATGGCCTGAGTAAGAAGTCTTTAGATAACCTTCTATTGACTCTTGAGACGCATCCTAGTGGAGATGTGTATCGTGCAATTCATGATTTATGGCTACTATTTCATAAAGAACATGATCGACTTAGTCTTGGGAATCTGACTAAAAAAGACCCTGTTTGCTAGTTTTTAAGAAAACTGGATGGGAAGCCTATCCCCGACCCATAGAGGGCGTTTAAGCCGTTCTTGGACGTAAAACCAAGGGAAGATGTGAGCCACAATCACAACTACCTGTAAATACACATGCTCTTTGTGTCTTTTTATTTTAATATTGAGTTTTGTTGTTTCTTATATTTTTTTTAGTGTGTTTTAGGTTTGTTAGTGTTTATTATTTCAGGTGATATCTTTTATACTCTATCTTTCTACCTTTAAACATTGAGGACAATGTCTTGTTTTAGTTGGGGGGAGAGAGTAGTAGCTAAAAAAAAAACTGTGTTTTTTATTTCATAAATCATGTGCAAAATGGTTGTTACTATGATGGCAGAGTAAGGAGACTCTTTTATGACTCTTGAGACGCATCTTAGTAACCATTCGTAACAAGGTCTATCATAATACTTCTTGAAATATTCAGATTTACAAACTCTTGCATTGTTATCACTTAAGTCTGCTCATATACTTATTTAACATGTATTCTTAAACCTTAATTTACACACACACACTTCAACATATGATTGTGGGTTGCATATTGGATTATTACATTATTTATGTTCTTTTGTTAAAGGTAACAACTAAGGGAAAGGGATAGTATATAATTAAAAAAAACAACAAAAAAAAAAAAAAAAAAGAAGAAGAAAAAATAATAAGAGAAAAAGAAAAAAAGAATGATAATAATAAAAATGTAGATAAGTTTGGTTTCGTAGCCTCCTCAACCTAAGCAATTAAGCCCGAAGGGGTGTTTTAACACCTAATACCCTAAAGTCAACTGACTTGGGAGCTATTGGCCCAACGCTTGTTACATGGGTTGAGGAGAAAAGCCTAAGGGAATCAAATATTGCACTATCTACATATCAGTATCTGCGACCCGAGTTACTAAGCTCGTAGGGGTGTCTTCTTATGTGTTGATACATTGAGCACAAAAGAAAGGTTTATGAATATCTTGTTAAGAGGTATTGAGCAGGTTTATAAATATAACAAGAGTTTGTTTATCTGGATAGAGTAATGGAAGTTAAATGATGAATACCTTGCTTTGTGGAATTTGCAAATTGTCTTTCTATTTTAACGCTTTGATTACTAGGGACTAGTAATAAGCTAGTTGGGGGGTGTGATTAGTACTCAAAAGTGCATTTTTATCATGGTTTTATATCATCATTTTGCACTTAAAGTATCAATAACTCCTTAACTAAAGTACGTTTTATAATAATCTATCTAATAATATAAGATACCTTTAATTTGTGGTAAATGTCCATTTTAAATGCAGGCCTATCACATAAATAAAAGGATTGATTGATGACTTTAAGAACTTCAATTGCAAAGGCAAAGAGATGATCAAACTTAGAAAAGAGATGTCGGTGCAATCCAAACCGGAACACTGCTCGGTAATTGCGTCATATCTGGAGCTATAGATCTCAGATTTAGGTCTACTTTATATGGATGGAAAGGTAAGATATAGGCCTACAACTTTCCTATGGAGCCTAAGATCTAAAAAGATCATTTTCAAGTCCAAATTGTTGCAACAACAAAGAAGCTCGAATCTATCCTTCAGCCCGAGCACTATTCAGTATTTTGGCAATATCTGGAGTTCTAGAAGTCGAAATGAGCTGAATGTTTTACACAAGAATTCTGAGACAATTGCCTAGAACTTTCATGTTTTCAAGTGGCTCTAATTTTGACATCATCAATGACGTTTTGGGCAGACAAGAGAAGATAAGGATTGTCACCAAGTCAAGGGTTGGCCATCTACTCATCAATTAGTCATCAAATCAATAGTTCCCAATTTTGGCCTATAAAAGGAGGCATTTGCCATGCATTTAGGCATCTTGGTATCTAGATCAAGATCATGCTCTTGTTTTCTCTCTTTGTATTCTTTATGCTTTGTTTTCATTAATATCAAGTTTATGCCTTTCATTTCCTTTCCTTAGTTAACTTTTATGTTCTTATTTTGTTTATCTATTTTTATTTCTTCCATTATGTCTAGCTAAGTTAATTATGTCAAGGTGAAAACATTACACTAATGGTGTAAGAATAAGTATGGTATAAACTTAACATGGACTTTAATGTTTGATACTAACATGTTTTATATTTGTTATCTTGTTCACTCTTTAATACTTTGCTTGTTAAATGATTAATCTTGATTTATGTTGTATAACAATTGGTACAACAAATGCTTGGCACTTTCATAGCTCATAATGTATGGTATAACCGACACCTGAGCTTTGAAAGGAACTTGATTTGTTGTTAACGTAAGTTATAATCATGAATACTTGACGAAATTTACAAGTATTAGCATTAATTGAATAAGATGACTAATGTAATCATGTTAACAATCTATTAGATGATTGGAACCTCCTTTATATGTGGATTCCAATTGAACAATAAAAGTTCATACTATACTTGTTTGACATACCATTAGTGGAACTTCTAACCTTGACATTTGTTAGTATCACTGTTTAATCCTTACATTAATATTCTATCTCCAAGTTCTCATCATCATCATCATCATCTTCTTCTTCTTCTCTTTCTTTATTATTACTACTACTACTACTAGTATTATTATTATTATTGTTGTTGTTGTTGTTGTTGTTGTTGTTATTACTATTATTGTTGTTATTGTTGTTGTTGTATTTTTGTTATTTATAATTTGTACAATAATCTCCCTGTGGTTCGACCCCGGTCTTGCCGGGTTATTTATTACTTCGACACTCCTGCACTTGGGAGAAGACATCAATCTTTTCGTCGTGTCAGTATCTTATATTATTAGATATCTTATTATAAAATATGCTTTATTTAAGGAGTTATTAATACTTTAAGTGCAGAATAATGACATAAAACCTTGATAAAAAATGCGCTTTTAAGTACTAATCACAAAACTTGACACGATTAAAAAATTAATGTCTTTTCCCAAGTGCAGGAGTGTCGAAGTAATAAATAACTCAGTAAGACCGGGAGCGAACCACAAAGAGGTTAATTATACAAATTATAAATGACAATTATAAATAGCAATGATAGTAATCGCAACAACAACAATACTAATAGAAATAGTAGTAGTAATAAAGAAAGAGATGGAGAAGAAAAAAAAAGAAGACAACTTTGAGATGGAATATCAATGTAATGATTAAACAATGATAATAACAAATGTCAAGGTTAGAGGTTCCACTAATGGTATGTCAAACAAGTATATTACAAACTCTTATTGTTCAATTGGAAACCATACACAAAGGAGGTTCCAATCAAATTATAGATTGTTAACATGATTACATTAGTCATATTATTCAATTAATGTGAATACTTGTAAATTTCATTAAGCATTCTTAGAAGCATTCATGATTATAACTTATGTTAACAACAAATCAAGTTTTGTCCATAGTTTAGGTGTCGGTTATACCATACAGTATGAACTATGAAAGTGCCAAGCATTTGTTGTACCAAGTGTTATATAATATAAATCAAGATTTGTCATTTAACAAGCAAACTATTAAAAAGTGAACAAGATAACAAATACAAAACATGTTACTATCAAACATTAAAGTCCATATTAAGTTTACACTATACTTATTCTTACACCATTAGTGTAACCTTTTCACCTTGACATAATAAACTTAGCTAGACATAATGAAAGAAAGAAAAATAAATAAATAAAATAAGAACATAAATAAGATAAAAGTTAGCTAAGTAAATGAAAGGAAATGAAAGGCATAAACTTGATATTAATGAAAGCAAAGCATAAACATTACAAAAAATACAAAGAGAGAAAGCAAGAGCATGATCTTGATCTGGAAACCAAGATGCCTAAATGCATGGCAAATGTCTCCTTTTATAGGCCAAAATTAGGAACTATTGATTTGATGACTAATTGATAAGTAGGTGGCCAACTCTTGATTTGGTGACAATCCTTATCTTCTCTTGTTTGCCCAAAACGTCATTGATAACGTTAAAATTGGAATCACTTGAAAACAGGAAAGTTGTAGAAAACAGGAAATTGTCGCAACAACAAAGAAGCCTGAATTTGTCCTCCAGCCCGAGCACTGTTCAGTATTTTAGACATATCTGGAGTTCTAGAAGTCGAAATGAGCTAAATTGTTTACACAAGAAAGTTGAGACAATTTCCTAGGACTTTCATGTTCTTAAGTGGCTCTAATTTTGACATCATCAATGATGTTTTGGGCAGACAAGAGAAGATAAGGATTGTCACCAAGTCAAGGGTTGGCTACCTACTCATCAATTAGTCATCAAATCAATACTTTCCAATTTTAGCCTATAAAAGGAGGTATTTGCCATACATTTAGGCATCTTGGTTTCTAGATTAAGATCATGCTCTTGCTTTCTCTTGCCTTTCATTTCCTTTCATTTACTTAGTTAACTTTCATCTTATTTATGTTCTTATTTTGTTTAATTATTTGTATTTCTTTCATTATGTCTAGCTAAGTTTATTATGTCAAGGTCAAAAGGTTACACTAATGGTGTAAGAATAAGTCTAGTATAAATTTAATATAGACTTTAATGTTTGATACTAACATGTTTTATATTTGTTATCTTGTTCACTCTTTAATACTTTACTTGTTAAATGACTAATCTTGATTTATGTTGTATAACACTTGGTACAACAAATGCTTGACACTTTCATAGCCCATACTGTATGGTATAACTGACACTTGAGCTATGAAAGGAACTTGATTTGTTATTAACATAAGTTATAATCATGAATGCTTGATGAAATTTACAAGTATTAACATTAATTGAATAAGATGACTAATATAATGATGTTAACAATCTATAATCTGATTGGAACCTCCTTTATGTGTGGTTTTCAATTGAATAATAAAAGTTTATACTATACTTGTTTGACATACCATTAGTGGATCATCTAACCTTGGCATTGTTTGTTATCATTGTTTAATCCTTACTTTAATTTTCCATCTCAATGTTCTCATCAATTTTTCTTCTTCTTTTTCTTTATTGTTGTTGTTGTTGTTGTTGTTATTATTATTATTATACTATTCCTACTACTACTAGTTGTAGTAGTAGTATTATTAAGATATAAAACATGTTAGTATTAAACATTAAAGTCCATATTAAGTTTATATCATATTTATTCTTACACCATTAGTGTAACCTTTTCACCTTGACATAATTAACTTAGCTAGACATAATGGAAGAAAGAAAAATAGATAAACAAAATAAGAATATAAAAGTTAACTAAGTAAAGGAAAGGAAAAGAAAGGCATAAATAAACTTGATATTAATGAAAACAAAGCATAAAGAATACAAAGAGAGAAAACAAGAGCATGATCTTGATCTGGACATCAAGATGCCTAAATGGATGGCAAATGCCTCCTTTTATAGGCCAAAATTGGGAACTATTGATTTGATGACTAATTGATGAGTAGGTGGCCAACCCTTGACTTGGTAACAATCCTTATCTTATCTTGTCTGCCCAAAACGTCATTGATGACGTCAAAATTAGAGCCACTTGAAAACTTGAAAGTTCTAGACAATTGTCTCAGCTATCTTGCCTTTCCATCCATATAAAGTAGACCTAAATCTGAGATCTATAGCTCCAGATATGACCCAATTACCGAACAGTGTTCCGATTTGGATTGCACCGACATCTCTTTTCTAAGTTTGATCATATTTTTGCCTTTGCAATTGAAGTTTTTAAAGTCATCAATCAATCCTTTCATTTATGTGATAGGCCTGCATTTACAATGGACATTTACCACAAATTAAAAGTATCTTATATTATTAGATAGATTATTATAAAACGTACTTTAGTTAAGGAGTTATTGATACTTTAAGTGCAAAATGATGATATAAAACCATGATAAAAATGCACTTTTGAGTACTAATCATTTATGCCTTTCATTTCCTTTCATTTACTCAACTAACTTTTATCTTATTTTGTTTATTTATTTTTCTTTCTTTCATTATGTCTAGCTAATTTTATTATGTCAAGGTCAAAAGGTTACACTAATGGTGTAAGAATAAGTATAGTGTAAACTTAATATGAACTTTAATGTTTGATACTAACATGTTTCATATTTGTTCTGTTGTTCACTCTTTTGATACTTTACTTGTTAAATGACTAATCTTGATTTATGTTGTATAACACTTGGTACAACAAATGCTTGACACTTTCATAGCCCATACTATATGGTATAACCGACACTTAAGCTATGAAAGGAACTTGATTTGTTGTTAACATAAGTTATAATCATGAATGTTTGATGAAATTTACAAGTATTAACATTAATTGAATAAGATGACTAATGTAATGATGTTAACAATCTATAATATGATTGGAACCTCCTTTGTGTGTGGTTTTCAATTGAATAATAAGAGTTTATACTATACTTGTTTGACATACCATTAGTAGATCCTCTAACCTTGGCATTGTTTGTTATCATTGTTTAATACTTACTTTAATTTTCCATCTCAAAGTTCTCATCAATTTTTCTTCTTCTTTTTCTTTATTATTGTTGTTGTTATTATTATTATTATACTATTCCTACTACTAGTAGTAGTAGTATTATTATTAATATAGTTATTACTATTATTATTATTGTTGATGTTATTGTTCTTGTTATTGTATTATTATTTATAATTTGTACCATTAACCTCCCTGTGATTCGACCCCGATCTTACCGGGTTATTTATTACTTCGACACTCCTACACATGGGAGAAGATATCAATCTTTTTGTCGTGTCACCACCTACTCATCAATTAGTCATCAAATCAGTAGTTCTCAATTTTGGCCTATAAAAAGAGGCATTTGCCATGTATTTAGGCATCTTGGTTTCCACATCAAGATCATGCTGTTGCTTTCTCTCTTCGTATTTTTTGTAATGTTTATGTTTTGCTTTTACTAATATCAAGTTTATGCCTTTCATTTCCTTTCATTTACTTAGCTAACTTTTATCTTATTTATGTTCTTATTTAATTTATTTATTTTTCTTTCTTTCATTATGTCTAGCTAAGTTTATTATGTCAAGGTGAAAAGGTTACACTAATGGTGTTAGAATAAGTATAGTGTAAACTTAATATGAACTTTAATGTTTGATACTAACATGTTTCATATTTGTTCTGTTGTTCACTCTTTTGATACTTTACTTGTTAAATGACTAATCTTGATTTATGTTGTATAACACTTGGTACAACAAATGCTTGGCACTTTCATAGCCCATACTATATGGTATAACCGACACTTAAGCTATGAAAGGAACTTGATTTGTTGTTAACATAAGTTATAATCATGAATGTTTGATGAAATTTACAAGTATTAACATTAATTGAATAAGATGATTAATGTAATGATGTTAACAATCTATAATATGATTGGAACCTCCTTTGTGTGTGGTTTTCAATTGAATAATAAGAGTTTATACTATACTTGTTTGACATACCATTAGTAGATCCTCTAACCTTGGCATTGTTTGTTATCATTGTTTAATACTTACTTTAATTTTCCATCTCAAAGTTCTCATCAATTTTTCTTCTTCTTTTTCTTTATTATTGTTGTTGTTGTTGTTATTATTATACTATTACTACTACTACTACAACTACTACTAGTATTATTAATATAGTTATTACTATTATTATTGTTGTTGATGTTATTGTTCTTGTTGTTGTGTTATTATTTATAATTTGTACCATTAACCTCCCTGTGATTCGACCCCGATCTTGCCGGGTTATTTATTACTTTGATACTCCTACACTTCGGAGAAGACATCAATCTTTTGGTCGTGTCACCACCTACTCATCAATTAGTCATCAAATCAGTAGTTCTCAATTTTAGCCAATAAAAGGAGGTATTTGCTATGCATTTAGACATCTTAGTTTTGAGTCATCAATCTTTCACTCTTTGTATTTTTTGTAATGTTTATGTTTTGCTTTCATTAATATCAAGTTTATGCCTTTCATTTCCTTTCATTTACTCATCTAACTTTTATCTTATTTTGTTTATTTATTTTTCTTTCTTTCATTATGTCTAGCTAAGTTTATTATGTCAAGGTCAAAAGGTTACACTAATGGTGTAAGAATAAGTATAGTGTAAACTTAATATGAACTTTAATGTTTGATACTATCATGTTTTATATTTGTTATCTTGTTCACTATTTAATATTGTACTTGTTAAATAACTAATCTTGATTTATGTTGTATAACACTTGATACAATAAATGCTTGACACTTTCATAGTTCATACTACATGGTATAACCGACACTTGAAATATAAAGGGAACTTGATTTGTTATTAACATAAGTTATAATCATGAATACTTGATGAAGTTTACAAGTATTAGCATTAATTGAATAAGATGACTAATGTTATCATGTTAACAATCTATAATTCGATTGGAACCTCCTTTGTGTGTGGTTTCTATTTGAACAATAAAAGTTTATACTGTACTTGTTTGACGTACTATTAGTGAAACCTCTAACCTTGACATTTGTTATTATCATTGTTTAATCCTTACGTTGATATTCCATCTCAAAGTTATCATCTTCTTTTTTTTCTTCTCCATCTCTTTCTTTACTACTACTACTACTAGTATTTCTATTAGTATTGTTGTTGTTTATAATTATCATTTATAATTTATACAATTAACTTCCCTGTGGTTCGACCCTAGTCTTTCCGGGTTATTTATTACTTTGACACTCCTACACTTGGGAGAAGACATTAATCTTTTAGTGGATCCTCTAACCTTGATATTTGTTATTGTCATCATTTAATCCTTACATTGATATTCCACCTCAAAATTCTCATTTTGTTTTCTTCTTTTTCTCTTTCTTTATTATTATTATTGTTGTTGTTGTTGTTGTTGTTGTTATTATTATTGTTGTTGTTGTTGTTATTGCTATTGTTGTTGTTTATAATTGTTGTTTATAATTTGTATAATTAACCTCCCTGTGGTTCGACCTCGGTTTTGCCGGGTTATTTATTACTTCAATACTCTTGTACTTGGAAGAAGACATCAATCTTTTAGTCTTGTTATTAGGTATGACAACATCACAATCAAATGGCATAATTTTCCACATGGGAAACTCAGAAGAGTTTCAGACCCTCACCCTCACTCTCCATCTCCATTTATTTGGCTGCCGAATTCTATCTCTCAACTCTGTTTTTTTGTTTTCGGGTCTAGTAGATCTGATACCTGTTATTAATTTTATTCATATAAAATATATTTATTATTTAAAATAAAATATTTTTTATCTTTGACATTATTAAAACTTTTTATTAATTTTATTTATGTAAAATTTATTTATTATTTTTTTAAAAATAAAATTATTATTTCTACCGTGGTTTTTGAGAAACCCGACAATAACATCATAATAAAAAAAGTATAAATTTCCACGGACAACTGATTTGCTAATCTTGACTCGTTTGAATTTTAACAAGGCAGTGCAAGGGCTCCTAAAAGTGTAGGAAAAATAAAAGGTATTAAACTAATGAGTTAACTTGTAAAATTATATAATTTTACAATTAAGTATATATTTGTTATTAAAAATTAAGTTAAAATAAAAAATAATAAAAATACACTAACATTATATAAAATCAAGTAAAATCATGATTTTACTATAATTTTAAAATTTTAATTCTTATCTTCAACCATGCATATAGTCACTACTACATGAGTCCTTTAGCAAATTTGGATTATTTGCTATCAACTCATAATTTCTTAGAATTGTTTTGTATAATATGTGTTTAGTTATATAACTTAATTTTAAGTTTGACATATAAAAATGATTGTTTTTAAGCTTATTTCTTAACAATCATTTATATGGAATAAATTTTCCTCTGTAATTAAATTTAATTATATTATTTAATTTGAATTCAATTTATAAATGAATTCAATTTACACATTTAAAATAAATAGAATTCAATTCATTTTATTTTTTATATTACCTTCATCACTCATCTTATTCTTCAAAGTTTTGTAAAAACAAGATAGGTAATTAAAAAAAATAGTTTTAACATTAATTTTTTTCTATTTGGAATTGTAATTAGAGGGGTTAATATCTATTTACTTCGGTATAATTTTTAGGGATTGAATCCTATGTAAAATTTATTTTTTAACACTAAAAATATTTTAAATATGAGATATTATTAAACATTTCTAATTCAATTTAATCCTAGTATAAAGGATTCCCAAAAATAGGTTAAAGGGGAAAAAACTAATGGCACAATCAGTATAAAGGATTCATTTGCATATCTATAAAGTTGGCATCAACAATGTAAAAATCTATGGCATAAACAACTCATATTTCATATTAAATATCACTTATCTCTACCCTAAATATTTTTAACAACAATTTCATGAGAACAAAATCCTTCAAGATCTTGGGTTTCCGTTCACAAACATGTATAAAAATCTTAATGTTGCTTTAATAACCATGCTTATAATATCCTATTCTTTAAATTTGTAAATCTCAATCTGCTTTTACATCTGCTCCTCTTATTAGAAAAACAGAGCTTAAATCTTGTAGTTTTAATTCTTAAAAACAATAGGAGCACACCAAAAGCAAACCAACAGGAGCTCATAAAACCTACAAAAGGTTAATAAAGATTAGCATGAACACAAGAAAAAACTAAGCTACCATTTTTTTTATAAATGCAGTGACATGGTCACAACCAATCATCAAGTCTCACTATGTGTGAACATATTCATACGCCAAGCAAAGAATCCATAGAACTCTAACTCCTATATCTAGTTGGCCTCCTTTCTCCTTTCTCTCGCACGGCTATAGCAGCCTCAACATCACCCACAATCACTTGCAACAACTACAAACCCAATGTTTATTTTAGAGTACAAAAATGACAACCACATTAATAATCCTTACCTATTTCTCTATATATTTCAAATACAAATACCAAAAAGAAGAAAAAACTCAAATTTGGCCATCTCTCTCTATCTCTCTCTGTCACACAAAAGTTTGTGCGTCACAGGCATAAACGCACAACACTGAAAATTCAAGATTCCAAATTTAGATTTGGAAAAGTTCGAACAACTATTTTTTAATTAACAAATGTCATGTTGAATGAAGAAATTGGGGGAGAAAGTTAGGGTTCGATTTTGTCAACTAATTTCTTCTAGTATTTATTTATTTATTACATTCTATAAAAAAAATAGATGATTCATTAAAAATGAAAAGGATAAAAAAATCCCTTATTAAGAAAAAAAAATTTCAATACAAAAACTCAATCAATCAAACAAACAAAATTAATCTTTCAATGCCATAAGAAAAAAATAACATGTTGGGCCTCCAGCGTTCAAGCTCAACCTTCAGCTTGAGATAATGGTCAATGAACACTTATTCGTCCACTAAGTGTTTCCCTAACTTATGTTCTCCAATGTAAAAGGGCTAAGGCTTGATGTATTTGTTCATTCATCATTAGTTTTTGCTCTACAAGAATGAAAAACACAGGGCAGGAGAGAGAGGAGATAAAATTAAAAAAATAAACATGGTGGATATCCATCAACTCTTTTCAAGCAAAAAAAGTTAAAAAAAATAAAAAAGATGAGAGTTAGATACTTAAAAAAAAACACGTGAGAAAACCTGTAAGAAAAAAAGCTTTACAATGAAAAACACTATTAGAATCCACAATAAAAATAGAGTACATATACAATGTTTGTTAGCATGAGTTGTCCTCTACGAGATTAAAGGAGGAAGATCAACAATATATTCATTAGCAAATTAAACCCATAAATGTATAGCCATAATTGGAAGTTTATGTTATTTATGTTATAGGAACAATTTGTTATATATATTCCCTTATTCATGTAAATAAAATATTGTAAAAACAGAGAAAGATTTCTCTTTATTTTTTCCCTCCATTCTGTCATGGTATCAGAGCATACCGATCCTTTTTAATATCCTACCAATCCTTCTTGTCTCCTTCCATGGCTGATATTGAACCCCAAACTGAGGAATCTCTATCTTCCTCCATGCTAGCTGAATTAACTATGAAAATGATTAAAGTTTTGAACAAAACTTCAGCCCTAACCCAAACTTCTGATGGTGCAAATGCACCAATCGACATCAAGTTGGACGACACCAACTATGCACCTTGGTCCCAGGTGTTTGAGATGTATATCTCAGGCAAGGACAAACTAGGATATATAAATGGCAACCTATCTCAACCTCCTCAAATAGATTCTACTTTTCGACGATGCCATATTGACAACGTAATTGTTAAAGGGTGGCTGATAAATTCCATGCATCCCTCTCTTGTTAGTAATTCCATCCACTTTCCTATAGCTAAATTGGTGTGGGATGCAATTGCTACTACAAACTTTGATGGCAGTGACACCTCCCAAGTGTATGACCTCCGGCGACGTGTGACATGCCTTAAATAAGCTGGCAGTTCACTAGAAAAGTTCTATAACGAACTCCAAGGTCTTTGGCGCAAAATCAACTTTCATCGTCCAAACCTAATGGAATGCCAACAGATATTCAACATTACAATTCACTTATTCAAAAAGAACAAATATATGTATTCTTAGATGGTCTTGATGACCATTTATTAGATCATATCAGGTGTGATGTTTTGTAGATAAAGTCATTCCCAACAGTGGAGCAAGCCTATGCACATGTTAGGAGGGAAGCTCTTCGTCAAGCAGTGATGACCACAAGCGTTGATGATCTACCTAGAGCATGCTTAGTGTCCAAAAGTTTCAAACACAACTCACATTCTCTTTCTTTTCATGGTGGCAAATCTATTTCCAACTTGAAATCCCAAGCCACCTCTGATGGCACTAAATGCTCTCACTGTAGGGGAGCAAAACATACTCATAAGACCTGTTTCAAACTTCATGGATATCCTGATTGGTGTTATGAGCTTTAGGCTTGGAAAAGTCGTGATGGAAATGGTGGCAACATAGGACAAGCTGTAGTGGCAACAACAGCAGAACTGCATCTATCCTTTATTTCAGCGACTAAAATCATTGGTGGTACTACTGGACAAGCTTTAGTGGAAGCTGACTGCAATGATTGGATACTTGATTCAGGAGCAACAGACCACATGACTTTTAATGCCAATGATTTCTCCCAACAATCCCCTCCAAGGCGAACTAGCATTGCAAATGCTAATGGAGACATTTCTTTGGTAACATGGGCTGGGACAACAATGATATCACCAGCCCTATCATTGTCTTATACGTTACTTGTGCCTTCTTTATCTCACAAGCTATTGTCCGTGAGTCAAATTACTAAAGCCTTGAACTGTGTTGTGCTCATTTACCCTATGTTTTGCCTTATTCAGGATATTCTCACCAAGAAGATTATTGGGCATTGTACTGAGAGGGGGGGTTCTATTATATGGAAGATATTAATATTGGACGAGCACATCACATGCATCATTCAAGCGACCTCAAAATGAAACAAATTTTGCTCTAGCACCATCGGTTAGGCCACCCGTCGTTTGGTTATTTACAACACGTGTTTCCTGATTTATTTCTAGGTTTGTCAAATTTGGATATTAAATGTGAGACAAGCATTTTAGCTAAAAGTCATCGAGTTACTTATCCGTTGAGTATGAATAAGAGTGATATTCCTTTTGCTTTAATTCAATCTACCATATGGGGTCCTTCCTCAAAATCTACTATATCTGGTTTTCGTTGGTTTGGGATATTTGTTGATGACTTTCGTTGGTTTGGGATATTTGTTGATGACTGTACTCGAATGACCTGGATTTATCTGTCGAAACATAAAAAAGAGGTTTTTCATGTATCTAAATCATTTCATAGAATGATTTAGACTTAGTTCGCAACTAAGCTCCAAACACTTCGATCAGAAAATTATGGCGAGTATGTGAATCAACAGTTTCGTAATTATTTCCACCATTATAGACTAATTCATAAGATCTCATGCCCCCAGACTCCACAACAAAATAGTATTGCAGAACACAAGAATCATCACATTCTTTAAATTGCTCAAGCTCTGTTAGTTGGAGCTCACGTACCTAACCACTACTGGGGTGATACTGTTACCACAACTGTCCATCTCATTAATCACATGCCTTCAAAAGTTCTTGAGTTTAAGACTCTACTACAGGTCTTGTCAACCTATGTGTCATTACCCACAATATTGATGCTTCCGCCACGTATCTTCGGTTGTGTTGCGTATGTTCACCTCCACAAGAATTAATGCACAAAACTTGATCTTTTTGCCATTTGTTGTTTTTTTTCAGGATATGCTACACACCAAAAAGGGTACCGATGTTATGACCCAGTTACTAGGCACATATATGTAACTATGGATGTCTCGTTCCTTGAATCTGAGACTTTCTACTCTCCTGCTGCATCCAATTCTTCTCTTTAAGAGGGGACACAAGTAGAAGAAATGAATTGGTTAACATTTGACTGGTTCAAAAACACTAATACAACCCCGAATACATCTCAGCCTATTATCAATCAGGAATCTAATCTAGAGTTGGCATCACTGGAAACTCAACCTATTATCAATCAGGAATCTAATCAAAAGTTGATATCTCGGGAAGCTGAAGTAACATCTCTAGAAGCAGTAATAGTACCCCTCCCACTCTTTAGTATCTAATGACCCATCTCCTGAGAATATCATTGAGGTAAGCTCTCCTATCCCACCTCACATTCCTAATTATATGGATACTCTTGTTGGCTATGAGTTACCTTTTAGGCAAAATTGAGGAAAACCACCTAACATATATTCTCTAGAACTAGAGGATCAAAGATTAAGATATCTGATTGCCAATTATGATAAAGAAACTGTCTGAACCTCTCAAGAACTTTGTGAATGAACTCTCCTCACATCATATTCCTACGAGTGTTGATGAAGCGTGGGATGACTCTAGGTGGATCCAAGCTGTGAAGGAGGAAATGGAACCTTTACTAAAAAATAAAACACGGACTCTTATTTCTCTACCAGAAGTCAAAAAATGTGGGATGTAAGTGGGTATTCTCCATCAAGTACAAAGTCGATGGGTCAGTTGAAAGGTACAAAGCAAGGCTAGTGGCAAAGGGCTATACGCAAACCTAAGGCATAGATTATTAAGAAACATTCTAACCTGTTGCAAAATTGAGTACTGTTAGAGTTCTACTATCTCTCGCAACAAATCGTAATTGGCCATTACACCAATTTGATATTAAAAATGCATTTTTACATGGAGATCTTGAAGAAGAAATCTACATGGATGTTCCTCCAGGATATATGGCAAACTCTGAAGCTAAGGTCATGTGCAAACTACAAAGAACTTTATATTGCTTGAAGTAGTCTCCTACAACATGGTTTAGGCGCTTAAACTCAGCAATGAGGAAATATGGCTTCCAACAAAGCAACTTGGATCATACTTTATTCTTAAAACATCACTAGGGTAAGGTAACAACTTTGATAATGTATATAGATGATATGATCATTACAGGAGATGACTCAAATGAAATAGTAAGACTTTAAGAGCAATTGGCCACAAAATTTGAGATGAAAAATCTAGAAGGACTCAAATATTTTCTGGGAATTGAAGTTACTAGGTCAAAACACAAATATTTTCTGGGAATTGAAGTTACTAGGTCAAAACACAGCATATTCCTTTTCCAATGAAAATATATCTTGGATTTATTATCAAAGGTAGGATTACTAGATTGTAAGCCTGCAGATACATTGATAATTCAAAATCACAGACTAGGAGAATACCTAGATCAAGTGTCAACAAATAAAGGAAGGTATCAGAGAATAGTAGAAAAAATGATTTATCTCTCTCATACATGGCTGGACATCGCTTATGTAGTAAGTGTGGTAAGCCAATTCATGCACTGTCCGAGTGAAGATCATATGAATGTAGTGATTTAGATTCTCAGATATCTAAAGTTCTCTCTTGGAAAAGGACTTATGTTTACAAGAAACAATCACTTACGAGTGGAAGGCTACATAGATGTTGACTGGGCAGGAAATATTTCTGATAGAAAATCAACTTTAGGTTATTTCATGTTGGTTGGGGAAAACCTAGTTACCTAGAGAAGTAAAAAGTAAAAGGTGGTAGCATTATCAAGTGCTGAAACTGAGTTTTGTGGCATGGCTAAAGGTCTTTGTGAACTTCTCTGGCTCCAAGGGCTATTAACTGAAATTGGCCTTACTCCTAAGGGATAAATGAATCTATTTTGTGATAACAAAGCTGCAATTGATATCTCTCACAATCCAGTCCAGCATCATCGGACCAAACATGTGGAAGTAGACCGACACTTCATCAAACAAAATCTTGAGGCCAAGATAATTCAATTTATGTTTTTAAATTTGAAGACTAGTTGGTAGATATACTTACAAAAGCTATATGTAGCAGAAGCTTCTACAAATCACTTGGCAAGTTAGGCAACCGAGATATATATGCACCAACTTGAGGGGGAGTGTTGACATGAGTTGTCCTCTATGAGATTAAAGAAGGAAGATAAACAATTGAATATCATTGCTTTTATTTTTTATAATAGCCTTGTATTCTTGACACCCACCACCTGAACAGACAGCCTAAATGAGCAAGCCTTCGAAATCTGGAAGTATATAAAATGATAACGAACATCCTTCTCCACTATAGCTGAACCAATTTGGAATCATAGAATAATCTTTGGGAACCATAAAAGCCTTGAAGGGAATAAAATACTCGCGGTAATGATAATTGAAGATTCTCTGCATAAATATTGAATTCAAGGAATGCTGAAATTTTAGACACTGATTAATATACATACACACATATTACACACATATTAGAGAGATAGAAATAGTACCTCAAGAAGCCAGTCCTTCATATTTTTTGATAAATTACTCAGACCTTGCTTGTCGTCAATCTCAATGAAATTGTAAAGCGCATATTGAGACAGATATGGTGGAGCAGGTATTACTACTCTCTCTCTTCCAACTTCAGACTCATGATCCCACTCTTACCCTTCAAATGCATGTCTTTTCAACTATCACATGGAGTCCACATTCAAACACTTCAGTGTATTCTCTCAAACTATCGAGCATTCCCAAAAGTTCCACGAATAGTTCCAATTCCTCATCTTCACAATACTCTTTCATTGCCATCTCACTTATACTTATGTATATCAACCAACTTCTACAACCACCTTCGTATAAAGTTCCTTCAAACAATTAAATACCGTTGCTTTTATTTTTTATAATAGCCTCATACTCCAATCTGGTGGTACCAGAACTACCAATCAAGCCTTGACAGACAACCCCAATGACCATGCCTTGGAAAACTGGAGGTACATGAAATGATAATGAACTTCCTTTTCCTTGGTAGCTGAACCAATTTGGAATCATAATGAACTTATCTTTGTGGCTGAACGTAAAACAATGATTGAAGAGAATTTGATACCCATAACCACCGTAGCACAATGCCTGTATATATATATATATATTGATTCCAAGGAATGCTGAATATTAGACATTAATTAATGTATATCTAGTATGAGCCAATTGTGTGCTTATTTGTGTGCGAGAGAGACAGAAATAGTACCTCAACAAGACTTTTCTTATAATTATTTGATGACTTGCACTTGGGAATAGAGCGAATAATCCAGCCATGATTACTTAAACCTTCCATGCCTTCAGTCTCTATTAAATCTGGACAATCATATAGAGATAGATTTAGATTTTTTTTTTGCTTGGATTGGTAGTCTTACCCATTGCATTGATTTGCAACCAAATGTATACAAATGTTCTAGATTTGAGGGAAGCTTCAGGAGCTTAGAAAGGATGTCGATGCTAGAAGGCAGACTGAAAAACTCGTTTCTTAATAGATCCAACTCTTCAAGAGAGGACAAACCTCCAAGATCAACATAATTAGTTGCGCGTTCAGAGAAACCATAACCAACAAGTTTTAGCTTTTCGAATACTCTCTAAATAGTGGAAGTTGAGGTTAGCAGAAAAGCTGAAATCGAAGAAGAATTTGGTGAAGGCTGATGTGGTAAGTTCCACTTCTAGTATCCATACAATGACAACTTCCTCACAAACTTTAAATGTCCAACTGAAGAGTGAAATTGCTTGATGTTAATTCCATCTGCTAGAAGCTCAGTGAAGGACTCAATATCATCGATGCACTCCGCCAGCTCCTTAAGTTGTGAACACCCCAAAATATTCAAACAGACAGAGAGACTTTGAATGTCCAATAGATTGATATATCTCAACTAAACTTGAACAACTTTCAAGTCGTAGTTTCTTTAGACTTGAACTGTGCAAGATTAATATTTTAAAAAGGTTATTTGAATAACTAAGATTAATGATCTTTAGATTGTTGAGAATCTGCCAGAACAGCGAGGAAAATCATTAACAAGTAATCATAAAAGATGTAACTTGGAAATATAAATTACATAATAAACAACTTTTTAGGCATTTTGGTATGTTTGGCACCTTTCTTCCATAGTTTTCTGATGTTATTGTACTTGAATCAATAACAACTATGTGGTCCAGTGCAAAATCCATTGGCAAATATTTCAAAGGACATTCAAGCCAACAAATCCATGTTGACACTTTAGAAAGCCGTTCGAAAGATCCGGTGAGATCTACTCCAATGATTTGCAATAATTTTAAGTCTTTTATATTTGTAAATGATCACGTGCTTAGTGATTTGTCTTCTGATCTTGTTGCATCCAGTGTAAGGCCCTTTACAACTTATGTTCCCTAAAAAAGTGGGGAAAAAAATCAATAGAACTTTCATATGATTGTTTGTAAGAAGTTTGAAAATAAAGATACACATGAATGTGCTTTTCTGTATGCATTGAGTTCTTACCATCTTCATCTTTAGTACTTTCCACGCATCCTCTTGACTCCAAAATCAACTCCCTTGTGCAGGATTTTCAAGTGACTCTTCCTTAACATGAAGGCCTTGGAGGCTTAAAGAATTAGTATAATTAAATGAGGGGTATAAAAATTAATAAATAAAAATAAATAAAAAACAAAGAGAGACCTGAAATTAAGAATGAAAAACTTACGGGAGAAGAGAAGAAAAGGGGAAGAAGAAGAGAACAAAGAGAAATTAGAAAGGAAATAGAAAGGAGTTGAAGGAAATAAGTTTAAAGATAAGATTTAGGTTATTAAATGTATAAATGTATGTTATTAAATTTTGAATTTTGGTTTTGATGAATGTTAGGATTTTGAGAATTGTGTTTAGGGTTTATTGATGAATTAATTTGAATGTTATATTGTTGATTATTGTGGGTAATGAATTATTAAGTTGAATTTGAAAAATTGTAGATAAAAATTATGATTTTGAGTTATGGTTTTGTTTGAATGTTGAATTTGTGATAGAAATCATAAGATAATAGTAGGTAATCTGGTGAAAATTCTGTGATTGAGGTTGAAGATGACAAAAATTTTGATTTGGTCCCTTAATTTATGAAAATTACAGTTTAGTCCCCAAATATTAAAAAATTACAGATTGGTCCCTGAAGCATATGCTAAGATTCTGAACAGAATGAAATATGAATTATGGGCAGAATTCCTATACAGTTATGAAATTTTAACACTTTCAATTTGGTCATCCAATTTGACCCTAAAAATTTGAAAAAAATTTCAGAATGGTCCTTGGAGTATAATGATATATTCTAGACAGAATTGAGTATTAATTATGTTCATAATTTCAGTATAGTCATGGATTTATTATATTTTTATTTTGATCCTTTAATTTGACAGTTATAATTTGACCCTTAAAAATATAATAGATTCCATATTAGTCCCTAGGTGTAGCATTAGCTTTTGCAGATTGATTTGATAAATAATTGAGGGTTATTTAGTGAATTATTATCAATTTTATTAATTATTATATTATGAATTAGATTTTGGATTTTTCAAAAAATAACTAGTTTAGTCTAAAAACATATAGAGTTATGGAATATACCTTTAGATAAGCGTATTAAATAGGTTATATGTTCTTTTGAGTCATTATTAAATGTTTTCTTTGTATTCAGATAGTCCTGATATTCTACTAATGAGATGTCAATAACATTTCCTTCAATATTGGCTTTTGAGTGTTGTTTACCTTTAGTCAGGTGAGTGGAGAATTTTCCATATGCATGAGAAATATTATAAATATTTGATTTGTTAATATGAATTGGATCATGCTTCTTGATAATTATATGTTGTTTATTATCCTTGTTATGATAAAACATGATCAATTGTTGAATCTAAATTCTTGATATGAACCAGTATATATTTTGAATTGACTTCTGAATTGTTAGCTTCTCATTTGATTGATGTCATGAGTTGAGCCTTGAGATATGAATATTTATGTTTGATTATGATTATAAACCTATAGCATGTCAGTCAGAATACCTATGCTAACAGGATAGTGTTAGTATTTGTGTATATCGTATTTAAACTCTAGTTGATCGAGAGAGTCACCAACCTGTGTGGACTGATCATCCCACAGTACGGAACCTCATACTCATTGCATTTTGATTTTCTGACGAGCTTTACTTTATAATATTCTTGTTATGGCGTATTTGACAAACCTTCCTATAAGAACCTAGAGTCATACTTGTATATATATTTCTCATTGTTGTATTACCCCGTGTGTGTGTGTATTGAGCATCATCTACTCCCTGAGTTGTTAAACTCACCCTCTCATTATTTATCTTTTCAGGTTTATAGATAACAGGTTACTTTTATTGCACCTTCATAACATGCTTTTTGATGTAATTTGTACATTTTTCTTTATGTGTAGTTAGTACTCCAAAATTATGAAATTATATTAACTCTTGTATTAAGTAAATTAAATTATATTATAAAGTTTGTTTTGTTACTGATATATTGAACTCTAATTGACTTATTTAATGGATAAGTTTGTATGTAAATTTGGATTTATATATGTATAGAATCTTGAAGAGGAACCTTATCTATGTGCCGGTCATGGATCCGGAAATCGGGTCGTGACATTAACGATCCCCCTTCCCGTCTCTTGTAATAGATCATGCATGCTTATCATTCTAGAAACATCAACTTTTATCAGAGACCTTTCAATGAGAGTTCCTAAATCATCTACTGGATTGGAACCATAACGTCCTTCTAGCACTTTTGCTATGTATTCTTTCTATCTATCAATAAAGAAACATGCAATATCAAGAAATCTATTCTTTAGATTTGGGGCTTCCAGTGAGTCCAAACTTATTCTAAGCCTTTCTTGAAAAGCATGCTCTGGAATTCTTCTCAATCTGTCAATTACAGATTCCCATCTAGCTTGGTTTTTCCCAATCAAACAAGAACTAAAACCTCAAGAGCTAAAGGAAGTCGTCCACAGTATTCAACTATATCATTAGAAAGCTCAACATAATATTTTGCTGGCTTGGCGTCCCTAAACGTTTCCTGACAGAATAGCTGAAGGGACTCATGTGAGTCCAATTCTTGAACCTGGAAGCTGGTTCTTTTTCAGGTAGTGTAGTGTAGTTATAAAGCCTTAGTTCTTGAAATTGTGAATTGTGATCGTATTAGTTAGCCATCCCTGTTCCTAAACAATAACCTCTGTCTCTTTGGAGTGATCGATACCAGGTGGACAACAGAAGCCAGAGGTTTCCATTTGATATATACTTGTACGGAAGAAGCCTTTCTATAGATTTACGTGCTTTCACTTTGAGATTTCTGTCACTTATCAATGTTTGAATAGACTTCGTGAAGTGAACCATTTTTCTTATCATGGCCTTTATGACTTATTTCAACTGTTTAAATTCTTAAAAGAGAAAAAAACAGTCAGAGATAGAATGAATAATAACAAGACAGAAGGTAGAATAAATCTTCAGAAATTGGCGGCACATCAGCATAACCATCTATCCATCACGAACTATGGGCATTCTACATTTAGAAAATTCAGATTTGAAAAACATTTATCAGCATATATAAACTCATAAAAATAGAATTCTTAAATGTTAAAAAACAAAGTTTAATATAAAATAATAGAGGTTGGACTGCATACAGATAAAATTCACATCTATTATATGCCCATATTAAGCTCTTCTATCTTCGTGAATTCACATGTTTATCCACCATCCAGCCCGTCAAACAATATTCTGCAGAAGCTTTGAATAACCACTTTGTGGCTTCCTTCAGTCTTAGAGGTTCGACTGCACATACAATAGTTAAAACAGCCAACTTGTTGTTAGTCTTGGAAAGAAAAACAACGCTAAACTGCGGAATGCGGGATGATATCGATTGAGTAGAGAAAAAATGGGACTTCTACATTGTTTTGTACAATTGTCACAATATGAGTGTTATTCATATTCAAGTGATACAGGAAGGAAGGCATGAATAATTATGTCTTTTATTACAATAATCATCTCTTTTAATTATCGATTCAGTTGAGGTGCGACATACTCTTTGTTCATGTGAAGTATTGACTGAAACTAGTTCTTATGGATTTCTATTCACATTCTATCAGGAAAAGTAATTCCATCCTCTCTCACTGTTCTGGAACCGAATCTCAAATATACTCTTCTTGTGGGTTTATATCCTAATGTTTTTTTAATGGACGTGTGGTACTGGTAATGGAGAAGAACTTCTGTACAGATGCTGCTGGAAACAGAATTTACAAGAACTGCCAATTCGCGTTTCTTTGTGCATTTTGGTGAGTTTGGTTGTTCATTCCTGAATTAAGTTCTTTTTTGGAACCATTAGTTGCAGCATTTTTCTTCAAAACTATTTTCTGCTTTGAGCTCAATAAAAAGGTTTAAACCAAATTTATATTTTTTATGCATGTAACTAACAGAAGTTGAACTGTTAAGATTTTGCATCCCTTTTACAATGGATTCTTGGGTTATAGGATTTCATTTATAGCTATATAGAAACAGTTTGTTTCTGTTTTTCTTACTTCAAAATTGATCATACTGGAAGACTTCAATTAAGTACTTTTGCAGCCTTTTGTTTCATCGATTTCTGTTTCCATCAAGTTTTCTTATCTTGCTCTATTCACTTGGTTTATTCTCTACAGATAGAAGAAGTGTGTTTGTTGAACCTGAGGATCCACACTCCAAAGAGAAGCTTCTTCAACTTACTCTAATAAAAAAAAAATAATATAAGTTATAAAGTAACATAAATAATAATATAAGCATACACATAAATGTTAGATTAATTGTCATTAATGTGCAATAAACATTAATTATTGTTGCAGCTGGAATTGCACCAACCATGTGTACTCATCTAAGATGTTAAAGATTGGCAGCCACCATTGTTGAAGAAGAGTTGGAGTTAGCAGCCACCTTTGTTGAAGAAGAGCCTCTATAAATGCCTATAAATAGATCCTCCATTGCAGCTGCTGCAAGTGCAGCAAAGAGAGCTAGGAATAGAGTAGAGTGAAGATTCTTCTCCTTATATTTGTTTTGTATTCTTTCTCTAATCTCTAATAATATAGACTCTCTCCTATGGATGTAGGAGGTTTTACCGAACCACGTAAATATTGTGTCAGTGTGCTTGGCTCTCCTATGAGCAAATATTAGAGTATCACCGGTCGGATTTCCCAACAATTGGTATCAGAGCTTTTGGTTTAAAGTGGTGTTTGATTTTGCTCAAAAATGAAAGTTGTCAAAATTATGTTTTGACCATACCACTATGTAGAAGAGGAGAGACGAAGCCACTGGTGAAAACCGCATCGAAATCGGACTTCGAAAACTGCCGCACGGGCCGTCACGCGCCAGCGGGGTGACCGGACATGCGTGCAGACGCGCGCCACATGTCACACGCGTCTTCTTCGTCTGGATAGGCTAACCCGACCCGAATACCAAAAGATTTGACCCACGCGCGAGATCCAGATGATGACGATGTCATCCTGACATCACAATTTTATCAGCATGAATAGGTGGCATGACATGTCAACACTAGTCAACAGCCACGTCAGCATTGTGGGACCCACTGCCACATCACCTGTCGTGAGCTGAGAGTGAGCCGAGCCGAGCCAAGCTGAGTTGGAGCCTAGCCGAGCCACGAGTTAAGGGACAAGATTCTATATGGCAGAGTCTACGTGCAACTGGATCTGAGATTGAATCTGGACCACTAATCAGGCGAAAATTATTTTGATAAAATCTTAGTCATCTAAAGTGCGATTTAGACAATTTCAGACTTGTTTCGAGCTAATTTGATCATTTCGAATGCAATGGTATGGTCTGATTTTTAAGATTGAGACTAAAAATTAGTGATGTTGAATTATTGAAGAGAAATTACCCAATCAGGAGGCGTCTAATGGTCATTATGGTGGTCGATGGAGATGAAGAAGAAGAAATCACACATGTTTGCCCAATTACATGTGTTGACCTGTTATATGGGAATTTTAATTGCCTTGAGGGAAGGCAAAATTGGAATACTCTGGACACCCAATCATGTGGACAATTTGAGGTGGAGAGTGAAATTTAATAAAGACCAATCTTGATGAATATAAGCACTGGTAGTCTCGCCAGATGTTGAGAAATCAAGTATAAAACCAGGATACCCCAGATTACTTGTAAAGGAAAGCCACGATAAAGTTAGCAAATGGTTGTATATACAGAAAGATAGTATAATGAATAGATATGGCCTAAGAAGTTCTGTCTAGGAGATTGGGTTTTAAGTGGGACCGGTGTGACCCCTCCAATCTTTCTTGGGAACTTGCTTAGTGGAAGGATTGTCCATACGGTACTATTTTTGTATATATGATAGTTTGTTATGAAACTGTTGAAGACTAGGAGGATGACGGCACAAAGGTATAGTTGAGTTCCATATGATCAAGGATTTAATGGAGTGGTGATTTCTCCAAGGAAGTTAGATTCGGTGACTGTAATTTCTCGAGGGGAGAATTGATGAAGACCCTGATAATGGAAGAGAAATACAATAAAAGGGATAAAGATTGACACTCTATTTTGACTTGGATAGATGTTATGACAGGATGAGTTGCTGTCAAACATAAGCAAGGAATAGGGAGAAATCTAGAGAACAAAAAATACACAAGGACACACGGAGATTGTGCAAGAGTACCCAGAGGATCCAACGAGGTACTATAATGAGACAATAGGTGCAAGGAGAAGAAGAGTGCCCGGATGAAGCTCAGAGTAGAGACTGTATGAAAAAGTTGTACAACAAGAAGTCTCATGTGCTCTTGATAAAGGCAACAAACAAGAGCCTTTCCAATGCATGCAAGGATGAAAAGATGAGTTGTTGAAGATGCACCTAATTGAGGGGGTACAAACGTGTGTTATAAAAGGCGACCTCCTATGATGAAAGGCGAAGACACCAAAGAGAGTTGATGTAGGTGGAGCTGTCAAGTGCAATGATGAAAGAAGCTCCCAACATAGAAATCGAGATGAAGGATTGCGAGGAGCATACTGCAACTTTCTCTTTCTATGTAATTAGTGGCAAAGAATTTATGGAGCCACTTTGAAGCATCTTAGATAAAGAGGATGTGACCGCCTATAAAAGGCGAAGACACTTTAAAGAGAAGGTGTGAGGGCTATGAGATGAGCCCATGATTAGACCGCCGCATGACGACGAGTGGAGACACCTTAGGAAAAGGTGTGAGGTTCGTGGAAGGAGCCCAGTTCAGAACGCCCTAGAGCCGATATGATGGCTAGGGGTGAGTGGACAGATGGATAACCAATGAAATGGCTATGATGAGTATGAAGACAAATGCAGGATTGACTTTCGTTTGAGGGGGTGTTGTAAGCTTGATGAATCATTCTGAACCGAGCATGGTTGAAGGGGAATGTTGTTCCAAAGATAAGTGTTAACACTATTCAGATGTGATGTGGTAGACCATCTGTTTGTAGTGATCCTTTTGTGTGAGAAAAGGTGTGCTTTGGTTACTCTGATTACTGAAAGGTTTGGCAAGTACCTGTAAACTTGGTCACAAACGCTCTTAAAATGAAAAGCTTGGAAGAGCTGCAAGATGTAAGCTTGTGTTGAAGAAGCAAGAGGACAGTTTCCCTATATAGATGGCAACAAGGGTGATTGTTAGGTTAGTTGTCATTAATGTGCAACAACCATTGACTATTCCAACAGTTGCAGTTGGAGTTGCACCAACCATGTGTACCCATCCAAGACGTCAAAGGTTGGCAGCCACCATTGTTGAAGAAGAGCTGGAGTTGGCAGCCACCTTTGTTAAAGAAGAGCCTCTATGAATGCCTATAAATAGAGGCATATGTAAGAGAGCAAAGTGTGAAGAGTTTTGTGAGAATGTGAAGAGAGTAGAGAGAAAGAGAGAGCTACAATGGCAGCAACAAATGCAGCAAAGAGAGGGTTGGGAGTAGAGTAGAGTGAAGATTCTCCTCCATGTATTTGTTTTGTATTCTTTCTCTAATCTCTAATAATATAGACTCTCTCCCGTGGATGTAGATGGTTTTGCCGAACCACATAAATATTGTGTTAATGTACTTGACCCTTCTATGAGCAAAAATCAGAGCATCACCGGTCAGATTTCCCAACAATAAAAATTCATATTCATATCCTATATTAACCACTTCTATCTTAGTGAGAAGCTGTCAGCTCCATTTATTTTTACATTTTAACAGCGTCTTGGAGGTTCCTACAACACACAACAGTTAACACAACCAAGATGGTGTTAGTTTTGGAAAGATAAATGCTGCTAAACTTCAAAATGCAGTATGATATCAATTATAAAAAATTTTCAATTATAACTAATTGCTTTCATTAAATTAAAAACTTTAATTGGTTCTCCTCCTCTGCATATAAAGTAACAGAAATTGAACTTACATGTACACGTCAACCCTATATCTTATCATGATTCTTGGGATATGATAAATCTTGGGCCACTAAGAGACATCCCCAAATCGACAATGTCTTTAAGTTGGAGAGGCGTTGAATGGCTATTGAACTTGACATATACTTGAGATTATTGCAATCATAAATCCAAAGATATCGAAGCGAATAAAGGTTGACCATGAAACCCGGGACCCAATCAAGATCGGATTTGATAATTATGGTTTATAAGTCCTGCAGGGAAACCCTCCAGCTCCTCTGAGCAACCAGATTCTTAGTCTCTGGGAAATTACTCAAACTAGGACACTGGTGATTTCTAAATAAACAAGAGAAGGCAATTGTCGTAAACCATGCCAATCAAAACTGATAAGCTTATCACAACAACCAATAACTAACGTTTGAAGCGAAGACAATTCTTGTAAATCATTGATAGGGATAAGCTCTGCCCAATCAATTATCTATAATTCCTCTAGAGATGCGCAACATTGTAGTCCACTTGGAAGAGCTCCCAATTTACATCCCCAAATATACAATTTCTTCAAAGAATATTTCAATTCTCGGAAATCACTAGGAATTGAGATCAACTCATGGCATATCCATATAACTAATTCCACCAGAGCTCTGTAGTGTTGTACGCTTAAAATGGATGCCAGCTTTGAGCAACTATGTATCCGTAAAATTTGAAGAGACGTGAAGCCATGAAATTCACCAGACAAATATCTCAGTTTTCCACGAACGCAGCGGGGTGCCGACTCAGTCTTTGTGGTGGTGGACAGGTATTCCAAAATGGCCCATTTTATTGCCTGCAAAAAGACTTCTGATGCCGTGCATGTGGCCAATCTATTCTTCAAGGAAGTTGTTCGTCTACACGGGGTCCCTAAATCTATCACCTCAGATAGGGACACTAAATTTCTTAGCCATTTTTGGAGAACCTTGTGGCGGCGGTTTAACACAACACTTAACTTCAATAGCACCAGTCACCCTAAAACTGATGGACAAACAGAGGTGGTGAATCGCACTCTGGGCAACTTAATTCGTTGCCTATCTGGTGACAAACCTAAACAATGGGATCTTATGTTGGCTCAAACCGAGTTCGCCTACAACAACATGCTGAACAGATCAACTGGGAAGACTGTTGGGAGAAACCACTTGTGGTGGCTTTGAAACACTCGGAGGGGATAAAACAAACTCTTTTATTTCAAGAACAAAGCTTACAACAACATAAACAAAAGCTTATAACAACCTCTCTCTCTTTCTTTATTTCTCTCTAGTGTTTCTCTCAATCTCTCCACACGTAATTGCATAAGTTTAACTGCCTATTTATACACGAAATCAAAACAAGAAAAATTCAACCTTCAAGTGTGAAGGCGGTTGTGGCTGACAGTGTGAAAGTGGCTGGCGGCTGGTGGCTGGCGGTTGGCGGCCGGCGGCTGGACGGTTGGGCGGTGACAGCTGGTGGTTGCCTTCCTTGACCTTCTAGATTGAGTTTACTTTCAACAAATCTCCCCTTTAAACTCAATCGAGGGATGTCATTCCAGGCATGAATTTCAATCTGATAAATACTTCTCTCTTCAATGGCTTGGTAAAAATATCTGCAACTTGATCATCTGTCTTGCAGGATACCAGCTCGACTTCTTTGTTTTTTACATGCTCTCAGATAAAATAATGACGTGTATCAATATGTTTACTTCTTTCATGATACACCAGGTTCTTTGCCAATGCAATCGCTGATCAATTATCGATATAAATCTTTGTAGGATTTTCTTGAGGAAATCCCGAAAACTTCAGCAAATTCCTTAACCATATTAAATGGCATACAGCTAAGTTGGCAGCAACATACTCAGCTTCACAGCTTGATAACGTGACAATTGATTGCTTCTTGGATGACCATGTGAAAGATGTATCTCCCACGAAAAATACAAACCCTGTTGTACTTTTTCTTTCATCCAGATCTCTACCCCAATCACTATCCGAGTAGCCATTAAGATTGAAATTTGTACTTGAGGTATAAAACATACCTTCATTTATTGTGCCTTTGATGTAGCGAAGAATTCTCTTGGCTGCATTCAAATGAGATTGGTCTGGCTTCTCCATATATCTATTGATCAGTCCGACTCCGTAGAGTATATCTGGTCTGGTACATGTCATGTACCTTAAGCTTCCTACTAAGCTTTTGAAGTAAGTTGGATCAACATTTCCAACTTTAGTTTTCCTAAATTCCACTCCATTCTCAACTGGAGTTGATACCAGATTGCAACTTTCCATCTTGAACCTTTCAAGAATATCTTTGGCATAACTTCTTTGGGATACAAAAATCCCTTCTTCTTTCTGCACCACTTCCAAGCCAAGAAAATGTGCCATCAGACCAATGTCTGTCATCTCAAACTCTTGTACCATGCTTTTCTTGAAGTCTTCGAACATGGTAGGATTGTTGCCGGTGAATATCAAGTCATCAACATATAGGCACACAAATAATATGCTGCCATCTGCTTCTTTCTTCACATAAATTGTGTGTTCATATGGACATTTTTCAAATCCATTATCTTGAAAATACCTGTCAATTCTGGTATTCCAAGCACGCGGAGCTTGCTTCAAACTGTAGAGGGCTTTCTTCAAATTGTATACTTTGCCTTCATTTTCAGCGTCAATGTATCCAAGTGGTTGTTCAACATAAATCTCTTCTTCTAGGAAGCCATTCAGAAATGCTGACTTCACATCAAGTTGATAGATCTTCCATCTATGTTGTGCTACTAGTGAGATCATCAGTCTGATTGTCTCTAACCGGGCTACTGGAGCAAACACTTCTCCATAGTTAATGCCTTCTCTCTGTTTGTAGTCTTTCGCCACTAATCTTGCTTTGTATCTTTGCACTTCTCCTTTTGCATTCTTCTTTGTCAGCTCAAATTCGATAGCGAATCACAAATTCACTACAGAATACACTTTCAACAGCAAATGCTAATTCGCCGCAGAACACACCTTTGGCAGTGAATGCTAATTTGCTGTAGAACACATACTTTCGGTAGTGAATGCTAATTCACTGCAAACAACTCAATTTTGGCATTGAATCACAATTTTGCTATAAAATACGCACTTTCAACAACAAACACTAATCACTGTGGACAACTCAATTTCAGGTACGAATCACAAATTCGCTACAGAACATGCACTTTCAGCAGTGAATGCTATTTCACTATAGACAACTCAATTTTGGCAATGAATCATAAATTCACTCCAGAATACACTTTCGGCAACAAATGCTGATTCGCTACAAACATGTAATATGTCATTAGGTTCCAACAAAGTCACATGATTTTAGTATGAACACACACATACATTTTCAATTCCAGCATATAATCTGTCATCAAATCCCAACAGAGTTACTTGATCTTAACATGAACACACACATGCATTTTTAATTTTAGCATATATCTGTCATCAAATCCTAATAGAGTTATATGATCTTAACATGTTAACATGAACACACACTTGCATTTCCAATTCCAGCATATATCTGTCATCAAATCCCAACAGAGTTACATGATCTTAACATGAACACACACATGCATTCTCTTACACAACCATTCAGGCCAACCCTATAGTTATGGCCGATCCTCTACCATGTTTTGTTCTTTCCATTTTATTCATTTTTCTTTGTTAGATGTTCTGGAAATTGGCCTCATTTCATCTTTGTTTCCTAATACTCTCAATTGATTTCAGTTTGCTTCACAACTAGCCTAGTGGTCTTAGGTTAATTTTCTTAGGGACTCCTTTATCATTTTTGGTTCTAGGTCTCAAGAACAAGGGGGGAGGAGACTACATGACCCATACCTTTTGAATCTAAGTAGATCTGGACAGTTCGATAGTATTCCTTCTCTTTTTCTCCCGATTCTCCCCCATCTTCTTCCTCTCTCAGTTCTCTTTCTTCTATCAGTTTCTTCCCACCTGTTCTAGCCCCTTTTCCTTTCCTTTAAGTAGCTACTTGGCCTTCACTCAAGGTCTCAACTCTCTCTCACACGTACTTGTTCAAAGGACCACTCTTTACTGGTTTTGTTTAAGTTTCCATTGGGAAGGAAGAAGATAAGAGAAACATACAACTGAACATACAGCTCGTTTTAGAAAGAGACCCTTTCTGTCTTGAATTTATAGCCTTAATTTGGGATGTTTAGGCATTGGACTAAGGATGTCTTTATCTCCCTTTAGGGTTATCTTAGGTTTGTTTCTATTCCCTTTCTCCCCTGGGATATGCTAGTGCAACATAAATTTTTGTTAGATTTTATAGTGTCACTACCGTTTCAGAAATCAGTAGCCAAAAACTAGGTCACTACTAATTCAGAAAATAGTAGTGAAAACTATGTCGTTGTCGATTTCTGAATTGGCAGCCAAAAACTTTGCCAATGTTGATTTTGAAATCGATAGCCAAAAACTGTGCTGCTGCTGATTCAGAAATTGACAGCCAAAAACTGTGTCGTTGTTGATTTAGAAATTGGCAATGATGGTGGAGTCATTTCGGCTTTACTTCTCTTTTTTTCTTCTTTTTTTTGGGTGTTTACACTAGATTCAATGTTCTTCTCTTCATATTTAGGCCTCTGATTGCACTATTTAGTGTGGTCATACTCCTGCATAACCGAAGCTAAGACTTTACCTTCCTCTACATAAGGGATGTCTAGCTGTAAACAAAGAAAAGATGATTGTGGTTCTCCTCATGGTCTCAGCGGAAAACATAGCAAGTGTCAATATCAATGAAGTGCATCTTATCTCTTGTTCGTAGTCTCCCCAACAAAGCCAACTGACACAACTAAAATATTGATGTCTTCTCCCAAGTGCAGGAGTGTCGAAGTAATAAATAACCCGGTAAGACTGGGGTCGAATCATAGGGAGGTTAATTGTACAAATTACAAACAACAATAATAGTAACAATAACAACAACAACAATAATAATAATAGAAATAATAATACTAATAATACTTGTAGTAGTAGTAGTAGTAGTAATTATAATAATAACAATAATAAAGAAGAAGAGGAAAAATTAATGAGAACTTTGAGATGGAAAATTAAAGGATTAAACAACGATAAGAAACAATGTCAAGGTTAGAGGATCCACTAATGGTATGTCGAACAAGTATAGCATAAACTCTTAGTATTCAATTGGAAACCACACATAAAAGAGGTCCTAATCAGATTATAGATTGTTAACATGATTACATTAGTCATCTTATTCAATTAATGCTTATACTTGTAAATTTCATCAAGCATTCATGATTATAACTTATGTTAACAACAAATCAAGTTCCTTTCATAGCTCAGATGTTGGTTATACCATACAGTATGTGCTATGAAAGTGCCAAGCATTTGTAGTACCAATTGTTATACAACATAAATCTAGATTAGTCATTTAACAAGCAAATTATTAAAGATTGAACAAGATAACAAATATAAAACATGTTACTATTAAACATTAAAGTCTAAATTAAGTTTAGACTATACTTATTCTTACACCATTAGTATAACCTTTTCACCTTGACATAATTCACTTAGCTAGACATAATGAAAGAAAGAAAAATAGATAAATAAAATAAGAACATAAATAAGATAAGAGTTAATAAAACAAATGAAAGGAAATGAAATACATAAACTTGATATTAATGAAATCAAAGCATAAGTAATACAAAAATTACAAAGAGTGAAAACAAGAGCATGATCTTGATCTAGACACCAAGATGCCTAAATGCATGGCAAATGTCTCCTTTTATAGGCTAAAATTGGGAACTATTGATTTGATGACTAATTGATGAGTAGGTGGCCAACCCTTGACTTGGTGACAATCCTTATCTTCTCTTGTCTACCCGAAATATCATTGATGACATCAAAATTAGAGCCACTTGAAAACATGAAAGTTGTAGGATATTGTCTCAGCTTTCTTGTGTAAAAGCTTCAGCTCATTTCGACTTCTAGAACTCCAGATATGGCCAAAATACTAAACAGTGCCGGGCCAGAGGATAAATTCGGGCTTCTTTGTTGTTGGAATAATTTGGACTTGAAAATAACCTTTTTAGATCTTGAGCTCCATATGAAAGTTGTAGAACTATGTCTTACCTTTCCATCCATATAAAGTAGATCTAAATTTGAAATCTATAGCTCCAGATATGACCCAATTACCAAACAGTGTTCTAGTTTTAAATTATTTTTTTAATATATATATATAATTTAAAACACCATGCATCTTTAACCCATGTAACGAGCTTTCAACTAATAACTCCCAGACCAGTTGGTCTTAGGGCATTAGGTGTTAAGACACCCCTATGAGCTTAGTAACTTAGGTCGCAGATACTGATATGTAGATAGTGCAATGTTTGATTCCCTTAAGCTTTTCTCCTCAACCCATGTAACAAGCGTTGGGCCAATAGCTCCCAAGTCAATTGACTTTAGGGTATTAGGTGTTAAAACACCCCTTCGGTCTTAATTGCTTAGGTTAGGGAGGCTACGAAACCAAACGTATCTACATTTTTATCATTTGTTTTCCTTTTCTATTCTTTTTTTTTGTTAAATTATATATTATCCCTTTCCCTTAGTTATTACCTTTAACAAAAGAACATAAATAATGTAATAATCCAATATGCAACCCACAATCATATGTTAAAGTGTGTGTGTGTAAATTAAGGTTTAAGAAGACATGTTAAATAAGTATATGAGCAGAATTAAGTGATAACAATGCGAGAGTTTGTAAATTTGAATATTTCAAGAAGTATTATGATAGACCTTATTACGAATGATTACTAAAATGCGTCTCAAGAGTCATAAAGTTCTCCTTACTCTGCCATCATAGTAACAACCATTTTGCACAAGCTTTATGAAATAGAAAACACAGTTTTTTTTTTAAAGCTACTACCCTCTCCGCCCAACTAAAATAAGACATTGTCCTCAATGTTTAAAGGTAGAAAGATAGAGTATAGAAGATATCATCTGAAATAACGAACACTGACAAACCTGAAACACATTAAAACAAATATAAGTAGTAACAAAACACAATAATAAAACCAAAAGACTCAAAGATTCACAAATAAAGGCTCAAATCCAATCTAAGCTTTTTACGGCTTTCCTTAGTTGACCAATTTATGCAACTCATGGAAGGATCAATTACAAGAATGAAAGATTGTAGTTGGTCAATCAATTGTTCAGCAGTAGAAGCAAAGATTATGATTTGTCGTGTGGAAGATGTTAGAAATTCCTGTTCCACAGTGTGATAAAAAAAAGACAACAACTTAACATAATAACCATTAACATTTAACAAACCTATAGGTTTATGGTGAATGTGCAGTTGGGCTCAAGAGGAAATATGAAAGATCTCTTCCAATGTACCGAGACCACCTGGTAAGGCAATGAAGGCATCAGCATGGTTAAACATTGCAATCATTCGAGCAAACATTGTGGAGACCTGTAGTTCCTCTCCAATTGTTTTTCCAATGATATCCCCTTGTGCTAAAGCTTTAGGGATGACCCCCAAAACTTAACTACCTCCTAAAAATACAGCTATTGACACACTTCCCATTAAACTAAGACTACCTCCCCCATACACTATATGAATCTTTCTCTTAGCTAGCACTTGACCAAGATAATTTGCTGATTCTAAAACTCCTTTTCTTTCCCAGGACTAGATCCACCAAAAACACAAATATTTCTTATCTAATGACCTGAGGAACTTGCCATTTCTACACACTTTTGTTTTTGTTGAATGTATGGGTTGAGTAGAAATAAAAGGAAGGAAGAGAGGATTTTATAAATGAGAAATTAGAAAGGCAACCATACCACCTATATATAGGCTGGCTAGAGTCTCACACACACTGTCTCTCTCTTTATTTATTTATTTATTTATTCACTTTTGAAAAAGCAAGTGTATGTACAGGTAATTGTGATTGTGGCTCACATTTTTCCTTGGTTTTACGTCCAAGAATAGCTTAAATGCCCTCTATAGGTCGGGGATAGGCTTCTCATCCAGTTTTCTTAAAAACTGGCAAACAGGGTCTTTTTTAGTCAGATTCCCAAGACTGAGTCGATCATTTTCTTTATAAAATAGTGGCCATAAATCATGAATTACACGATGCACATCTTCACTAGGATGCGTCTCAAAAGTCAATAAAAAATTATCTAAAGACTCCTTACTCAGACCATCCTTAATGAATTGTATTTTATCTTCACTGTTTATAGATACCATTCCTAAAGAACAACATTGTGTATTACAAGTTCATCTATGACAAACTTTCAGTCGTTTTGCATGACGTTTCTTTGCAAAAATGCTTTTACCTGTTCCAGGCATGTGTGAAATGAAGAAGTTAGAGGACTCACCTGATAATTGAACCTTTGCTTCAATCAACCAAGGAATATCCTCAGGAATTCCATGATTCATTAACAATCTCAATCTTGTACATCTAGCATGGTAAATTTTTGTAACCGCATTCTAAGGTAGAGCGAGAAAATACTTTTTCAATTTTTCAAGATTAGTGTCCATTTTCAAATGAGAATTGGAAGAGGGATTCAAAGAATTGCACAAATATATACACAGATATTAGTTATCATGGGAAACTGAAAGAACCGATTTAAGTCACGGAGTACCGTTATTCGCCATTTGATCGGGGTGAGAGAAACTAGTAAAAATCACTCAAAAAGAAACACAAAAACAATGTGAGAAAAACAAAATAATCAACCTTTATCTACAAGATCATTCAAACCAGTTGATTCATTTTCACTAGAAAAATTATCAAAGTAAGCTTTCAAACGATGTCCATTTTCTTTAAAAACATTGTCATTCATTGAATTCTCAATATCACAGGTCCTATAAGGATTGCTCCATCTTGATTTTAGCTCTATAGGGAATGAATAGAGTTGAGAATTATAAAACAAAATGTTTTGACTAGCATCAACTTTTTGACAATTTTCACAAGTTTTGTAGAATGCATGCGTGTCCTTAAACATGGTGGGCCAATAAAATCCATTTTGAAAGATTTTTGTAGATGTCTTCTTTAAAGAAAAATAACTTCCACATGCTTCAAAATGATAAAGTTTAATGACACTACTTACCTCATTGTCAGGAATGAATCTTTGAAATATTTGATCAGGATAATATTTGAATAAGTTAGGGTCTTCACCATAAAAGTTCTTCACTTCGTTCAGAAACTTTTCTTTATCTGGGGTACTCCAATCAGGTGGCAAATCACTTAAAGCAAGAAAATTAATATTTTTATCGTACCAAGGCATTGGACTAAGAGAAAGTACGAATTTGTTAGGAAAGTAATCATTGATTGGTGTGATGTCAAATGTCGAATTTGTTGTCACTGTTGACAAAAGATTCACATCAACATTTTCAATGCTTTTTTCATCCGTGATTTCTTCCTCAGAATAAATCATTTGCAAATCTTCAGATTCATCCAACTCATTTTTGCTTAAAGTAGATTCAAGTTGATCATAAACTAATTCGTCAATATGATCTACTTCTTGTAAATCATTATCATCTCCAGGTTGCTTGCAAATGTTGAAAATATTCATCTTCAATGTCATGTTTCCAAATGATAGTTTCATCAGTCCATTCCAACAATTAATCAATGTATTAGAAGTTGCAAGAAACGGACATCCTAAAATAACAGGAAATGAATTACATGCTTCAACAGGTTGTGTGTCCAAGATAACAAAATCCATAAGATAAATGAATTTATCGACTTGTATTAACACATCTTCAATTATTCCTCTAGGCACTTTTACAGATCTATCGGCAAGTAAAAGAGATATAAAAGTTGGTTTTAACTCACCTAGATTGAGACTCTGAAAAACTTAATATGGAAGTAAATTCACACTAGCACCGAGATCAAGTAAGGCTCTTTCAATTTTATGCTCTCCAATAAAGTAAGAAATTGTAGAACAACCAGAGTCTTTATATTTCAAAGCATTATTATTTTGAAGAATACCACTTACTTGTTTGGCTAGAAAGGCTTTCTTTTTCACATTTAGTTTTCTCCTCACAGTGCATAGATCTTTAAAAAATTTAGCATAGGAAGGAACCTGTTTAATAACATCCAACAAAGGTTGAATGCTATTAAACAGGTATAGTATAAACTCTTATTATTCAATTGAAAACCACACATAAAGGAGTTTCTAATCAGATTATAGATTGTTAACATGATTACATTAGTCATCTTATTCAATTAATGTTAATACTTGTAAATTTTATCAAGCATTAATGATTATAACTTATATTAACAACAAATCAAGTTCCTTTTATAGCTTAGGTGTCGGTTATACCATACAGTATGGCTATGAAAGTGCCAAGCATTTGTTGTACCAATTGTTATACAACATAAATCAAGATTAGTCATTTAACAAGCAAATTATTAAAGAGTGAACAAGATAACAAATATAAAACATGTTACTATTAAACATTAAAGTCCAAATTAAGTTTAGACTATACTTATTCTTACACCATTAGTGTAACCTTTTCACCTTGACATAATTGACTTAGCTAGACATAATGAAAGAAAGAAAAATAGATAAACAAAATAAGAACATAAATAAGATAAGAGTTAATAAAGCAAATGAAAGGCATATACTTGATATTAATGAAAGCAAAGTATAAGCAATACAAAAACTACAAAGAGAGAAAACAAGAGCATGATCTTGATCTGGACACCAAGATGCCTAAATGCATGGCAAATGCCTCATTTTATAGGCCAAAATTGGGAACTATTGATTTGATGACTAATTGATGAGTAGGTGGCCAACCCTTGACTTGGTGACAATCCTTATCTTCTCTTGTCTCCCAAAATGTCATTGATGACATCAAAATTAGAGCCACTTGAAAACATGAAAGTTGTAGGAAATTATCTCAAGTTTCTTGTGTAAAAACTTCAGCTCATTTCAACTTCTAAAACTCTAGATATGGTGAAAATAATGAACAGTACTCGAGCTGGAGGATAGATTCGGGCTTCTTTGTTGTTGGAATAATTTGGACTTGAAAATAACCTTTTTAGATCTTGGGCTCCATATGAAAGTTGTAGGCCTATGTCTTCTTTTTCTATCTATATAAAGTAGACCTAAATATGAGATCTATAGCTTTAGATATGACCTAATTACCGTACAGTATTCTGGTTTGGATTACACCAACATCTCTTTTCTAAGTTTGGCCATCTCTTTATCCTTTCAATTTTTGTTCCTAAATTCATCAATCAATCCTTTCATTTATATGATAGGCCTGCATTTAAAATGAACATTTGCCATAAATTAAAGATATCTTATATTATTAGATATATTATTATAAAGCATGCTTTAGTTAAGGAGTTATTGATACTTCAAGTGCAAAATAATGATATAAAACCATGATAAAAATACACTTTTGAGTACTAATCACCAACCATATGATGAAACTATGCCTTGGTAAGAATCAAGGCTCCCAAACAACATGAATCCAAGACATAAAGGTACCTTTGAATCTAAGGTGCTCATAAGTGTGCGCCGAGAGAGGCCTTGGATGGCTTTACCAACTACACATCATGGAAACTATTTTGGGTTGTCCCCCACTGTCTTCTAGGAGTTGATCACGAATAGAAAGAATTCACTTCCTATAGTGAAGATGAGGTTCTCTAAAAGGGAATAGTCCAAACAATATCATCTGGTAGATAGAAATGTTACACCCATATAATCTAAGTATAATCAGATTTCAGATGAATGTTTCATAGCTATTTATCTATAAAACAATTATTTATAGCCTTGATGTCATACAGGCCCAAACCACCTTTATTATTTGGCAAGCATACAGTCTTCCAAGCTACTAGAGCAGATTTGCTTATTAGGGTATTACCTACCTAGAAGAAGTTTATGCACATACAAGTAATTTGGTTGATGACAAGCTCTAGTATAGGAAAGATATTAAGCCAAAAGTACACCATTCCATATAAGACTGATCTAATTAATTCAAGCTACCCAACATATGTTAGATGTTTGCCTATCCAGCTTTGGATTGTAGATTCAAGTTTATGCAGAAGGGGAGAGAATTAACTGGCCAATAGCCTATGGGTAATGAGACGAACTCCAAGATATTTGAAGGGGAAAGTACCTTATGAAAAATTAGTTTCTTGGAGAATATGCTACTTCATGCTATCCCTGACTCCACTAAAGTAGATAAAAGATTTCTTTGCATTAATATTCAGCCCTGAAGTCTTGCCAAAAACATGCAGCTGTCCAATAAGGCTAGAACCAAGGTGTTATCCCCCTTGAGAGAGCCAAGGGATGTCATTAGCAAAAGCAAGGTGGCAAATACCATGAATGCCACACTTAGGATGAAACTGAAAGTTTTGCCATTGGGAGGCTAACTTCAGCATACGAGAAAGATACTCTGTGCAGATTATGAATAGATAAAGAGATAAAGGGTCTCCCTGCTGAACTCCACACTTCTTAAGGAAGAACCCATAAAGGTCACCATTGATAGCTATAGAGAAGGACGAAGTTTAAACACACATCATGACGAGATGAACATATCTATATGAAAAACCTAGCATCTGAAGAAGCCTTCTGAGGGAAGAACCCTAACAGGTGTATGGATCGAAGATCTTGATAATGGGTTTTTCACTTTAAAATTTATGGCTTCTCCCTCTGATGAGTTAGATAGAGTCAACCTAACTCATTCCATCTCATCTCTATCCTTAGTGTCTGGTGGATGCATTGAAGTGAGTATCTCTGTGAAGCATTTGCCAGGATTGATCTATTCCATCGAGGATTGTTTCAAAGATGGCCAATTTGCTGGGTGTCTTCCTTGCTCAGGTAATGTTCAACACCAAGCTATTCTAGGGTGGTCTGTGATGGTTCGACTGCAAGTTTGTTATGGGAATCTATTTAGGTGAGGCTCTCTCTCCATATGCTTGGTCTCCCCCTGTTTCTGAATGTGCAGGCTGTAGGCCCTCTAGTTGCTACAACTCTTTCCTCTTAGGTTCAAACTAACTATTGCTGTGCTGGAGATAATGGTTTGCCTTTGTGTGAGTAGTGGAAGTTATGCCTATGCTTGGTCTTGCTTTTCTCAGGTCAAGATCCTAAGGTGTTTTGCTAGGTGAACATTGTTTGCTCCGACTCTTGCTGGATATTGGTTTTGGTGCTCTTCTTGCTGCTGGTCTTGGTGGCTTGCTTTTGAATTTTTTATTGCCTAAGGCTATTGTTATCCCTAGCTACTGCTAATCATAGTGTTGGTATGCCAGACTTGAATAGATTCCAAGCTTTGTTGTTACTTCTTTCATGTGTTTGTTGTTGTTGCTATATGTAGATGGTATGTTGTACTCCTTGAAGCTGGTTGGGCATATTTATTGCTTTGTTTTGGGTATTGTTGTTACGTACTTTGTTGGTTTCCTTCTATTATCTTAGTGGAGGGGTGTTAAATGGAGCTTGTCCCAGTGGTGACTTGATCACTCTTGTTTTTGTTTCTTCTGGTTGTGATGTTGCTAGTATGTTATGCTTTATAAAGCTAGCTAATGGAAATTCTACTAGGTTGGAATGCAGTCCTTGATGTAGTTGCAAGTTCTTTAAGGTTTTATTGCTTCCCTCAGATGGTATGCTCTGCATCCTCTGCTGATTGTTCTGATTTTTAGAGGGCTCTTTGGGGCTAGCCTAGTTACTATGGTTGCAGATTTAGTTGTGGGATGCTCGATTGGTTTTTTGTTGATCTTGGATGCTGAAGCTTAATCAATGGTGGTTTGGCGTCTACAGATTTTGTTGATTGCTGATTTTGTGTAAACATTGGGGAAAAATAAAGGTTGCTTAGATTGCAAACTAACTATATGAGAAATAAAAGTGAAGAAATTCATGCATATGGTTAAATAAAAATGGGTATTCAGAAATTTTTTGATATAAGTTTCTAGATGAAATATTTTGAGACATTATAAATCAACCCGAAAATGTTGAGGGTTAGATTAAATTTAAGAGAATAAACTAAACTAAAAGTTATGGGCTGAAATTATAAGAAATGAAAAGAGGTATAACTTAATTATATATATAATAAAAGTTATAGGGGCCTAAATACAAATAAGAAAAAATATAGAGTATAAAACTCCTATTCTCACCAAAAATCTGCAGAAATCATAAGGAAAGAAAGAGGGAGTTTTTGTATTCATTCTTGCAAAAATCAAGAGAGAAACACCAAAATTTCAAGAACCTATCCAAGATTAGGGGTTTATAGATGGAATAAACACTTGTGGGCAAAGGATTAACGAGGAAATTAAAGAAGAAGAGAAGATGAAGGGCTTGCTGCCATTAGATAAGAAAGGAGGGAGTTGAAAAATCTTTAACTAGTTAAAGATTAAAACCTTAATTTGTACTTGGAAAGGTGTTCTAAACATGATCTTATAAGTAATTTCAAATTCGATAATGAATTGATGCCTTGATGTGAATCATAGATTAAGGTTCTTATACTTAAATTGGGGGGGAAAGTATTTGTTGTTAAAATTAAGTTAATTCATATATGGTATATTAAAATTAAGACTTGATGAGCAATTTTGACTATCTTAGAGGCAAAACTAGATTCTCTTTTCTCAGAAAACTTGTAGCCTCATGTCTTGGCTTTCCAAAGAGATTAATCTTGCTTGAATCGAAGTTCTATAACTCTAAATATAGTTAAAAATCTTAGAAGAGGTCAGACAGTAACAGTTGGATAGTAATAGTTCAAATGTTTGTTGATGAGCAATTTTGACTATCTTAAAGGTAGAATTGGGTTCTCCTTTCTTTAAAGAACTTGTAACCTCATGTGTTAGCTTTTCAATGAGGCTAATCTTGCTTGAATCATATTTCTATAACTCCTTGTATAGTTAAAAATATAAGGAGAGGTTGGACAATAACAGTTCAAAAATGAGACAATAATAGTTGGATAATAGCAATCTAAATGTTTGTTAAAAAGCAATTTTGACTATATTAGTGGCAGAACAGGGTTCTCCTTTATCAGAGAACTTGTAGCCTCATGTTTTAGCTTTCCAACAAGACTAATCTCGCTTAAATCAGAGTTCTATAACTCTAGATATAGTTAAAAATCTAAGGAGAGGTCAAACAGTAACAATTCAAAAATAAGACAGTAACAGCTGAACAGTAACTGTCCAAATGTTTGTTGATGAGCAATTTTAACTATCTTAGAGGTAGAACTGGGTTCTCCTTTCTTCAAAGAACTTGTAGCCTCATGTCTTAGCTTTCCAATGAGAATAATCTTGCTTGAATCGAAGTTCTACAACTTCAGATATAGTTAAAAAAACTAAGGAGAGGTGAGATAGTAACATGTCAAAAACAAGATAGTAATAGTTGGATAGTAATAGTTCAAATATAAAGAAAGGAATGATGACTGGGATTGGACAAAAAATGACACTATTAATGGGTGAAATGAGAAAAATGTAAAACATTAAGAAATGAATGAAAGAAAGACTTATCAGTTGTTGATATGGTTATTATAAAATATATCCCTGAGTGATGAAAATTTATGAGATGAACATGTGATTTGCAGGAGGGACCACAGACGTGGTGCAACAGTAGCAGTAGGGAAGCACAAGTAGAGCTTCTATTGCAGGTAAGTGATCTGTACCTATACTTTCTAGTTAAATTGTATAATTCAATATGTTATTCATATAAGATGTGAATTACCAAATGTTGGATATTAGAAGAAAAGAGGTAGAGTTTATGTAATGATTTTGATATTTTGGATAATATTATGAATGTATGTGTATTTAAGGTGAATGGTTGTTGTGTGAATTGACAAGTGATGAAATTATCGTTGACAGAGAAAATATGAGAAGTGTGATTTGGGGCATGAACTAGCATACATTTAGTGTATGTTAGGATTCTAGGTAAGAGGATCACCATGTATTAACTAGCATACATTTAGGCATCTTGGTATTATAAATGATGTTTTGGGCAGACAAGAGAAAATATGAATTGTCACCAAGTCAAGAGTTAGCCACTCACTCATCAATTAGTCATCAAATCAATAGTTTTCAATTTTGGCCTATAAAAGGAGGCATTTACCATGCATTTAGGCATCTTGGTTTTTTCAAATCAAGATCATGCTCTTGCTTTCTCTCTTTGTATTTTTTGTAATATTTATGCTTTGCTTTCATTAATATCAAGTTTATGTCTTTCATTTCCTTTCATTTACTTAGTTAATTTTTATCATATTTATGTTCTTATCTTATTTATGTAGCTAAGTTTATTCTGTCAAGGTGAAAAGGTTATACAAATGATGTAAGAATAAGTATAGTGTAAACTTAATATGGACTTTAATGTTTGATATTAACGTGTTTTATAGTTGTTATCTTATTCACTCTTTAATACTTTGCTTATTAAATTTATAGTTGTTATCTTATTCACTCTTTAATACTTTGCTTATTAAATGACTAATCTTGATTTATGTTGTATAACAATTGGTACAACAAATGCTTGGCACTTTCATAGCTCATATTGTATGATATAACTGACACCTGAGCTATGAAAAGAACTTGATTTGTTGTTAACATAAGTTATAATCATGAATGCTTGACGACATGTACAAGTATTAGCATTAATTGAATAAGATGACTAATATAATCATGTTAACAATTTATAATCTGATTGGAACCTCCTTTGTGTGTGGTTTCCAATTGAATAATAAGAGTTTATACTATACTTGTTTGACATACCATTAGTGGATCCTCTAACCTTGACATTGTTTCTTTTTCTTTTTCTTCTAGTACTATTATTATTGTTATTATTGTTATTGTTGTTGTTGTTGTTGTTGTATGATTGATACTTAAAAGTATATTTTTATCAAGGTTTTATATCATCATTTTGCACTTGAAGTATCAATAACTCCTTAACTAAAACATGTTTTATAATAATATATCTAACAATATAAGATACCTTTAATTTGTGGTAAATGTTCATTTTAAATGCAGGCCCATGACATAAATGAAAGGATTGATGGATGAATTTAAGAACTGAAATTGAAAGGACAAAGAGATGGTCAAACATAGAAAAGAGATGTTGGTGCACTCCAAACCAGAACACTATTCGGTAATTGAGTCATATCTAGAGCTGTAGATCTCAGATTAAGGTCTACTTTACATAGATGACTAATGTAATCATGTTAACAATCTATATTCTAATTGGAACCTCATTTGTGTGTGGTTTCCAATTGAATAATAAGAGTTTATACTATACTTGTTTCACATACCATTAGTGGATCCTCTAACCTTGACATTGTTTGTTATCGTTGTTTAATCCTTACTTTAATTTTCCATCTTAAAGTTCTCATCATCTTCTTCTTTTTTTTCTTTATTATTATTATTATTATTACTGCTCCTCCTCCTCCTCCTACTAGTATTATTAGTATTATTATTGCTACTATTATTTTTGTTATTGTTATTGTTACTGTTGTTGTTGTTTATAATTGTTATTTATAATTTGTATAATTAACCTCCCTGTGGTTCGACCCTGGTCTTGCCAAGTTATTTATTACTTCAACACTCCTATACTTGGGAGAAGACATAAATTTTTTAGTGGTGTCAAGTTTTTGGCATCATTGCCGAGGAGGTAAGTTTTGTATAAATTATAATATTTATTTTATTTTCACTTTTCACTGTTCTTGTATATAACTTTGTTTCTTTTCTCTTGTTTCCTTTTCTTTTGTTTTTGTTTTCCTTTTATTCTATTCCTACATATGCATGAGAGTATGGTCACATACATCAAGTGGTAGACTTTTTAGGGTATCCTCATCATTTTCAGAAAATATGGCATAAAAAGATAATCAATCACTTCATAATGAGAATAACCATGCTAGAACACTTAGAGACCACATGAATCCCATAAGAACAAATGCACCATCATGCATTGTTTTTCCTCCCGATGGATCTCATTTTAATTTTAAACCAGACATTATTCAACTTTTACTTTCTTTTCATGGCTTAGAATTAGAAAATCCATACTTGCATTTAAGGGAATTTGAGGAGGTTTGCAACACATATAATAATTTAAATTATAGCATGAACACCATCAAATTAAAAATTTTTCCTTTTTCATTAAAAGATAAAGCTAAAACATAGCTACAAAATTTAAGACTAGGATCCATTCGTGTTTGGGATGAAATGCAATAATAGTTTTTAAAGAAGTTTTTTCCCATCTCATAGAACAAACTCTTTCAAAAAATAAATCACCACTTTCACTCAAAAACCAGGAGAAACATTTTACTAATATTAGGATAGGTATCGAGACTTCATTAGTACTTGCCCTCATCATGGTTTTGAAACATGGAGATTGGTTTCATATTTTTATGAAGGGTTAACACCTAAAGATAGGCAAATGGTTGAATTAATGTGCAATGGAACTTTTGAAGATAAAGACCCTGATGAAGCAATGGAGTACTTAGACTTCTTAGTTAAAAATGCTCAAAATTAGGACATCGTGGGTACTTATGAGGCACGAAGTAAAACTCAACCTCATACATCTAGTAGAGGTATGTACAACTTTAGGGAAGATCATGACCTTCAAGCCAAGTTTGCATCTTTAGCTAGAAAAGTCGAGGCACTAGAATTGAAAAGGAGTGGTCAATTAAAATCGGTTGAAAACATTGCGTGTCAAATATGTGAAACAAATAAACATTCAACCAATAATTATTCAACCTTGCCTTCTTTTAAGGAATGTCTCCATGAACAAGCTCATGCTTTAAATAGTTTTCAAAGGGTCAACCACAACTCATACTCACAAAAATACAACCCTGGTTGGAGAAATCACCCAAATTTTAGTTGAAAGAGTGAGAACAACAATACACGAACTTCACAACCACTGTTTCAAGCACAACATAATTTTCAAAATTCTCATGGATATGCACCTCCTTATGCTCCACCTTCTAGAAGAAATCTTGAGGAAATATTGCATGCATTCATTGAAAAGCAAGAGACAATCAATACTTAACTTGCTCAAAACATGACAAATTTTAAAGATACTCTTGCAAAATTGACATCTGCTCTTAGTTTCTGAGAGAAAATTACTACTCTTTGCAAATGCAAGTAGTTCTGGAAGCCAACACATGGATCAAGTCAAATCAGTCACTACTCTTTGTAGTGGTAAAGTTATTGAAAAACCCTCTCTTGAACCTTATAAGAAAGATGATGAGTCAATATCTGAGGGTAAGGAAGGGGTTGAATCTGAAAATTATAAAGAAAAGACTGCTTCTCCGCCAGCACTTTCATTTCCTCAAGTCATGACCAAACAAAGGAAAGTCAATCACAACTCTAAAATTTTTAAAACTTTCAAACATGTAATAATCAATATACCTTTGTTGGATGCTATTAAATAGGTTCCTTTCTATGCTAAATTTTTGAAAGATCTATGCACTGTGAAGAGAAAACTAAATGTGAAAAAGAAGGTCTTTCTAGCCGAACAAGTAAGTGTTATTCATCAAAACAATAATGCCTCTAAATATAAAGACTCTGGTTGTCCTAAAATTTCTTGCTTTATTCGAGAGCATAAAATTGAGAGCTTTACTGTATCTCGGTGCTAGTGTGAATTTACGTCCTTATTCAGTTTTTCAGAGTCTCAATCTAGGTGAGTTAAAACCAACTTCTATAACTCTTTTACTTGCCAATAGATCTATAAAAGTGCCTAGAGCAATAATTGAAGATGTGCTAGTACAAGTCGATAAATTCATTTATCTTGTGGATTTTATTATCTTGGACACACAATCTGTTGAAGTATGTAATTCATTTCCTGTTATTTTAGGACGTCCATTTCTTGTAACTTTCAACACATTAATTAATTATAGGAATGGACTGATGAAGCTATCTTTTAGAAACATGACATTGGAAATGAATATTTTCAACATTTGCAAGCAACCTAGAGATGATAATGATTTTCAGGAAGTGGAATTTACTGAAAAATTAATTCATGATCAATTTCCAACCACTTCTAGTGAAATTAAGATTGATGAATTTGATGATTTGTGAATGATTTATTTTCAAGAAGAATCAAAGACAAGTAATTGGAGGCCACAAATTGAGGAATTGCCACCACAATCAATTCAGTTCATACCTTCAAGTGTTCAACCACCAAAACCTGATTTGAAGTCGTTGCCATCCAATCTCAAATATTCATTTTTACAAGAAAATGAAACTTTTCCAAACTTAATGCACATTAAGAAGGGAAGTTATTACAAACTCTAAAAATGCATAAAAATGCAACGAAGTAGTGAATATAAAAGGAATTAATACTTTGATTTGTATACATAAAATTTATTTGGAGGAAAATGTTAAACCCTCTAAAGAAATGAAACGAAGGCTAAATCCTAATATGAAAGAAGTAGTGAAAAATAAAATCATTAAACTTATAGATAATGAAATCATTTATCCTATTTCTGATAGCAAATGGGTAAGTCCTGCCTAAGTTGTACCCAAGAATTCTAGAGTCATTGTGATAACAAATGAGAACAATGAGTTAATTCCTACTAGAACTGTTACTGGTTGGCGCATGTGCATTGATTATAGGAAACTTAATTCAATTACTAGAAAAGATCATTTTCCTTTACCTTTCATGGATCAAATCCTAGAAAGAGTTACAGGTCATGAATTTTATTGTTTCCTAGATGGCTATTCGGATTACAACCAAATTGAAATTGCATTGAAAGATCAAGAGAAGACTACTTTCACATGTCCATTTGGTACTTTTTCATATTGAAGGATGCCTTTTGGATTGTGTAATGCACCAGCCACATTTCAAAGATGCATGCTTAGTATATTTAGTGATATGGTTGAACATTTTCTTAAGATTTTCATGGATGATTTTTCTGTTTTTGGCAATTCATTTAATGATTGTTTGACTAACTTAGAAAAGGTTTTAACTAGGTGTGAAGAGAAAAATCTTATGCTGAATTGGGAAAAATATCACTTTATGGTAACAAATGACATTGTACTTGGTCACATTGTTTCATCAAAAGGAATTGAGGTTAACAAATCTAAAATCGAGTTAATTACAAACTTGCCAACACCAAAATCTATTAAAGATGTTAGATTATTCTTAGGACATGCTGGTTTTTATAGAAGGTTTATCAAATATTTTAACATAATATCTAAGCCCTTAAGTAACCTTCTAACAAAGGATAATATTTTTGAATAGACTGAACATTGTGAAAAAACCTTTGTTAAACTTAAAAACTTGCTTACTTGTGCTCCTGTCATTCAACCTCCTAATTGGTCATTACCTTTTGAAATAATGTGTGATGCTAGTGATTATGCCGTAAGTGTTGTTTGGGGACAAAGAAAAGATAAGAAACCTTATGTAATTTACTATGCAAGTAAAACTTTAAATAGTGCTCAAATGAATTATACCACCACTGAAAAAGAATTACTTGCAGTAGTATTTGCATGTGAAAAATTCAGGTATTATCTTGTTGGCTCACCTGTTGTTGTTTTTAGTGAGCATGAAATATCTTCTTTCTAAGAAAGATTTTAAGGCTAGATTGGTGCGTTGGATTTTGTTACTTTAAGAATTTGATATCACTATCAAAGATAAGAAAGGCAGCGAAAATATGTTTGCAGATCACTTGTCAAGATTGACAACAGATTCAAAAACTGACATCACACCAATCGATGACTACTTTCTTGATGAATCTTTACTTTCTGTCTCTATAATGCCTTGGTTTGCTAATATTGTCAATTTTGTTGTTTGAGGACAATTGCCAACTCATTGGAGTACCCAAGATAAAAGAAAGTTCTTGAACAATTGCCAGCTTATTTATTCAAATATTGTCCCGATCAAATATTTTAAAGATGCATTCCTGAAAATGAGGTAAGTAGTGTCATTAAATTTTGTCATTCTAAGTCATATGGGGGCCATTTCTCATCAAGAAAGACAACTGCAAAAATCTTACAAAGTAAATTTTATTGGCCCACCATGTTCAAAGACTCACATGTATTTTGCAAGTCTTGTGAAAATTGTCAAAAGTTGGGATTAATTTCAAAACGTCACATGATGCCTTTAAATCTTATTCTTGTCATTGAGATCTTTGACTGTTGAGGTATAGATTTCATGGGTCCATTTCCTCCGTCATTTAGTTTCTTATACATGTTAGTTGCAGTAGATTATATTTCAAAATGGATAAAGGCAATTCTAAGTCGAAACAATGATCATAAAACAGTGATAAAGTTTTTGAAAGAAAATATTTGGAGTCCCTCGAGCCATAATAAGTGATGGTGGAACACATTTTTACAACAAGCCATTTGAGTCTTTAATGAAAAAATATGGAATCACACACAAAGTTGTCACCCCTTATCACCGTCAAATAAGTGGACAAGTAGAGCTTGCTAATAGGGAGATCAAACACATTTTGGAGAAAACAGTTAACCCTAATAAGAAAGATTGGTCTTTAAGACTTAATGATGCACTTTGGGCTTATCGAACTGCTTATAAAACATCATTAGGTATGTCACCTTATAGACTAGTCTATGGAAAACCTTGTCACTTGCCTGTGAAACTTGAACATAAAGCTTATTGGGCTATTAAAGCTTTTAATTCAAATTTGGATGATGCTAGTCAACTACGAAAATTACAAATAAATGAGCTTGAGGAAATAAGAAATGATGCATATGAAAATTCAAGAATTCATAAAGCAAGAATCAAAGAGTTTCATGACAAGAATATACTGAGAAAAACATTCAATGTTGGTCAAAAAGTCTTGCTTTATAATTCTCGACTGCATTTATTTCCTAGAAAATTAAGATCAAGATGGAGTAGTCCTTTTATTGTGAAACATGTGTATCCATATAGGGCCTACGACATCGAGAATCCAAAGAATGGCAATGTTTTCAAGGTAAATGGACAACGTCTGAAAGTTTATTTTGATAATTTTTTAGTTGAACATGACTCTATTGAATTGGGTGATCCTGTATATAAATATTGATTATTATTTTCTTTTTGAGTGATTTTTTGCTAGTTTCTCTTACCTTGGTCAAATAGCGGATAACGGTACTCCGTGACTTAAGTTGGTTCTTTCAGTTTCCCATAATAACTGATATCTGTATATACATTTATGCAATTCTTGGAATCTCTCTTCCAATTCTCATTTGAAAATGGACACTAATCTTAAAAAATTAAAAAAGTATTTTCTCGCTCTGCCTCAGAATGCGATAACCAAAATTTACCGTGCTAGATGTGCAAGATTGAGATTGTTAATGAATCATGGAATTCCTGAAGATATTCGCTGGTTGATTGAAGTAAAGGTCCGATTATCAGGTGATTCCTCTAACTCCTTCATTTCATACATGCTTGGAATAGGTAAAAGCACTTTTGCAAAGAAACGTCGTGCAAAATGACTGAAAGTTATTCATCGATGTGCTAGATGGACTTGTAATGCACAATGTTGTTTTTTAGGAATGATATCTATAAATCATGAAGATAAAATACAATTCATTAAGGATGGCCTGAGTAAGGAGTCTTTAGATAATCTTTTATGGACTCTTGACACGCATTCTAGTGGAGATATACATCATGCAATTCATGATTTATAACCACTATTTCATAAAGAACATGATCGACTTAGTCTTGGAAATCTGACTAAAAAAGACCATGTTTTCCAGTTTTTAAGAAAACTAGATGAGAAACCTATTCCTGACCCATAGAGGGTGTTTAAGTCGTTAAACATAAAACCAAGGAAAGATATGAGCCACAATCACAACTACTTGTACATACACATGCTTTTTCAAAAGTAAATAAATAAATAAATAGAGAGAGAGAGAGACTCTAGCTGGCCTACATATAGCTGGTATGATTACCTTTCTAATTTCTCATCTATAAAACCCTCTTTTCCTTCCTTTCATTCCTACTTAACCCATACATTCAATAAATATAGAAGTGTGTAGAAATGGTAAGTTCCTCAGGTCATCATATAAGAAATATTTGTGTTTTCGGTGGATCTAGTCCTGGAAAAGAAAAGGAGTTTTTAGAATCAACAAATCATTTTAGTTAAGTGCTAACTGAGAGAAAGATTTATTTAGTGTATGGGGGAGGCAGTCTTGGGTTAATTAGAGGTGTGTCAATAGCTGTATTTTTAGAAAGTAGTCAGGTTTTGGGGGTTGTCCCCAAAGCTTTAGCATAAGGGGACATCATTGGAAAAACAATTGGTAAGGAACTTCAGGTCTCTACAATGTCAGCTCGAATGAATGCAATGTTTAACCATGCTCACGTCTTCATTGCTTTACTAGGTGGTCTAGGCATATTGGAAGAGATCTTTCATATTTCCTCTTAGGCCCAACTGCACATTCACCATAAACCTATAGGTTTGTTAAATGTTAATGGTTATTATGATAAGTTGTTGTCTTTTCTTGATCATGCTGTGGAACAGGAATTTCTAACATCTTCTGCATGACAAATCATAATCTCTGCTGCTACTGCTAAACAATTAATTGACCAACTACAATATTTCATTCCTGTAATTGATTCTTCCATGAGTCGTATAAATTGGTCAACTAAGAAAAGCCGTAAAAAGCTTAGATTGGATTTGAGCCTTTATTTGTGAATCTTTATGTCTTTTAGTTTTATTATTGTGTTTTGTTATTTCTTATATTTGTTTCAGTGTATTTCAGGTTTGTCAATATTCGTTATTTTAGGTGATATCTTCTATACTCTATCTTTCTACCTTTAAACATTGAGGATAATGTATCATTTTAGTTAGGGGGAAAGGATAGTAGTTAAAAAAAAAAACTATGTTTTCTATTTCATAAAGCATGTGCAAAATTGTTGTTACTATGATGATAGAGTAAGGAGAACTTTTTAGGACTCTTGAGACGCATCTTAGTAATCATTCGTAACAAGGTCTATCATAATACTTCTTGAAATATTCATAGCCCATACTGTATGGTATAACCAACACCTGAGCTATGAAAGGAACTTGATTTGTTGTTAATATAAGTTATAATCATAAATGTTTGATGAGATTTACAAATATTAACATTAATTGAATTAGATGACTAATATAATCATGTTAACAATTTATAATCTGATTGGAACCTCATTTGTGTGTGATTTCCAATTGAATAATAAGAGTTTATACTATATTTTTTTGACATACCATTAGTGGATCCTCTAACCTTGACATTGTTTGTTATCGTTGTTTAATCCTTACTTTAATTTTTCATTTCAAAGTTCTCATCATCTTCTTCTTTTTCTTTTTCTTTTTATTTATTATTATTATTATTATTATTACTACTACTAGTATTATTAGTATTATTATTGCTACTATTATTATTGTTGTTGTTATTGTTACTATTGTTATTGTTTATAATTGTTAGTATTTAATTTGTACAATTAACCTCCCTGTAGTTTGACCCCGATCTTACCGGGTTATTTATTACTTCGACACTCCTGCACTTGGGAGAAGACATAAATCTTTTAGTCATGTCATTGTATTATTGTTATCTATAATTTATACAATTAACCTCCTTATGATTCAATCCCGATCTTGCCGGGTTATTTAGTACTTCGACACTCATGCATTTGGAAGAAGACATCAATTTTTTGGTTATATCAAGTTTTTGGCGCCGTTGTTAAGAGGTAAATTATTGTACAGATTATAGTATTTATTTTATTCTCTTTTCACTTTTTTGTATATCTAACTTTGTTTCTTTTGTTTTGTTTCTCCTTCTTTTGTTTTCTTCCTTTTATTCTATTCCTACATGTACATGAGAGTGTGGTCACGTATATTAGATGGTAGACTTTATAGAGTATCCTCATCATTTTAAGAAAATATGACCGAAGAAGATAATCAGTTGCTTCATAATGAGAATAACCATGTTAGAATACTTAGAAACCACATGAATCTTACAAAAACAATTGCACCATCATGCATAGTTTTTTCTCCTAATGCATCTCATTTTATTTTTAAGCCAGGTGTTATTTAACTTTTACCTTCTTTTCATAACTTAGATTTAAAAAATTCATACTTGCATTTAAAAGAATTTGAGGAGATCTGCAACACGTATAATGACTCGAATTGTTGCATGAATATCATCAAATTAAATTTTTTATCTTTTTTATTAAAATATAAAGCTAAAACCTTTTTCATATTGCAACTGTAAATGATTATAGGGATGTAGGAGAAGGGGAGGCCCTTCTACTACCGATACGATTCCTCAGGATATGATGTTTCCCATTATTCTTGATAGGGTCTCCAAGGGAGGAACTTTTGAAGGGCTTTTAGCCAAAATACCTACCCCTTAATTGGGAGGTTCCAAGCAAGAAGGGGTAACTTTTAAAATCGCACTTGCACATACTAAAGCAACAACCGCATCTACACAGACTAGGGAAACAACCGTACCAGCATATGCATAAGGAACAAGATTTTGACAGGAATTCATATCGAACACAACTTCAACTACAATTACTTCCTTCCCCTTGGAGGTACTTTTGGTGTGCTTATTTGTCTTTTGTCTAGACTCCATCATAATCCAGCCATTAGGAACAACACTAAGGGCAACCTGCTTAGTAGCCACAATAGGAGTGTTTGAGGAAGCCGTTGGGGAAACCTGAACTGATAGGGGCTGGCTCTACTTCTGTGTACCTGTCGGAGTAGCTGCTTATGTTGGTGGATCTGAGGTCCTAGTCTGCTAAAAACCCTCCCTTCACCTGCTTGCACAACCTGAGTACTAGCTACATTATTGGTATTTGTAGTAGCTGTGGAGCAAAGAAGCTGAGTATGTCCAAGGACATTATAAAAGTTACAGAACTTCGACAGGGTTTCACAGACAACCTTTTGATGAAGTATTGGACTAGACGGAAAAGACACCTTCATATAGTGTTGAAAGTCCTCGCGAAGGTCTATTTCAACCAACACACGTGCATATGACAAACGAGAGAGATTAGAAGTCATTTGATCACACTCAATAGGTTTGCCAAGAACACTAGTTATCTTGGACAAACGTAGGGGAGACCAACAGCAGAGAGGAACGTTTAGGAGTTTGACCTATACTAGGACCCATGTTATCTCCTCACTAGAGAAATCAAAAAATTGTATTGCTTGACCGCTTTTTATGATCAGCTTATTTTAACTCGCAAGTGCACGAGTGTGCGATGTAGCAATTAACTCGGTAAGATCGAGGTCATATCCACAGAGAGCTAGATCTGGAAATTAAGCTAGGTAACAAAAAAAAA
>SRLM01001322.1:0-65737 GCA_015708895.1 Populus ilicifolia | reverse complement strand
AAATAGATCATATGATATTCTTTTCTAGAATTGGAATAGAATTGATTTTTGGGACAAATTTGGAGAACTTATTTGAACCAAGATTTGCTTCAATCTTCAACTAAATGTCTCTTCAATTCTTTGTTCTGAATTCCAATGTTGAATTTCCTGAATTAATTCATTTAAGCTCCAAAAACCTATCCAAACATTAAAACAAACTTCATTACTAAAAAGCACATCAATTATTATAAAAAGACCAAATAAAAACAATAAATACATATGTAAAATAAGAGACTTAATGATACTTTTGATGCACAATCGTGTATCATCCACCTCAGAATAAGGGTCTGCCATACACTAGGTATGAGCCTCCATAAAGAACTGAGAGCTTGTCCTTCTCATAATTGAATCAGTAGATCAGCCATCCAAAATCATGTATAGTGTGCCTCACACTTCGATACAGAAGAGATAATACCATTCAAGGCCTTATAACTAAGGCTTTTACTAGAGACATATCCAACCGCACACAAGTTCCAGACTTTAAACTAAGGTTGAAAGTCCTTAGGAGAGATGGTGCAAGTTTTAGTGAGATGATTAAGTGAGAAATTTTAGAGCTTTGTATAGGAAGCAGTTGGTCAATTAATGTTAATACTTGTAAATTTCGTCAAGCATTCATGATTATAACTTATGTTAACAACAAATCAAGTTCCTTTCATTGCTCAGGTGTCGACATATAGTATGGGCTATGAAAGTGCCAAGCATTTGTTGTACCAAGTGTTACACAACATAAATCAAGATTAGTATTTAACAAGCAAAGTATTAAAGAGTGAACAAGATAACAAATATAAAACATGTTAGTATCAAACATTAAAGTCCATATTAAGTTTACACTATACTTATTCCTACACCATTAGTGTAACCTTTTCATCTTGACATAATAAACTTAGCTAGACATAATGAAAGAAAGAAAAATATATAAACAAAATAAGAACATAAATAAGATAAGAGTTAACAAAGCAAAGGAAAGGAAATGAAAAGCATAAACTTGATATTAATGAAAGCAAAGCATAAGCATTACAAAGAATACAAAGAGAGAAAACAAGAGCATGATCTTGATCTACCAAGATGCCTAAATGCATGGCAAATGCCTCCTTTTATAGGCCAAAATTGGGAACAATTGATTTGATGACTAATTGATGAGTAGGTAGTCAACCCTTGACTTGGTGACAATCATTATCTTCTCTTATTTGCCCAAAACATCATTGATGACGTCAAAATTAGAGCCACTTGAAAACATGAAAGTTCTAGGAAATTGTCTCAACTTTCTTGTGTAAACTCATTTCAACTTCTAGAACTCAAGATATGGCCAAAATACTGAACAATGCTCGAGCTGGAGGATAGATTCGGGCTTCTTTATTGTTGCAATAATTTGGACTTGAAAATGACCTTTCTAGATCTTGGGCTCCTATGAAAGTTGTAGGCCTATATCTTACCTTTCCATCCATATAAAGTAGACCTAAATCTAAGATCTATGGCTCTAGATATGACCCAATTATAGAACAATGTTCCGGTTTGGATTGCACCGATATCTCTTTTCTAAGTTTGATCATCTCTTTGCCTTTGCAATTGAAGTTCTTAAAGTCATCAATCAATCCTTTTATTTATATGATAAGCCTACATTTAAAATGGACATTTACCACAAATTAAAGGTATATTATATTATTATCTAGATTATTATAAAACGTATTTTAGTTAAGGAGTTATTGATACTTCAAGTGCAAAATGATGATATAAAATCATGATAAAAATGCACTTTTGAGTACTAATCAATGATAATAACAATAACAGTAATAATAGTAGTAGTAGTAGTAGTAATAACAATAATAATAATAATAATAATAATAATAATAAAGAAAGAGAAAGAGAAGAAGAAGATTATGAGAACTTTGAGATGGAATATTAATGTAAGAATTAAACAATGATAATAACAAATGTTAAGGTTAGAGGTTCCAGTAATGATATGTCAAACAAGTATAGTATAAACTCTTATTATTCAGTTGAAAACCACACATAAAAGAGGTTCTAATCATATTATAGATTGTTAACATAATTACATTAGTCATCTTATTCAATTAATGCTAATACTTGTAAATCTCATCAAGCATTCATGATTATAACTTATGTTAACAACAAATCAAGTTCCTTTCATAGCTCACATGTCGATCATACCATACAGTATGAACTATGAAAGTGCCAAGCATTTGTTGTACTAAGTGTTATACAATATAAATCAAGATTAGTCATTTAACAAGCAAAGTATTAAAGAGCGAACAAGATAACAAATACAAAACATGTTAGTATTAAACATTAAAGTTCATATTGAGTTTATATTATGGTTATTTTTACACCATTAATGTAACATTTTCACCTTGACATAATAAACTTAGCTAAACATAATGAAAGAAAGAAACATAAATAAATAAAATAAGAACATAAATAAGATAAAAGTTAACTAAGTAAATGAAAGGAAATGAAAGACATAAACTTGATATTAATGAAAGCAAAGCATAAACATTACAAAAAATACAAAGAGAGAAAGTAAGAGCATGATCTTGATCTAGAAACTAAGATGCCTAAATGCATGGCAAATAGGCTAAAATTGAGAACTATTGATTTGATGACTAATTGATGAGTGGGTAACCAACTCTTGACTTGATGACAATCTTTATCTTCTCTTGTTTGCCCAAAACGTCATTGATAACGTCAAAATTGGAGCCACTTAAAATATAAAAGTTATAGAAAATTATCTCAGCTTTCTTGTTTAAAAAAATTAAGGTCATTTAGACATTTAGAACTCCAGATATGAGCCAAACACTAAACAGTGCTTCGGAATACAAATTCAGACTTCTTTATTGTTGCTACAATTTGAACTTCAAAATGAAGTTTTTAGATCTTGGGCATATAAAAATTATAGGCATATATCTTACATTTCCATCCATATAAAGTACACCTAAATCTGAGATCTATAGCTCCAGATATACCCCAATTACCGAACAGTGTTCTGGTTTGGAGTACACCAACATCTATTTTCTAAGTTTGGCCATCTCTTTATCCTTTTAATTTCAGTTCTAAAATTTATCAATCAATCCTTTTATTTATGTGATAGGCCTGTATTTAAAATGAATATTTACCATAAATTAAAGGTATCTTATATTATTAGATATATTATTATAAAACATGCTTTAATTAAGGAGTTATAGATACTTCAAGTCCAAAATGATGACATAAAACCTTGATAAAAAATATACTTTTAAGTATCAATCACTAGCTAAACAGTAGAAATTATTTCTCAACTTACTTTTTCATATTCATATATTTTGTTTTGAATATGTTTTTAATTTTATCTTTTACAATTTGATCTTTATACCAACTTTAATCTTTATTATTTTAATTAAATACTTGTTTTTTCTTATTCCTTTCTTAATTAAATTTTTAATCTATCATATTTAATTTATATTCTTTTAATTACCATTTATTGTATTTGAAATAATTTATGAAATTAATTTATTTTCAATTTCATCATGTATTAATTTTTTTAATCTCTAAGATTTGATCAATTTTATTTTGATTGTAATTGTTTTTTAAATTAAGTTTTTCATTAAATTTTTTATTTGTTCGATTTGATCCTTATTTTTTAATAAACTTTAAAAAATATTATTAAATAAGTTATTTTCTAACTTTATTTTCACAATATAGCTAAACACTAGAAATTATTTCTCAACTTACATTTTTATATTCATATATTTTGTTTTGAATAACTTATTGTGCCTATTTTATATTCATATTCATACATTTTTTTTTGAATATTTGTTTTATTTTTTTCTTCTACAATTTGATTCTTATACGAATTTTAATCTTTAATAAGCATTAAGGATTGCTCTTCGCCACCATAACAAATCTCATGCTTAAGCATTTGCATTGCTGACAAATCCATCCAACATGTCATAAATATAACTTACAGCAGTTGACATTGCATGTATCTCTCTGTATGATTGAACTTCGTCTGGAAAAGTCTGTTCAAGTTCCTTCAGTAGATGCTTGCGTAAACTGTATAAAATCAATGGTTATATAATGAATTTTATCAAATGCACACAAAGCGAATTGCATGCATGGATATCTCTAATGGAATGAGTAGAAGAGTGAGGAAGATAGAGGAACAAATCAAGCCAATACAGGAGATGCATGGAACTAAACATTAGTTTGAATTAATTTTAATGTTTTAAACCAAACCAAATCATAGAAGACATGCAGCAGGTGAGAATAGGCACGAATAGAAAAGCTGCAGTGTGATTGAAATTACAAGGATAGTAGAATATCTTTAATAAATTTAATACTCTCCCTTTCCACTAGTGTAGTTACTTCTTTTCATCTTCAAAAGAGTATTGTGCAATGTACGCCTTCTCATTATACTTTTGATCAAAATGGTATGATGAAAAGGAGACATTTTTGTATCATGATCTCTAATGGAATGTGATTTTTTAAAAATTATTTTTTGTATTTTTTATATTTATTTGTTATTATAAATATTGATTAACGAAAAACACATTACAGTCGAAAACAATTTGGCTTGGTTTTTAGAAAAGTATTTTTCTTTTATTTTGACAAGAAAATAATTTCCAGAAGTTGTGAAAAATTTAAAACTATCATGTTAATTATTCGTTATATCAAATTTGATCCTCAAACTTTTCATTTCTAAATATTTTGTTATGAATTTTTTTCTCAAACATTTTTTTTAATTTCATTCTTTGTTAAAAATTTTATCTGTCGGTTTGACGATTATTGTTTTAATAAACTTGAAAAAATATTGTTAAATAACTTCTTTTCTAACTTTTTTTTCACAACATAGCCAAACACTAGAAATTATTTCTCTACTTATTTTTTTGTATTCATATATTTTGTTTTGAAAAACTTATTGAGATATTTTATATTTGTATTCATACATTTTGTTTTGAATTTTTTCTTTTATAATTTGATTTTTGTACCAATTTTAATCTTCAATATTTTAATTAATATTTGTATTTTTGTATTCTTTTCTTAGTTAAATTTTTTATCCATCATATTTAATTTATATTCTTTTGATTACCAATTTTTTTATCTGAAATAAAACTAGATAGTTAGTACATGTCTGCTCTATTATGAATGTGCTTTCAAGTTATGGTTGTCATGATAAAAAAAAAAAGCATTAAGGATTGCTCTTCACCACCATAACAAATCTCATGCTTAAGTATTTGCATTGCTAACAAATCCATCCAACATGTCATAAATATAACTTACAGCAGCTGACGTTGCACGTATCTCCCTGTATGATTGAACTTCGTCTGGAAAAGTCTGTTCAAGTTCCTTCAGTAGATGCTTGCGTAAACTGTATAAAATCAATGGTTATATAACGAATTTTATCAAATGCACACAAAGCGAATTGCATGCATGAATATCTCTAACAGAATGAGTAGAAGAGTGAGGAAGATAGAGGAACAAATCAAGCTAATACAGGGGATGCAAGAGATGTATGGAACTAAACATTAGTTTGAATTAATTTTAACGTTTTAAACCAAACCAAATCATAGAAGACATGCAGCAGGTGAGAATAGGCACAAATAGAAAAGCTGCAGTGTGATTGAAATTAAAAGGATAGTAGAATATCTTTAATAAAATTAATACTCTCCCTTTCCACCGGTGCAGTTACTTCTTTTCTTCTTGAAAAGAGTATTGTGCAATGTATGGCTTCTCTTTATACCCTTGATCAAAATGGTATGATGAAAGGAGATATTTTTGTATCATGATCTCAAATGGAATGTGATTTTTTAAAAATTATTTTTTGTATTTTTTATATTTATTTGTTATTATAAATATTGATTAACGAAAAACACATTCCAGTCAAAAACAATTTGGCTTGGTTTTTAGAAAAGTGTTTTTCTTTTATTTTGAGAAGAAAATAATTTCCAGACGTTGTGAAAAATTTAAAAATATCATGTTAATTATTCGTTATATCAAATTTGATCCTCAAACTTTTCATTTCTAAATATTTTGTTATGAATTGTTTCCTCAAACATTTGTTTTAATTTCATTCTTTGTTAAAAATTTTATCTGTCGGATTTGACGATTATTGTTTTAATAAACTTGAAAAAATATTGTTAAATAACTTCTTTTCTAACTTTTTTTTCACAACATAGCTAAACACTAGAAATTATTTCTCTACTTATTTTTTTGTATTCATATATGATTAGTACTCAAAAGTGCATTTTTATCATGGTTTTATATCATCATTTTGCACTTAAAGTATCAGTAACTCCTTAACTGAAGTACATTTTATAATAATCTATCTAATAATATAAGATACCTTTAATTTGTGGTAAATGTCCATTTTAAATGCAGGCCTATCACATAAATAAAAGGATTGATTGATGACTTTAAGAACTTCAATTGCAAAGGCAAAGAGATGATCAAACTTAGAAAAGAGATGTCGGTGCAATCCAAACCGGAACACTGTTCGGTAATTGGGTCATATCTGGAGCTATAGATCTCAGATTTAGGCCTACTTTATATGGATGGAAAGGTAAGACATAGGCCTACAACTTTCATATGGAGCCCAAGATCTAAAAAGGCCATTTTCAAGTCCAAATTATTGCAACAACAAAGAAGCCCGAATCTGTCCTCCAGCCCGAGCACTGTTCAGTATTTTGGCCATATCTGGAGTTCTAGAAGTCGAAATGAGCTGAATTTTTTACACAAGAAAGCTGAGACAATTGCCTAGAACTTTCATGTTTTCAAGTGGCTCTAATTTTGACGTCATCAATGACGTTTTGGGCAGACAAGAGAAGATAAGGATTGTCACCAAGTCAAGGGTTGGCCATCTACTCATCAATTAGTCATCAAATCAATATTTCCCAATTTTGGCCTATAAAAGGAAGCATTTGCCATGCATTTAGGCATCTTGGTTTCCAGATCAAGATCATGCTCTTCTTTTCTCTCTTTGTATTCCTTATGCTTTGTTTTCATTAATATCAAGTTTATGCCTTTCCTTTCCTTTCCTTTCTTTAGTTAACTTTTATGTTCTTATTTTGTTTATCTATTTTTCTTTCTTCTATTATGTCTAGCTAAATTAATTATGTCAAGGTGAAAAGGATACACTAATGGTGTAAGAATAAGTATGGTATAAACTTAATATGGACTTTAATGTTTAATACTAACATGTTTTATATTTGTTATCTTGTTCACTCTTTAATACTTTGCTTGTTAAATGATTAATCTTGATTTATGTTGTATAACAATTGGTACAACAAATACTTGGCACTTTCATAGCCCATACGGTATGGTATAACCGACACCTGAGCTATGAAAGGAACTTGATTTGTTGTTAACATAAGTTATAATCATGAATGCTTGATGAAATTTACAAGTATTAGCATTAATTGAATAAGATGACTAATGTAATCATGTTAACAATTTATAATATGATTGGAACCTTCTTTGTGTGTGGTTTTCAATTGAATAATAAGAGTTTATACTATACTTGTTTGAAATACTATTAGTGGAACCTCTAACCTTGACATTTGTTATTATCATTGTTTAATCCTTGCTTTAATATTTCATCTCAAAGTTCTCATCTTCTTCTTTCTCTTTATTATTGTTGTTATTATTACTACTACTACTACCACTACTAGTATTATTATTATTATTATTGTTGTTGTTATTGTTATTATTGTTGTTGTGGAATTGTTGTTATTTATAATTTGTACAATAACCTCCATGTGGTTAAACCCCGGTCTTGCCGGGTTATTTATTACTTCGACACTCCTGCACTTGGGAGAAGACATCAATCTCTTTGTCGTGTCAGTATATTTTGTTTTGAAAAACTTATTGAGCATATTTTATATTTGTATTCCTACATTTTGTTTTGAATTTTTTACTTTATAATTTTATTTTTGTACCAATTTTAATCTTCAATATTTTAATTAATATTTATATTTTTGTATTCTTTTCTTAGTTAAATTTTTTATCCATCATATTTAATTTATATTCTTTTGATTACCAATTTTTTTATCTGAAATAAAACTAGATAGTTAGTACATGTATGCTCTATTATGAATGTGATTTCAAGTTATGGTTGTCATGATAAAAAAAAAAAAAGCACTAAGAATTGCTCTTCGCCACCATAACAAATCTCATGCTTAAGTATTTGCATTGCTCACAAATCCATCCAACATGTCATAAATATAACTTACAGCAGGTGACGTTGCACGTATCTCCCTGTATGATTGAACTTCGTCTGGAAAAGTCTGTTCAAGTTCCTTCAGTAGATGCTTGTGTAAACTGTATAAAATCAATGGTTATATAACGAATTTTATCAAATGCACACAAATCGAATTGCATGCATGCATATCTCTAATGGAAAGAGTAGAAGAGTGAGGAAGATAGAGGAACAAATCAAGCCAATACAGGGGATGCAGGAGATGTATGGAACTAAACATTAGTTTGAATTAATTTTAATGTTTTAAACCAAACCAAATCATAGAAGACATACAGCAGGAGAGAATACGCAAGAATAGAAAAGCTGCAGTGTGATTGAAATTAAAAGGATAGTAGAATATCTTTAATAAATTTAATACTCTCCCTTTCCACCGGTACAGTTACTTCTGTTCTTTTTGAAAAGAGTATTGTGCAATGTATGGCTTCTCTTTATACCCTTGATCAAAATGGTATGATGAAAAGGAGACATTTTTGTATCATGATCTCTAATGGAATGTGATTTTTTAAAAAATATTTTTTGTATTTTTTATATTTATTTGTTATTATAAATATTGATTAACGAAAAACACATTCCAGTCAAAAACAATTTGGCTTGGTTTTTAGAAAAGTGTTTTTCTTTTATTTTGAGAAGCAAATAATTTCCAGACGTTGTGAAAAATTTAAAAATATCATGTTAATTATTCGTTATATCAAATTTGATCCTCAAACTTTTCATTTCTAAATATTTTGTTATGAATTTTTTCCTCAAACATTTGTTTTAATTTCATTCTTTGTTAAACATTTTATCTGTCGGATTTGACGATTATTGTTTTAATAAACTTGAAAAAATATTGTTAAATAACTTCTTTTCTAACTTTTTTTTCACAACATAGCTAAACACTAGAAATTATTTCTCTACTTATTTTTTTGTATTCATATATTTTGTTTTGAAAAACTTATTGAGCATATTTTATATTTGTATTCATACATTTTGTTTTGAATTTTTTATTTTATAATTTTATTTTTGTACCAATTTTAATCTTCAATATTTTAATTAATATTTATATTTTTGTATTCTTTTCTTAGTTAAATTTTTTATCCATCATATTTAATTTATATTCTTTTGATTACCAATTTTTTTATCTGAAATAAAACTAGATAGTTAGTACATGTATGCTCTATTATGAATGTGATTTCAAGTTATGGTTGTCATGATAAAAAAAAAAAGCACTAAGAAATTCTCTTCCCCACCATAACAAATCTCATGCTTAAGTATTTGCATTGCTCACAAATCCATCCAACATGTCATAAATATAACTTATAGCAGTTGACGGTGCACGTATCTCCCTGTATGATTGAACTTCGTTTGGAAAAGTCTGTTCAAGTTCCTTCAGTAGATGCTTGCATAAACTGTAAAAAATCAATGGTTATATAACAAATTTTATCAAATGCACACAAATCGAATTGCATGCATGCATATCTCTAATGGAAAGAGTAGAAGAGTGAGGAAGATAGAGGAACAAATCAAGCCAATACAGGGGATGCAGGAGATGTATGGAACTTAACATTAGTTTGAATTAATATTAATGTTTTAAACCAAACCAAATCATAGAAGACATGCAGTAGGAGAGAATAGGCACGAATAGAAAAGCTGTAGTGTGTTTGAAATTAAAAGGATAGTAGAATATCTTTAATAAATTTAATACTCTCCCTTTCCACCGGTGCAGTTACTTCTTTTCTTCTTGAAAAGAGTATTGTGCAATGTATGGCTTCTCTTTATACCCTTGATCAACATGGTATGATGAAAAGGAGACATTTTTGTATCATGATCTCTAATGGAATGTGATTTTTTAAAAAATATTTTTTGTATTTTTTATATTTATTTGTTATTATAAATATTGATTAACGAAAAACACATTCCAGTCAAAAACAATTTGGCTTGGTTTTTAGAAAAGTGTTTTTCTTTTATTTTGAGAAGAAAATAATTTCCAGACATTGTGAAAAATTTAAAACTATCATGTTAATTATTTGTTGTATCAAATTTGATCCTCAAACTTTTCATTTCTAAATATTTTGTTATGAATGTTTTCCTCAAACATTTGTTTTAATTTCATTCTTTATTAAAAAATTTATCTGTCGGATTTGATGATTATTGTTTTAATAAACTTGAAAAAATATTGTTAAATAACTTCTTTTCTAACTTTTTTTTCACAACATAGCTAAACACTAGAAATTATTTCTCTACTTATTTTTTTGTATTCATATATTTTGTTTTGAAAAACTTATTGAGCATATTTTATATTTGTATTCGTACATTTTGTTTTGAATTTTTTATTTTATAATTTGATTTTTGTACCAATTTTAATCTTCAATATTTTAATTAATATTTGTATTTTTGTATTCTTTTCTTAGTTAAATTTTTTATCCATCATATTTAATTTATATTCTTTTGATTACCAATTTTTTTATCTGAAATAAAACTAGATAGTTAGTACATGTATGCTCTATTATGAATGTGATTTCAAGTTATGGTTGTCATGATAAAAAAAAGAAAAAAAGCACTAAGGATTGCTCTTCGCAACCATAACAAATCTCATGCTTAAGTATTTGCTTTGCTAACAAATCCATCCAACATGTCATAAATATAAGTTACAGCAGTTGACGTTGCACGTATCTCCCTGTATGATTGAACTTCGTCTGGAAAAGTCTGTTCAAGTTCCTTCAGTAGATACTTGCGTAAACTGTATAAAATCAATGGTTATATAACGAATTTTATCAAATGCACACAAAGCGAATTGCATGCATGAATATCTCTAATGGAATGAGTAGAAGAGTGAGGAAGATAGAGGAAAAAATCAAGCCAATACAGGGGATGCAGGAGATGTATGGAACTAAACATTAGTTTGAATTAATTTTAATGTTTTAAACCAAACCAAATCATAGAAGACATGCAGCAGGTGAGAATAGGCACGAATAGAAAAGCTGCAGTGTGATTGAAATTAAAAGGATAGTAGAATATCTTTAATAAATTTAATACTCTCCCTTTCCACCGGTGCAGTTACTTCTTTTCTTCTTGAAAAGAGTATTGTGCAATGTAGGGCTTCTCTTTATACCCTTGATCAAAATGGTATGATGAAAGGAGACATTTTTGTATGATGATCTCGAACGGAATGTGATTTTTTAAAAATTATTTTTTGTATTTTTTATATTTATTTGTTATTATAAATATTGATTAACGAAAAACACATTATAGTCAAAAACAATTTGGCTTGGTTTTTAGAAAAGTATTTTGTTTTATTTTGACAAGAAAATAATTTCCAGAAGTTGTGAAAAATTTAAAACTATCATGTTAATTATTCGTTATATCAAATTTGATCCTCAAACTTTTCATTTCTCAATATTTTGTTATGAATTTTTTTCTCAAACATTTGTTTTAATTTCATTCTTTGTTAAAAATATTATCTGTCGGATTTGACGATTATTGTTTTAATAAACTTGAAAAAATATTGTTAAATAACTTCTTTTCTAACTTCTTTTTCACAACATAGCTAAACACTAGAAATTATTTCTCTACTTATTTTTTTGTACTCATATATTTTGTTTTGAAAAACTTATTGAGCATATTTTATATTTGTATTGATACATTTTGTTTTGAATTTTTTATTTTATAATTTGATTTTTGTACCAATTTTAATCTTCAATATTTTAATTAATATTTATATTTTTGTATTCTTTTCTTAGTTAAATTTTTTATCCATCATATTTAATTTATATTCTTTTGATTACCAATTTTTTTATCTGAAATAAAACTAGATAGTTAGTACATGTATGCTCTATTATGAATGTGATTTCAAGTTATGGTTGTCATGATAAAAAAAAAAAAAGCACTAAGAATTGCTCTTCGCCACCATAACAAATCTCATGCTTAAGTATTTGCATTGCTCACAAATCCATCCAACATGTCATAAATATAACTTACAGCAGGTGACGTTGCACGTATCTCCCTGTATGATTGAACTTCGTCTGGAAAAGTCTGTTCAAGTTCCTTCAGTAGATGCTTGCGTAAACTGTATAAAATCAATGGTTATATAACGAATTTTATCAAATGCACACAAAGCGAATTGCATGCATGAATATCTCTAATGGAATGAGTAGAAGAGTGAGGAAGATAGAGGAACAAATCAAGCCAATACAGGGGATGCAGGAGATGTATGGAACTAAACATTAGTTTGAATTAATTTTAATGTTTTAAACCAAACCAAATCATAGAAGACATGCAGCAGGTGAGAATAGGCACGAATAGAAAAGCTGCAGTGTGATTGAAATTAAAAGGAGAGTAGAATATCTTTAATAAATTTAATACTCTCCCTTTCCACCGGTACACTTACTTCTGTTCTTCTTGAAAAGAGTATTGTGCAATGTATGGCTTCTCTTTATACCCTTGATCAAAATGGTATGATGAAAAGGAGACATTTTTGTATCATGATCTCTAATGGAATGTGATTTTTTAAAAAATATTTTTTGTATTTTTTATATTTATTTGTTATTATAAATATTGATTAACGAAAAACACATTACAGTCAAAAACAATTTGGCTTGGTTTTTATAAAAGTATTTTTTTTATTTTGAGAAGAAAATAATTTCCAGAAGTTGTGAAAAATTTAAAACTATCATGTTAATTATTCGTTATATCAAATTTGATCCTCAAACTTTTTATTTCTCAATATTTTGTTATGAATTTTTTTCTCAAACATTTGTTTTAATTTCATTCTTTGTTAAAAATTTTATCTGTCGGTTTGACGATTATTGTTTTAATAAACTTGAAAAAATATTGTTAAATAACTTCTTTTCTAACTTTTTTTTCACAACATAGCTAAACACTAGAAATTATTTCTCTACTTATTTTTTTGTATTCATATATTTTGTTTTGAAAAACTTATTGAGATATTTTATATTTGTATTCATACATTTTGTTTTGAATTTTTTCTTTTATAATTTGATTTTTGTACCAATTTTAATCTTCAATATTTTAATTAATATTTGTATTTTTGTATTCTTTTCTTAGTTAAATTTTTTATCCATCATATTTAATTTATATTCTTTTGATTACCAATTTGTTTATCTGAAATAAACCTAGATAGTTAGTACATGTATGCTCTATTATGAATGTGCTTTCAAGTTATGGTTGTCATGATAAAAAAAAAAAAAAGCATTAAGGATTGCTCTTCACCACCATAACAAATCTCATGCTTAAGTATTTGCATTGCTAACAAATCCATCCACCATGTCATAAATATAACTTACAGCAGTTGACGTTGCACGTATCTCCCTGTATGATTGGACTTGGTCTGGAAAAGTCTGTTCAAGTTCCTTCAGTAGATGCTTGCGTAAACTGTATAAAATCAATGGTTATATAACGAATTTTATCAAATGCACACAAAGCGAATTGCATGCATGAATATCTCTAATGGAATGAGTAGAAGAGTGAGGAAGATAGAGGAACAAATCAAGCCAATACAGGGGATGCAGGAGATGTATGGAACTAAACATTAGTTTGAATTAATTTTAATGTTTTAAACCGAACCAAATCATAAAAGACACGCAGCAGGTGAGAATAGGCACGAATAGAAAAGCTATAGTGTGATTGAAATTGTAACAAGCCAGCTTTTCGAGCCCCAGAACAACAGATTTTTTTTTTGGACACACATTGTGTCGGTAAATTTCGAACCTATTTTTCCTCACATCAATCAAAATGCAATCCATACATCAACTACATTCAACATTTCATTTAAAAGGGAAATTTACATAAACACATAATATTATTTTTGCATGCTTAGAAGTTCATATTATAATATTACATCCATAGACATGAGTTTGCTTTCCTATCCTACTAATTTTCACCACAAATTTAAACAAAAGGGTTCAATAAAAGTTATACGTCTAATACATTGATCCATACAAAATACATCGTGAGTTAGGATGCAACTACATGATTCCTTGCAAAAGTAGGTTTCCGTGTATCGGGTTTTCTAGGCATCTCGTTGATGTGATGTCCTTGTTACAGTGCAAAATATTTAAGAGAATGCAATTGCTTATTAGTAATAATGATAATTAAGTGGTCTAGCAAGAAAATAAAACATTAACATTATTCCATGGTTGATGCATGATATTTGTAGTTTCTTCATGTACATAGTATACACAATTTATAGTACATATAGTTGCACCAATTCTTGTAATCAACCAAAATCTTAAACCCAGCTATCCTCTCAAGGTATCATTTGTTGAGATTAACCGTTCACTCACCCCGATCATCCACTTCGGATGCCTTTAGCCGAAGCTAATCATTCCTTTATCCCGGTCATCCATTCGGATGCCATTAGCCGAGGCTAATCATTCCTTTATCCCGGGCATCCGAATCATTCCTTTATCCCGGGCATCCATTCGGATGCCATTAGTCGAGGCTAATCATTCCTTTATCCTGGCCATCCATTCAGATGCCATTAGCCGAAGCTAATCAACCTTTTGACAACATTTAACATTTGACAATCTGTTATCTATTCTAACCCAGTATGGTAACATTCATGTTAAAGTATCACATTATTTAACGTATGAAAAAGGAAAGTGGAAGTCACCTACCTGCTCCACCTGTGGTTTGTTCTTGTCTTGACGATGGTCCGATCCCGACCGCACCACCTAAGACAACAATGGTCACAATTCAGTACATTTGTATTTTTGAATCACATTTGCCACCACACTTATTTCAAAAGTTCATATATTCACATTCAAGTGTTCCACATTTTACACCATCATACCATGAAATTGTTACTAGCATTTAAGTCATTTTTGCCTAGGAGGCTTATTGTAGAAATCGGCAACGAGAACTGGTTCGCTACAAGCTGCCAAATTCGGCAGCGAGAATTGGTTCCCTCCAGGCTGCCAATTCGGCAGTGAGAATTGGTTCGCTGCAGGCTGCCAATTCGGTAGCGACAACTGTTTCGCTGCCAGCAGCCAATTCAGTAGCAAAAACTGTTCCGCTGTTGGCTTCACTGTTCTGGCAGCAGATGCTAAATCGTAGGGGACAACTCAATTTCGGCAGCGAATCACAATTTCGCTGCAACCAACTCAACTTCGGTGGCGAATCACAAATTCACTGTAGAACATGAAACTCGACAGCAAATGTTAATTTCCTGCAGACAACTCAACTTCAGCAGCAATTTACTGCAGCCGACACAGTTTCGGCAGTGAATCGCAATTTCGTTGTGAAACATAAATTCAGCAGCGAATTCTAATTCGCTGCAGCCGACACAGTTTCGCCAGTGAATGCTAATTCACTGCAGAACACACAATTCTGCAGCGAATTCTAATTCGCTGTAGAAGACTCAATTTCGGCAGCGAATACTTATTAGATGCAGTTGTCATATTTTCGGCAGCGAATCGAAATTTGCTGCAGAACACACAATTCTGCAGTGAATGCTGATTCGCTGTAGACGACTCGGTTTCGGCAGCAAATTCTAATTCGCTGCGGCCGACACATTTTTGGCAGCAAATTGAAATTTTGCTGCAAAACACCCAATTCGGCAGCGAGTTCTAACTCGCTGCAGAAGACTCAATTTCGGCAGCGAATACTAATTCGCTACAGCCGATACAGTTTCGGCAGCGAATTGAAATTTCGCTGCAGAAGACACACATTGAAAACCACCAATTACAGCATATAACTTTCAATCTTTCCAGCAGAATACACATTGACTCTATCCATTCCAGCACATAATCCTTCAGCCAATCCCAGCAAAACACACACATTGCATGTCGGCCAACCCCATAGTTAAAGTCGGCCCCCTACAGAAGACTCAATTTCGGCAGCGAATACTAATTCGCTGCAGCCGATACAGTTTCGGCAGCGAATTGAAATTTCACTGCAAAACACCCAATTCGGCAGCAAAATCTAATTCGCTGCAGCTGACTACATTTCGGCAGCGAATACTTATCCGCTGCAGCCGTCACATTTTCGGCAGCGAATCGAAATTTGCTGCAGAACACACAATTCTGCAGCGAATGTTGATTCGCTGTAGACGACTCAGTTTCGGCAGCGAATTCTAATTCGCTGCGGCTGACACATTTTTTGCAGCAAATTGAAATTTCGCTGCAAAACACCCAATTCGGCAGCGAATTCTAACTCGCTGCAGAAGACTCACTTTCGGCAGCGAATACTAACTCGCTGCAGCCGATACAGTTTCGGCAGCGAATTGAAATTTCGCTGCAGAAGACACACATTGAAAACCACCAATTACAGCATATAGCTTTCAATCTTTCCAGCAGAATACACACATTGACTCTATCCATTCCAGCACATAATCCTTGAGCCAATCCCAGCAAAACACACACATTGCATGTCGGCCAACCCCATAGTTAAAGTCGGCCCCCTACTATGATTTGTTGTTTCTATTTTATTCATTTTTCTTTACTAGATGTTCTGAAATTGGCCTCATTTCATTTCTGTTTTCTTCACAGCTAGCTTAGGTCATAGTTTAATTTTCTTAGGGTTTTTTTTTCTTCATTTCCGGTTCTAAATCTTAAGGAGAACCGAGACTCATGTGCTTCTTGTAGAACCATTTGTTTGACTGTTTCGTCACTAGGCACATATAACTGTTGTCCCATCATCAAGGATCCATCATCCGCTACTCGGAATTTCATTTCTACTCCGGCCTCCACATTCCTCCTAATCTTACACCCCTCCTTGTCATGGAATTGGGCATGTAGTATATGTTCCCGATACGTTGGTCGCACCAATAATTGGGATACTAACCCACCTCCGGCATTAACGTCCAAATTTGCACCCATCTCTTTCAATTCCGCCAATTGCCGCTCCTTTCCCACTGTTAACCTTTTTAGGGTGGCTTTATTTTTGCGATTGAGGGCATCTGCCACCACGTTTGCTTTCCCCGGATGGTATTCTATGGTGCAGTCATAATCCTTAATGAGCTCTATCCACCTTCTTTGTTGCATGTTCAACTCCTTTTGCGACATCAGATACTTCAGACTCTTATGACCAGTAAAAATTTGGGTTCGAGACCCATACAAATAGTGTCTCCATATCTTCAAGGCAAAAACTACAGCAGCCAGCTCCAGGTCGTGCACTGGATAGTTCACCTCGTGAGTCTTTAACTGTCTTGATGCATAGGCGATCACTTTTCCATGTTGCATCAGAACACACCCCAATCCCTTCCCTGAAGCATCACTATATACCACAAAACCCTTGGTCCCTGAGGGAAGGGTCAACACTAGTGCAGTGGTGAGCCTCCTCTTCAATTCTTGGAAGCTTTTCTCACATTCTTCTGACCACACCCATTTCTTATTCTTCCTAGTTAGCTGGGTCAAAGGGGTTGCAATCAGGGAAAAACCTTCGATAAACCTCCGATAGTATCCTGCAAGTCCCAGGAAGCTACGTATTTTGGTGACCGAAGTTGGTCTTTCCCATTTCAAGACTGCCTCAACTTTTTAGGGGTCTACAAAAACACCTTCGGTTGAAATGACATGTCCCAGAAACATCACTTTCTTTAACCAAAATTCACATTTACTCAGTTTTGCATATAACTGGTGATCTTTCAAAGTTTGTAAGGTTTGTCTCAAGTGTTCTTCGTGCTCCTCGAAAGAATTTGAGTACACCAGTATATCGTCAATGAACACCACCACAAACTTATCAAGATATGGTTAGAAAACCTGATTCATCAAGTCCATGAAGAGGGCTGGGGCGTTCGTCAACCCGAACGGCTGCACCAAAAATTCATAGTGTCCGTAACGAGTTCTAAAGGCAGTCTTTGCTACATCCGCTTCTTTAATCTTCATCTAATAGTACCCTGATCTCAAATCTATTTTTGAAAATGCCCTCGCTCCCTTTAATTGATCAAGCAAATCATCTATCCGAGGTAATGGATACTTGTTTTTCATTGTTATCTTGTTCAGTTGTCGGTAGTCAATACAAAGTCTATGGGTTCCATCTTTCTTTCTTACAAACAACACCGGTGCCCCCCATGAAGAATTACTAGGCCGTATGAACCCTTTGTCTAACAATTCCTGTAGTTGAGTCTTTAATTCGTTCAGTTCTGCCGGAGCCATCAGATACGGTTGTTGGGTTATAGGTGGGACTCCAGGAAAAGTGTCTATAGACACTTCTACCTCTCGCTCCGGGGGTAGTCCTGGTAGTTCTTCGGGAAACACATCTGGGAATTCCTTCGCCACAGGAATATCCTTCAGTCGTGGACCTTCATCATCACAGTTTAAGATGTATGCAAGGTATCCCGTACATCCCTTTCTTAAAAGTTTTTGGGTTGTTACCACCGATATCAAGGCAATTGGTTTGAGAATTCTCTCTCCTTCAAAAATCATTCTCTCGCCCTTAGGGGTTTGGAAAGTAATAGTTTTAGCATAACAATCTATTAGAGCCTTGTATTTACTCAACCAATTCATGCCTAGGATTATGTCAAAATCATGCAGCTCTAAGGGAATCAAGTCTACTTTTGTTTCATACCCAGATAGACTAACCCCCACATCCACATACACAATATTTGTTTCAACCATGTTTCCTATTGGAGTTCCAATTAAGAATCCCTTCTCTACTTTTTCTACCCCCTTTCTCAGTTTAGTGACAATTCTCTTAGCAATGAATGAGTGGGTGGCACCCGGATCAAACAACACAGGCACATTAAAATCATTCAATAGTAGTGTACCTGCCACCACATCCGATGTAGCCCTGACCTCCTCCTGTGTCAGGTGGAAGACCCTCCCCGAGGTCTTATCATTTTGTGCCCTCGGTCTCTCTCGACTATAGTTTGCTCCTGATTGAGAAGATCTCACTGGCCTATTCACAGTGACTGATTGTTGTTGGCTCGGGCTAGGTTGCCTATAGCTTTGTACCTGTCCAGTGTTCCTTTTTGGGCAGTCCCTCTTGGAATGACCTCTTCCGCCATAGTAATGACACCCTTGACTCAAATACTGGCAGTTCCTCCACCTATGACCTTCTCCTCTGCACACAAAGCATCGCCCGGGGGAAACTGAGCAGTCCCCAGGGTGTTTTTGCCCACATTTCATACAAAAAGGATAGTCAATACCCTTGCGGTCACCAGTCCCAATTGAAGAGTTTTCCCTCGAGTGCGACCGTCCAACCATCACTCTCCCACTTGACTGTTGGTGGGGCGGTAACATCAAACTCCCCTTCTTCTTGTACCGCTCAAACACTCCACCTTTTCCTTTCTTCAGGAATGGTGGTTTGCTGCTGAAAAAGTCCCCATCTCTCTTTTTGCCTATGCCCTGATATCCCCCTGGCCTTCTCCAATACAAGCCTCCAAAGCTTGGGCAGCCTCAATCAACTCTCTCACTGATTTAAATCGCAAGGCGATCAATCCTTGTCTTAAGTCCTGGCACAAACCATCTCTCAACTTCTCAATCATATGTTCCTCTGTTGGCACATAGTGTGGGGCAAACAATGAGAGATCATGGAACTTTCTTTCGTACTCCAATACCGACATATCACCCTATCTTAATACCAAGAACTCTTGTTCTTTCACCTTACGATGGTACCTGGAATAAAACTGATTCTCAAACTCTGTCTTGAAATCACTCCAAGTCAGTGTCTCGGTTGCACGCCTCAGCTGAACTGTTTCCCACCATGTCATGGCCCTATCAGACAATAACTGGGTTGCACAGTTTACCCTCAACCCCTCGGGTATGCTTATTTGAACCATGGTCTTTTCTACCTTCCTAATCCATCTTCCAGCTATCTCTGCATGTTGTTCCCCCATATACGGTTCACAGCCTATTTCCCTCATACTCTTGACTAGTCGCACCAATGGCACCACGTTATCTGTAGTCATGCTTGTCATAGGGGCTGCATGTGGAATCTATGTGGTGGGAGTTGCTTGTGTCGTTGAACCCGCTATACCCTCCATCACTGCTTTAACTATTTACACAAGGAGTCTCGGGTCTACATATTGTGGGGGCACACCAGTTGGAATAGTCGATGGTTGTGCTTCTGATCTTTCTTGCTGCGATGCTGCAACTGGGGGTACTCCCTCTGTTTTGTTAGACCTCCCGGCATCCCCTGCTACCGCAGTTTCCCCCTGCAAGGTTTCGGGTGGTACTATCGGAGCATGAGATGCCGTATCATCCAAGGGATCTTCGTCTTGCCAACCTTGGGCACCTTGGTTCCCGCCCCTCCAATCTAAGGAGGGCGGCTCAGTACGTGTCCCTTATCGGGTGCGTACCGTCCTGAAATTCACCAAACCAACACAATTATCAGTGATCCCTAAGATCTAAACCAGGGGCTCTGATACCAACTGTAACAACCCGGCTTTTCAAGCCCCAAAACAACAGATTTTTTTTTTTTACACACATCGTGTCGGTAAATTTCAAACCTATTTTTCCTCACATCAATCAAAATGCAATCCATACATCAACTACATTCAACATTTCATTTAAAAGGGAAATTTACATAAACACATAATATTATTTATTCATGCTTAGAAGTTCATATTATAATATTACATCCATAGACATGAGTTTGCATTCCTATCCTACTAATTTTCACCACGAATTTAAACAAAAGGGTTCAATAAAAGTTATATGTCTAATACATTGATCCATACAAAATACATCGTGAGTTAGGATGCAACTACATGATTCCTTGCAAAAGTAGGTTTCCGTGTATCGGGTTTCCTAGGCATCTCGTTGATGTGATGTCCTTGTTGCAGTGCAAAATATTTAAGAGAATGCAATTGCTTATTAGTAATAATGATAATTAAGTGGTCTAGCTAGAAAATAAAACATTAACATTATTCCATGGTTGATGCATGATATTTGTAGTTTCTTCATGTACATAGTATACACAATTTATAGTACATATAGTTGCACCAATTCTTGTAATCAACCAAAATCTTAAACCCAGCTATCCTCTCAAGGTATCATTTGTTGAGATTAACTGTTCACTCACCCCGATCATCCACTTCGGATGCCTTTAGCCGAAGTTAATCAATCACTTATCCCGGTCATCCATTCGGATGCCATTAGCCAAGGCTAATCATTCCTTTATCCCGGGCATCCATTCGGATGCCATTAGCCAAGGCTAATCATTCCTTTATCCCGGCCATCCAATCGGATGCCATTAGCCGAGGCTAATCATTCCTTTATCCCGGTCATCCAATTGGATGCCATTAGCTGAGGCTAATCATTCCTTTATCCCGGCCATCCATTCGAATGCCATTATCCCGGCAATCCATTCGGATGCCATTATCCCGGCAATCCATTCAGATGCTATTATCCCGGCCATCCATTCAGATGCCATTAGCCAAGGCTAATCATTCCTTTATCTCAGCCATCCATTCGGATGCCATTAGCCGAAGCTAATCAACCTTTTGACAACATTTAACATTTGACAATCTGTTATCTATTCTAACCCAATATGGTAACATTCATGTTAAAGTATCACATTATTTAACGTATGAAAAAGGAAAGTGGAAGTCACCTACCTGCTCCACCTGTGGTTTGTTCTTGTCTTGACGATGGTCCGATCCCGACCGCACCACCTAAGACAACAATGGTCACAATTCAGTACATTTGTATTTTTGAATCACATTTGCCACCACACTTATTTCAAAAGTTCATATATTCACATTCAAGTGTTCCACATTTTACACCATCATACCATGAAATTGTTACTAGCATTGAAGTCATTTTTGCCTAGGAGGCTTATTGTAGAAATCGGCAATGAGAACTGGTTCGCTGCAAGCTGCCAAATTCGGCAGCGAGAATTGGTTCCCTCCAGGCTGCCAATTCGGCAGCGAGAATTGGTTCGCTGCAGAGTGCTAAATTCGGCAGCGAGAATTGGTTCGCTGCAGGCTGCCAATTCGGTAGCGACAACTGTTTCGCTGCCAGCAGCCAGTTCGGTAGCAAAAACTGTTTCGCTGTTGGCGTCACTGTTCGGGCAGCAGAATCACAATTTCTCTGCAACCAACTCAACTTCGGTGGCGAATCACAAATTCACTGTAGAACATGAAAGTCGACAGTGAATGTTAATTTGCTGCAGACAACTCAACTTCAATAGCAATTTACTGCAGCCGACACAGTTTCGGCAGTGAATCGCAATTTCGCTGTGAAACATAAATTCAGCAGCGAATTCTAATTCGCTGTAGAAGACTCAATTTCGGCAGTGAATACTTATTCGATGCAGCCGTCACACAATTCTGCAGCGAATCAGCATTCGCTGCAGACGACTCGGTTTCTGCAGTGAATGTTAATTGCTTCGCTGCAGATGCAGAAATCGGCAGCGGCAACTGTGTCCCTGCCGATCGAGAAATCGGCAGTGAAAACTGCTTCGCTGGAGATGTAGAAATCGGCAGCGGAAACTGTGTCACTGCCGATCAAGAAATCGTCAGCGAAAAATTACTTCGCTGCAGATGCAAAAATCGGCAGCGAAAATTGCGTCGCTACCGATCGAGAAATCGGCAGCGAAAACTGCTTCGCTGCAGATGCAGAAATCAGCAGCGGAAACTGTGTCGCTGCTGATCGAGAAATCGACAGCGAGTCTATATATATATATATTTTTCTTTTGGGTGTTTACATTCTCCCCCACTTAATAGGAATTTCATCCTCGAAATTTAAGAGGTTTCATACTGCATACCTGGTAGTTCAAATAAATTAGGGTACTTTTTCCTCATCTCGGCCTCCCTCTCCCAAGTTTCCTCTTCTACTTGAGCATTTCGCCATAAAATTCTAACGATGGGGATCTTTTTGCTCCGTAGCTCCTTCACTTCCTGATCAAGTATCCTTATGAGCCTCAATTCTAGTGTTAAGTCTTCCTTGACTTCTACTGGAACCTGGGGTAGGATTCGGGTGGGGTCCACATCAGCCTTTCTTAACAATGAGACATGGAACACATCATGGACTTTGGCTAACTGTGGGGGCAAGTCCACTTTGTAGGTTACTGGTCCTACTCGCAATAAGATTTTGAAGGGTCCAATGAAGCGGGGAGTTAGCTTCCCTTTCAATCCAAACCGTAACATGTTCTTCCATGGGGCTACCTTCAGGAATACCTAGTCCCCTGTACTGAACTCGAGAGGTCTTCTCCTCACATCAGCATACTTCTTCTGTCTATCCTGTGCGGCTTTGATGCGATCCCTAATAATTCTCACTTTCTCCGTGGTGACTTGGACCAATTCTGCGCCATATAACTTTCGATCCCCGATTTCCTCCCAACATAAAGGAGTTCTACACCTCCTACCATACAAGGCTTCATATGGGGCCATCCCTATTGTGGCTTGGTGACTATTGTTATATGTGAACTCCACTAGTGCCATGTGTTCCTCCCAGTTTCCTCCAAATTCCAAAACACAGGCCCGTAATAGGTCTTCCAAGACTTGGATGATTCTCTCTGACTGGCCATCCATTTGAGGGTGAAACGCAGTGCTCATGTCCAATCTTATTCCCAAGGCATGTTGTATGCTTGGCCAAAGTCGAGAGGTGAACCTAGGATCTCGATCTGATACAATGGACACTGGAATCCCATGAAGCCGTACCACCTTATTTATATAAATCTTGGCAAGCTTGTCCACCGAGTTGGTCATCTTTATAGGCAAGAATAGTGCAGATTTCGTCAATCGATCTACGATAACCCATATTGCGTCATTTCCTTTCCTCCCTTTGGGAAATCCTAACACGAAATCCATGGTGATCATCTCCCACTTCCATTCTGGAATTTGTAACGGTTGTAACGGTCTCGCCGGCCTTTGGTGTTCAACCTTGACTTGTTGACATATCCCACACCTAGACACGTACTCAGCTATTTCCCTTTTCATATTAGGCCACCAATAGAGCTGTTTCAGGTCTCGATACATCTTAGTACTGCTAGGATGTATGGAGAACCGAGACTCATGTGCTTCTTGTAGAACCATTTGTTTGACTGTTTCGTCACTAGGCACGTATAACCGTTGTCCCATCATCAAGGATCCATCATCCGCTACTCGGAATTTCATTTCTACTCCGGCCTCCACATTCCTCCTAATATTACACCCCTCCTTGTCATGGAATTGGGCATGTAGTATATGTTCCCGATACGTTGGTCGCACCAATAATTGGGATACTAACCCACCTCCGGCATTAACGTCCAAATCTGCACCCATCTCTTTCAATTCCGCCAATTGTCGCTCCTTTCCCACTATTAACCTTCTTAGGGTGGCTTTATTTTTGCGATTGAGGGCATCTGCCACCACGTTTGCTTTCCCCGGATGGTATTCTATGATGCAGTCATAATCCTTAATTAGCTCTATCCACCTTCTTTGTCGCATGTTCAACTCCTTTTGCGACATCAGATACTTCAGACTCTTATGATCGGAAACTGCATCGCTGCCGATGCAGAAATCGGCAGCGGAAACTGCTTCGCTGCAAATGCAAAAATCAGCAGCAGAAATCGCTTCGCTGCAGATGCAGAAATCAGCAACTGTGTCACTGCCGATCAAGAAATCAGCAGCAAAAACTGCTTCGCTGCAGATGCAGAAATCGGCAGCAAAAATTGCGTCGCTACCGATCAAGAAATCGGCAGCGAAAACTGCTTCGCTGCAGATGCAGAAATCGGTAGCGGAAACTGCTTCGCTGCAGATGCAGAAATCGGCAGCGAAAATTGTGTCGCTGCCGATCGAGAAATCGACAGCGAAAACTGCTTCGCTGCAGATGAAAAAATCGGCAGTGGAAACTGTCACTGCCGATCGAGAAATCGGCAACGAAAACTGCTTTGTCAGTTCTGTCTATATATATATTTTTCTTTTGGGTGTTTACAGAAATTAAAAGGATAGTAGAATATCTTTAATAAATTTAATACTCTCCCTTTCCACCAGTGCAGTTACTTCTTTTCTTCTTGAAAAGAGTATTGTGCAATGTATGGCTTCTCTTTATACCCTTGATCAAAATGGTATGATCAAAAGGAGACATTTTTGTATTATGATCACTAATGGAATGTGATTTTTTAAAAATTATTTTTTGTATTTTTTATATTTATTTGTTATTATAAATATTGATTAACGAAAAACACATTCCACTGAAAAACAATTTGGCTTGGTTTTTAGAAAACTGTTTTTATTTTATTTTGAGAAGAAAATAATTTTCAGAAGTTGTGAAAAATTTAAAAATATCATGTTAATTATTCATTATATCAAATTTGATCCTCAAACTTTTCATTTCTAAATATTTTGTTTTGAATTTTTTTCTAAAATATTTGTTTTAATTTCATTCTTTATTAAAAATTTTATCTATCGGATTTGATGATTATTGTTTTAATAAACTTGAAAAAATATTATTAAATAACTTCTTTTTCACAACATAGCTAAACACTAGAAATTATTTCTCTACTTATTTTTTTATATTCATATATTTTGTTTTGAAAAACTTATTGAGCATATTTTATATTTGTATTCATACATTTTGTTTTGAATTTTTTCTTTTATAATTTGATTTTTGTACCAATTTTAATCTTCAATATTTTAATTCATATTTGTATTTTTGTATTCTTTTCTTAGTTAAATTTTTTATCCATCATATTTAATTTATATTCTTTTGATTATCAATTTTTTTATCTGAAATAAAACTAGATAGTTAGTACATGTATCCTCTATTATGAATGTGATTTCAAGTTATGGTTGTCATGATAAAAAAAAAAAAAAAAGCATTAAGGTTTGCTCTTCGCCACCATAACAAATCTCATGCTTAAGTATTTGCATTGCTGACAAATCCATCCAACATGTCATAAATATAACTTACAGCAGTTGACATTACACGTATCTCCCTGTATGATTGAACTTCGTTTGGAAAAGTCTGTTCAAGTTCCTTCAGTAGATGCTTGCGTAAACTGTATAAAATCAATGGTTATATAACCAATTTTATCAAATGCACACAAAGTGAATTGCATGCATGAATATCTAATGGAATGAGTAGAAGAGTGAGGAACATAGAGGAACAAATCAAGCCAATACAGGGGATGCAGGAGATGTATGGAACTAAACATTAGTTAGAATTAATTTTAATGTTTTAAACCGAACCAAATCATAGAAGACATGCAGCAGGTGAGAATAGGCACGAATAGAAAAGCTGCAGTGTGATTGAAATTAAAATGATAGTAGAATATCTTTAATAAATTTAATACTCTCCCTTTCCACAAGTGCAGTTACTTCTTTTCTTCTTGAAAAGAGTATTGTGCAATGTATGGCTTCTCTTTATACCCTTGATCAAAATGGTATGACAAAAAGGAGACATTTTTGTATCATGACCTCTAATGGAATGTGATTTTTTAAAAATTATTTTTTGTATTTTTTATATTTATTTGTTATTATAAATATTGATTAACAAAAAACACATTCCAGTCAAAAACAATTTGGCTTGGTTTTTAAAAAAGTGTTTTTCTTTTATTTTGAGAAGAAAATAATTTTCAGAAGTTGTGAAAAATTTAAAAATATCATGTTAATTATTTGTTCGTTATTTCAGATTTGGTCCTGAAACTTTTCATTTCTAAATATTTTGTTTTCAATTTTTTTCAATTATCTTTTTTTTCAATTTCATTCTTTATTAAAACTTTTATCTCCCAGATTTGGTCCTTATTCTTTTAATAAACTTGAAAAAAATATTATTAAATAACTTCTTTTTCGCAATTTATCTAAACACTAGAAATTATTTCTACACTTATTTTTTTATATTCATATATTTTGTTTTGAATAAGTTATTGTGCATATTTTGTGTTCGTATTCATACATTTTTTTTTGAATTTTTTCTTTTATAATTTGATTTTTTATACAAATTTTAATTTTCAATATTTCAGTTCATATTTTATATTTTTGTATTCCTTTCCTAGTTAAACGTCTTATCCATCATATTTAATTTATATTCTTTTGATTACCAATTATTTTATCAGAAATAAAACTAGCTAGTTGGTACATGTACGCTCTATTAAGAATATGATTTCAAGTTATGGTTGTCATGATAAAAAAAAAAAAAAACATTAAGGATTGCTCTTCGTCACCATAACAAATCTCATGCTTAAGTATTTGCATCGCTGACAACTCCATCCAACATGTCATAAATATAACTTACAGCAGTTGACAGTGCACGTATCTCCCTCTGTGATTGAAATTCGTCTGGAAAAGTCTGTTCAGGTCCCCACAGTAGATGCTTGCGTAAACTCTATAAAGTCAATGATTATGTAATGAATTTTATCAAATGCACACAAAGCGAATTGCATGCATGCATATCTAATGGAATGAGTAGAAGAGTGAAGAAGCTAGAGGAACAAATCAAGGTAATACAGGGGATGCAGGGGATATGTGGAACTAAACTTTAGTTTGAATTAATTTGAATGTTTTAGGCCGAACCAAATCACAAAAGAGATGCAGCAGGTGAGAATAGGCATAAATAGAGAAGCTCCAGGGTGATTGAAATTAAAAGGATGGTACAATATCTTTACTAAATTCATTACTCTCCCTTTCCACAAGTGCAGTTATTTCTTTTCTTCTTGAAAATAGTATTGTGCAATGCACGGCGTCTCTTTATACTCCTGATCAAAATCATATCATGAAAAGGAAACATTTTCATATTATGATCTCTGATGGAAAGTGATTTTTTAAAAATTATTATTATTAATTTTTTATGTTTATTTGTTATTATAAATATTGATCAACAAAAGACAATTTCCAGTTAAAAAGATATTTGTCTTGGTTTTCAGGAAAGCCTTTCTTGTTTTTTTTACCAGAAAACAGTTTCCAGAAGTTATGAAAAATTTAAACATATCATGTTATTTGTTCGTTATTTCAGATTTGGTCCTGAAACTTTGGATTTCTATATATTTTGTTTTCAATTTTTTTCAATTATCTTTTTTTTAAAATTTCATTCATTCTTAAAACTTTTATCTCCCAGATTTGGTCCTTATTCTTTTAATAAACTTGAAAAAAATATTATTAAATAACTTCTTTTTCACAATATAGCTAAACACTAGAAATTATTTCTGCACTTATTCTTTTATATTCATATATTTTGTTTTGAATAAGTTATTCTGCATATTTTGTATTCGTATTCATACATTTTGTTTTGAATTTTTTCTTTTATAATTTGATTTTTTATACAAATTTTAATTTTCAATATTTCAGTTAATATTTTATATTTTTGTATTCCTTTCCTAGTTAAACTTCTAATCCATCATATTTAATTTATATTCTTTTGATTACCAATTATTTTATCAGAAATAAAACTAGCTAGTTGGTACATGTACGCTCTATTAAGAATATGATTTCAAGTTATGGTTGTCATGACAAAAGAAAACATTAAGGATAGCTCTTCGTCACCATAACAAATCTCATGCTTAAGTATTTGCATCGCTGACAAGTCCATCCAACATGTCATAAATATAACTTACAGCAGTTGACAGCGCACGTATCTCCCTGTGTGATTGAAATTCGTCTGGAAAAGTCTGTTCAGGTCCCCACAGTAGATGCTTGCGTAAACTCTATAAAATCAATGATTATGTAATGAATTTTATCAAATGCACACAAAGCGAATTGCATGCATGCATATCTAATGGAATGAGTAGAAGAGTGAAGAAGCTAGAGGAACAAATCAAGGTAATACAGGGGATGCAGGAGATATGTGGAACTAAACTGTAGTTTGAATTAATTTGAATGTTTTAGACCGAACCAAATCATAAAAGACATGCAGCAGGTGAGAATAGATAAATAGAGAAGCTCCAGTGTGATTGAAATTAAAAGGATTGTAGAATATCTTTACTAAATTTCTTACTCTCCCTTTCCACAAGTGCAGTTACTTCTTTTTTTCCTGATAATAGTATTGTGCAATGCACGGCTTCTTTTTATACTCCTGATCAAAATCGTATCATCAAAAGGAAACATTTTCATATTATGATCTCTGATGGAAAGTGATTTTTTAAAAATTATTATTATTAATTTTTTTATGTTTATTTGTTATTATAAATATTGATCAACAAAAAATAATTTCCAGTGAAAAAGATATTTGTCTTGGTTTTCAGGAAAGCCTTTCTTGGTTTTTTTACCAGAAAATAATTTCCAGAAGTTGTGAAAAATTTAAAAATATCATGTTATTTGTTCGTTATTTTAGATTTGGTCATGAAACTTTTGATTTCTATATATTTTATTTTCAATTTTTTTCAATTATCTTTTTTTTTTCAATTTCATTCGTTCTTAAAACTTTTATCTCCCAGATTTGGTCCTTATTTTTTAATAAACTTGAAAAAATATTATTAAATAACTTCTTTTTCGCAGTATAGCTAAACACTAGAAATTATTTGTGCACTTATTTTTTTATATTCATATATTTTGTTTTGAATAAGTTATTGTGCATATTTTGGATTCGTATTCATACATTTTGTTTTTAATTTTTTCTTTTATAATTTGATTTTTTATACCAATTTTAATTTTCAATATTTTAGTTAATATTTTGTATTTTTGTATTCTTTTCCTAGTTAAACTGCTTATCCATCATATTTAATTTATATTCTTTCGATTACCAACTATTTTATCAGAAATAAAACTAGCTAGTTGGTACATGTACGCTCTATTAAGAATATGATTTCAAGTTATGGTTGTCATGACAAAAGAAAACATTAAGGATAGCTCTTCGTCACCATAACAAATCTCATGCTTAAGTATTTGCATCGCTGACAACTCCATCCAACATGTCATAAATATAACTTACAGCAGTTGACAGTGCACGTATCTCCCTGTGTGATTGAAATTCGTCTGGAAAAGTCTGTTCAGGTCCCCACAGTAGATGCTTGAGTAAACTCTATAAAATCAATGATTATGTAATGAATTTTATCAAATGCACACAAAGCGAATGGCATGCATGCATATCTAATGGAATGAGTAGAAGAGTGAAGAAGCTAGAGGAACAAATCAAGGTAATAAAGGGGATGCAGGAGATATGTGGAACTAAACTGTAGTTTGAATTAATTTGAATGTTTTAGACCGAACCAAATCATAAAAGGCATGCAGCAGGTGATAATTGGCATAAATAGAGAAGCTCCAGTGTGATTGAAATTAAAAGGATTGTAGAATATCTTTACTAAATTTCTTACTCTCCCTTTCCACAAGTACAGTTACTTCTTTTCTTCTTGAAAATAGTATTGTCCAATGCACGGCTTCTCTTTCTACTCCTGATTAAAATCGTATCATGAAAAGGAAACATTTTCATATTATGATCTGTGATGGAAAGTGATTTTTAAAAAAATATTATTATTAATTTTTTATTTTTATTTGTTGTTATAAATATTGATCAACCAAAAACAATTTCCAGTTAAAAAGATATTTGTCTTGGTTTTCAGAAAAGCCTTTCTTGTTTTTTTTTACTAGAAAATAATTTCCAGAAGTTGTGAAAAATTTAAAAATATCATGTTATTTGTTTGTTATTTCAGATTTGGTCCTGAAATTTTTGATTTCTATATATTTTGTTTTCAATTTTTTTCAATTTCATTCGTTCTTAAAACTTTTATCTTCCAGATTTGGTTCTTATTCTTTCTTATTCTTTTAATAAACTTGAAAAAATATTATTAAATAACTTCTTTTTCGCAATATAGCTAAACACTAGAAATTATTTCTGCACTTATTGTTTTATATTCATATATTTTGTTTTGAATAAGTTATTGTGCATATTTTGTATTTGTATTCATACATTTTGTTTTGAATTTTTTCTTTTATAATTTGATTTTTTATACCAATTTTAATTTTCAATATTTTAGTTAATACTTTGTATTTTTGTATTCTTTTCCTAGTTAAACTGCTTATCCATCATATTTAATTTATATTCTTTCGATTACCAATTATTTTATCAAAAATAAAACTAGCTAGTTGGTACATGTACGCTTTATTAAGAATATGATTTCAAATTACGGTTGTCATGATAAAAAAAAAAAAACATTAAGGATTGCTATCTCATGCTTAAGTATTTGCATCGCTGACAACTCCATCCAACATGTCATAAATATAACTTACAGCAGTTGACAGTGCACGTATCTCCCTGTGTGATTGAAATTCGTCTGGAAAAGTCTGTTCAGGTCCCCACAATAGATGCTTGCGTAACCTCTATAAAATCAATGATTATGTAATGAATTTTATCAAATGCACACAAAGCGAATTGCATGCATGCATATCTAATGGAATGAGTAGAAGAGTGAAGAAGCTAGAGGAACAAATCAAGGTAATACAGGGGATGCAGGAGGTATGTGGAACTAAACTGTAGTTTGAATTAATTTGAATGTTTTAGACCGAACCAAATCATAAAAGACATGCAGCAGGTGAGAATAGGCATAAATAGAGAAGCTCCAGTGTGATTGAAATTAAAAGGATAGTAGAATATCTTTACTAAATTTCTTACTCTCCCTTTCCACAAGTGCAGTTACTTCTTTTCTCCCTGATAATAGTATTGTGCAATGCACGGCTTCTCTTTATTCTCCTGATCAAAATCGTATCATGAAAAGGAAACATTTTCATATTATGATCTGTGACGGAAAGTGATTTTTTAAAAATTATTATTATTAATTTTTTATGTTTATTTGTTCTTATAAATATTGATTAACAAAAAACAATTTTCAGTGAAAAAGACATTTGTCTTGGTTTTCAGGAAAGTCTTTTTTTTCTTTAACAGAAAATAATTTTCAGAAGTTGTGAAAAATTTAAAAATATCATGTTATTTGTTCGTTATTTTAGATTTGGTCCTGAAACTTTTGATTTCTATATATTTTGTTTTCAATTTTTTTCAATTATCTTTTTTTTTCAATTTCATTTGTTCTTAAAACTTTTATCTCCCAGATTTGGTTCTTATTCTTTTAATAAACTTGAAAAAATATTATTAAATAACTTCTTTTTCGCAATATAGCTAAACACTAGAAATTATTTCTGCACTTATTGTTTTATATTCATATATTTTGTTTTGAATAAGTTATTGTGCATATTTTGTATTCGTATTCATACATTTTGTTTTGAATTTTTTCTTTTATAATTTGATTTTTTATACCAATTTTAATTTTCAATATTTTAGTTAATATTTTTTATTTTTGTATTCTTTTCCTAGTTAAACTGCTTATCCATCATATTTAATTTATATTCTTTTGATTACCAATTATTTTATCAGAAATAAAATTAGCTAGCTAGTACATGTACGCTCTATTAAGAATATGATTTCAAGTTATGGTTGTCATGATAAAAAAAAAAAAAATTAAGGATTGTTCTTCGTCACCATAACAAATCTCATGCTTAAGTATTTGCATCGCTGACAACTCCATCCAACATGTCATAAATATAACTTACAGCAGTTGACAGTGCAGGTATCTCCCTGTGTGATTGAAATTCATCCGGAAAAGTCTGTTGAGGTCCCCACAATAGATGCTTGCGTAACCTCTATAAAATCAATGATTATGTAATGAATTTTATCAAATGCACACAAAGCGAATTGCATGCATGCATATCTAATGGAATGAGTAGAAGAGTGAAGAAGCTAGAGGAACAAATCAAGGTAATACAGGGGATGCAGGAGGTATGTGGAACTAAACTTTAGTTTGAATTAATTTGAATGTTTTAGACCGAACCAAATCATAAAAGACATGCAGCAGGTGAGAATAGGCATAAATAGAGAAGCTCCAGTGTGATTGAAATTAAAAGGATAGTAGAATATCTTTACTAAATTTCTTACTCTCCCTTTCCACAAGTGCAGTTACTTCTTTTCTCCCTGATAATAGTATTGTGCAATGCACGGCTTCTCTTTATACTCCTGATCAAAATCGTATCATGAAAAGGAAACATTTTCATATTATGATCTGTGACGGAAAGTGATTTTTTAAAAATTATTATTATTAATTTTTTATGTTTATTTGTTCTTATAAATATTGATTAACAAAAAACAATTTTCAGTGAAAAAGACATTTGTCTTGGTTTTCAGGAAAGTCTTTTTTTTCTTTAACAGAAAATAATTTCCAGAAGTTGTGAAAAATTTAAAAATATCATGTTATTTGTTCGTTATTTTAGATTTGGTCCTGAAACTTTTGATTTCTATATATTTTGTTTTCAATTTTTTTCAATTATCTTTTTTTTTTCAATTTCATTTGTTCTTAAAACTTTTATCTCCCAGATTTGGTCCTTATTCTTTTAATAAACTTGAAAAAATATTATTAAATAACTTCTTTTTCGCAATATAGCTAAACACTAGAAATTATTTCTGCACTTATTGTTTTATATTCATATATTTTGTTTTGAATAAGTTATTGTGCATATTTTGTATTCGTATTCATACATTTTGTTTTGAATTTTTTCTTTTATAATTTGATTTTTTATACCAATTTTAATTTTCAATATTTTAGTTAATATTTTTTATTTTTGTATTCTTTTCCTAGTTAAACTGCTTATCCATCATATTTAATTTATATTCTTTTGATTACCAATTATTTTATCAGAAATAAAATTAGCTAGCTAGTACATGTACGCTCTATTAAGAATATGATTTCAAGTTATGGTTGTCATGATAAAAAAAAAAAACATTAAGGATTGTTCTTCGTCACCATAACAAATCTCATGCTTAAGTATTTGCATCGCTGACAACTCCATCCAACATGTCATAAATATAACTTACAGCAGTTGACAGTGCACGTATCTCCCTGTGTGATTGAAATTCATCTGGAAAAGTCTGTTCAGGTCCCCACAGTAGATGCTTGCGTAAACTCTATAAAATCAATGATTATGTAATGAATTTTATCAAATGCACACAAAGCGAATTGCATGCATGCATATCTAATGGAATGAGTAGAAGAGTGAAGAAGCTAGAGGAACAAATCAAGGTAATAAAGGGGATGCAGGAGATGTGGAACTAAACTGTAGTTTGAATTAATTTGAATGTTTTAGACCGAACCAAATCATAAAAGGCATGCAGCAGGTGAGAATTGGCATAAATAGAGAAGCTCCAGTGTGATTGAAATTAAAAGGATAGTAGACTATCTTCACTAAATTTCTTACTCTCCCTTTCCACAAGTGCAATTACTTCTTTTCTTCCTGATAATAGTATTGTGCAATGCACGGCTTCTCTTTATACTCCTGATCAAAATCGTATCATGAAAAGGAAACATTTTCATATTATGATCTCTGATGGAAAGTGATTTTTTAAAAATTATTATTATTAATTTTTTATGTTTATTTGTTCTTATAAATATTGATTAACAAAAAACAATTTTGAGTGAAAAAGAAATTTGTCTTGGTTTTCAGGAAAGTCTTTTTTTTCTTTACCAGAAAATAATTTTCAGAAGTTGTGAAAAATTTTAAAATATCATGTTATTTGTTTGTTATATCAAATTGGGTACTCAAACTTTTGTTTGCTATAAATTTTGTTTTGAATTTTTTTTTCAATTTCATCCCTTAGAATTTGATTTAATTTAATGTTTATATCAACTTTGGTCCTCATTTTATGATTGTTATTTACTTTTCTCTGATCATTGATTCAATTTTTTTATCTATTAGATTTGGTCCCTTTTCTTTTGATTACTATTTTTCTTGAAATAATTTATGAAATTGTATTTTTTTAATCTCATCATCTTTTTAATTTTTTATCTATTATATTTGATCTCTATTATTTTAATTTTTATTTATTTTATTTGAAATAATTTATTAAATTATAATTTTTTTAATTTTATTTTCATTCAACTTTTTAATTTGTAAGATTTGTTCCTCATTATTTTAATAAACTTGGAAAAGAAATATTAGCAATTTATTTTCTAGCTCGTTTTCCATGATATGGCCGAACATTAAAAAGTATTTTTCAATTCATTTTTTATGAAACTGTCAAACATAAAAAAATAATTAACTTTTCTAAAAACCACCTTTCAAAATAAAATTATTTTCCAAAAAATAAACAGTCCTACATAAACTGGTTGTACTCTCATGTTTCATTTACATTTACCTCTTCATATTTGGGTTGAGTCTTTCTCCAACGACATGCTATCTCATCAATTGTCTCTCATCATCAGTTCTTGCTGGTAAACTTCCATCTTATTCTTCACTTTATACATTTGTTTGTTCCTCTTTTTTTTTTCATTTTCACATGATTATATGTCCCATAAATTATCACCTTGTCTCTTGTGTTTTTATTAGATATAGTCATTTTCACGAGGGTTTTCGTTGCTAGGATAAGAAAACCAGACAGGTTTATGTATCTTACCATGTTTAGTTTTTCTCACCATGTTTCTTAATCCATGTAGCATAGTTATGCATTTCACATCTCTAATAGGAAGATGAAAATGATAAATCCTTGGTGATCCTTGAAGTCCTAACAACAACTGTGTGATCAGAATTCACATTTTCCTCCATAACCCTTCCCTATTAACCATGCATGTGTAATGCATTAATATTTGGTGCAACACTGATTTGAGTATACTGATCATCCAATAGGGACAATTTTTGAAATTATAATCTCAGTCAATGGAGAAGGAATCAACTCTTCTATTCCTAAGATGGTGGACATTAAGAGGATATAATTAGGAAATTGGCTTTGTTAGAGAATGATCATCTAGCTAAAATCAATGCTACCTAAAATGTTGATGCTAGGCTAATGTCATAACCTGTTTTTCTAGTTATTTCTAAAAATTATATTTTTTTTCAAAATAAAAATAAAAAATAAATAAAGACTAGCAATATAGAGAAAATAGATTAAGGAGGATTCCAAAAAAAAAATACATAAAAATCAAGTTGTAAGTTTGGATAAAATTCGAGACATAATTGTACTCCATTACACCCAAGATTGAAGAAACAATATAAATTCAATGTCAAATTAAATGATTATTTGATAACTTTACCTAAAAATTAAGTCCAAAGACACAATAAAATTTTCAATAGGTTAATTTGATTTAACTATGGACCAAATTGAAAGTGATTTAAGTCCAATAAAATAATTTAATTAGATGCAAGTACTTAATTATACTTTAAAAGAATCAAATTAATTTTATTAAAGGCTTAATTGATGAAAAATTAAGTTTAGGATCCCAATCAAAACTTACTTGAGAAGATTAGAATTTTAAAAATAAAATTTAATTTTTACCAAGTTAATTAATTAAAATCATAGATAAAATCACAAGTGATCAAATTAATCTAAATAAAAGATTTAAATTTACAAAAAGAGGCCCTAAAATAAAATCAGGAACATTGCAGCTGACACGACTAAAAGATTGATATCTTCTCCCAAGTGCAGGAGTGTCGAAATAATAAATAACCCGGCAAAACCGGGGTTGAACCACAAAAAGGTTAATTGTATAAATTACAGACAACAATAATACAACAATAACAATAACAACAACAACAATAATAACAAAAATAACAATAATAATAGTAGTAGTTGTAATACTAATAAAAATAGTAATAATAAAAAAAAGGAGAAGAAGAAAAAAAATGAGAACTTTGAGATGAAATATTAATGTAAGGATTAAACAATGATAATAACAAATACCAAGATTAGAGGTTCCACTAATGGTATGTCAAACAAGTATAGTATAAACTCTTTATTATTCAATTGGAAACCACACACAAAGGAGTTTCATATCAGATTATAGATTGTTAATATTATTACATTAGTCATCTTATTCGATTAATGCTAATACTTGTAAATCTCGTCAAGCATTTATGATTATAACTTATGTTAACAACAAATTAAGTTCCTTTCATAGCTTAAATGTTAGTATACCATACAATATGAACTATGAAAGTGCCAAGCATTTGTTGTACCAAGTGTTATACAACATAAATCAAGATTAGTCATTTAACAAGCAAAGTATTAAAGAGTGAACAAGATAACAAATACAAAACATGTTATTATCAAACATTAAAGTCCATATTAAGTTTACACTATACTTATTCTTACACCATTAGTGTAACTTTTTCACCTTGACATAATAAACCTACCTAAACATAATAAAAGAAAGAAAAATAAATAAACAAAATAAGAACATAAATAAAATAAGAGTAAACTAAGTAAAGAAAAGAAAATGAAAGGCATAAACTTGATTTTAATGAAAGCAAGGCATAAACATTATCTTCTCTTGTCTACCCTAAATGTCATTGATAACGTCAAAATTGGAGCCACTTGAAATCAAAGTTATAGGAAATTGTCTTAGCTTTCTTGTGTGAAAAATAAAAGTTATTTTTACTTTTAGAACTCCATATATGGGCCAAACACTGAATAATGCTCGGGCTAGAAGACAGATTCAGACTTTTTTGTTGTTGCTATAATTTGGACTTGAAAATGATCTTTTTAAGTCTTGAGTTTTTATGAAAGTTGTAGGCCTATGTTTTACCTTTCCATCCATATAAAGTAGACCTAAATCTGAGATCTACAGCTCCAGATATGACCCAATTACCAAAAAATATTCTAATTTGGATTGCATCGACATCTCTTTTCTAAGTTTGGCCCATCTCTTTGTCCTTTCAATTTCAATTCTTAAATTCATCAATCGATCCTTTTATTTATGTGATAGACCTGCATTTAAAATAAACATTTATCATAAATTAAAGGTATCTTATATTCTTAGATATATTATTATAAAACATGCTTTAGTTAAAGAGTTATTTATACTTCAAGTGCAAAATGATGACATATGTAACAACCTGGCTTTTCAAGCCCTAAAACAACAGATTTTTTTTTGACACACATCGTGTCGGTAAATTTCGAACCTATTTTTCCTCACATCAATCAAAATGCAATCCATACATCAACTAGATTCAACATTTAATTTAAAAGGGAAATTTACATAAACACATAATATTATTTTTGCATGCTTAGAAGTTCATATTATAATATTACATCCATAAACATGAGTTTGCATTCCTATCCTACTAATTTTCACCACGAATTTAAACAAAAGGGTTCAATAAAAGTTATACATCTAATACATTGATCCATACAAAATACATCGTGAGTTAGGATGCAACTACATGATTCCTTGCAAAAGTAGGTTCCCGTGTATCGGGTTTCCTAGGCATCTCGTTGATGTGATGTCCCTGTTGCGGAGCAAAATATTTAAGAGAATGCAATTGCTTATTAGTAATAATGATAATTAAGTGGTCTAGCAGGAAAAATAAAACATTAACATTATTTCATGGTTGATGCATGATATTTGTAGTTTCTTCATGTACATAGTATACACAATTTATAGTACATATAGTTGCACCAATTCTTGTAATCAACCAAAATCTTAAACCCAGCTATCCTCTCAAGGTATCATTTGTTGAGATTAAACGTTCACTCACCCCGATCATCCACTTCAGATGCCTTTAGCTGAAGCTAATCAATCACTTGTCCCGGTCATCTATTCGGATGCCATTAGACGAGGCTAATCATTCCTTTATCCCGGTCATCCATTCGGATGCCATTAGCCGAGGCTAATCATTCCTTTATCCCGGTCATCCATTTGGATGCTATTATCCCGGCCATCCAATCGGATGCCATTAGCCGAGGCTAATCATTCCTTTATCCCGGCCATCCAATCGGATGCCATTAGTCGAGGCTAATCATTCCTTTATCCCGGTCATCCATTCGGATGCCAATATCCCGGCCATCCAATCGGATGCCATTAGCCGAGGCTAATCATTCCTTTATCCCGGCCATCCATTCGGATGCCATTAGCAAAGGCTATTTATTTCTTTGTCCCGGCCATCCAATCAGATGCCATTAGCCGAAGCTAATCAACCTTTTGACAACATTTAACATTTGACAATCTGTTATCTATTCTAACCCAATATGGTAACATTCATATTAAAGTATCACATTATTTAACGTATGAAAAAGGAAAGTGGAAGTCACCTACCTGCTCCACCTGTGGTTTGTTCTTGTCTTGACGATGGACCGATCCCGACCGCACCACCTAAGACAACAATGGTCACAATTCAGTACATTTGTATTTTTGAATCACATTTGTCACCACACTTATGTCAAAAGTTCATATATTCACATTCAAGTGTTCCACGTTTTACACCATCATACCATGAAATTGTTACTAGCATTTAAGTCATTTTTGCCTTGGAGGCTTATTGTAGAAATCGGCAAGCAACGAGAATTGGTTCGCTGCAGGCTGCCAATTCGGCAGCGAGAAGTGGTTCACTACAGGCTGCCAATTCTGCAGCGACAACTGTTTCGCTGCCAGCAGCCAGTTCGGCAGCAAAAACTGTTTCGCTGTTGGCGTCATTGTTCCGGCAGCAGATGCTAAATCGTAGGGGACAACTCAGTTTCGGCAGCAAATCACAATTTCATTGCAACCAACTCAACTTCAGTGGCGAATCACAATTCACTATAGAACATGAAACTCGACAGCGAATGTTAATTTGCTGCAGACAACTCAACTTCAGCAGCAGTTCACTATAGCCGACACAGTTTCGACAGTGAATCACAATTTTGCTGCGAAACATAAATTCGACAGCGAATTCTAATTCGATGCAGCCGTCACATTTTCAGCAGCAAATCGAAATTTGCTGCAGAACACACAATTCTGTAGGGAATGTTGATTCGCTGCAGAGGACTCGGTTTTGGCAGAGAATGCTAATTCGCTGCGGCTGACACATTTTTGGCAGCAAATCGAAATTTCGCTGCAAAACACCCAATTCGGCAGCGAATTCTAATTCGCTGCAGCTGACTCCATTTCGGCAGCGAATACTTATCCGCTGCAGCCGTTATATTTTCGGCAGCGAATCGAAATTTGCTGCAGAATACACACATTGACTCTATCCATTCCAGCACATAATCCTTCAGCCAATCCCAGCAAAACACACACATTGCATGCCGGCCAACCCTATAGTTAAAGTCGGCCCCCTACTATGATTTGTTGTTTCTATTTTATTCATTTTTCTTTACTAGATGTTCTGAAATTGGCCTCATTTCATTTCTGTTTTCTTTGTCCTCTTAGTAAATTTCTGTTTTCTTCACAGCTAGCTTAGGTCATAGTTCAATTTTCTTAGGGTTTTTCTTCTTCATTTCCGGTTCTAAATCTTAAGGAGAAGAGGAAGGAAGTTTCATGACCCATACCTTACGAATCTAGCTAGGTTTGAGGAAGGTTTGACAGTGTTCTTCCTCCTCTCCTGCTGGTTTTCTTCCTTCTTTTTCCTCTCACATCGGTTCCCTTCTCTTCTCTCTGCTGTCCAATCTTCTCTCAAAGTCTCCTCTCTCCCCCTCACACGTTCACAAGGCTTAGGTTTCTGTTGGGGAGGAGAAAGGGAGAGTAACAATCAGCTGGACATACAGCTAGGGTTACCTTCCCTCTCCTCCTTATACTTATACTCTCCATTAAATGAGGTGAGTGTTTGAGGGTTGGTTTAGATGTGTTCTTATCCTTGTTTTGGTCTATCTAAAACCAGTTTTATCCCTCTCTCTCAGCTCCTTAAGAAAATTATTATTATTTTATTTTTTAAGACAAAAACCGCATCGCTGCAGATGCAGAAATCGACAGAGGAAACTGTGTCGCTGCCGATGCAGAAATCGGCAGCGGAAACTGGTTCGCTGCAGATGCAGAAATCGGCAGCAAAAACTGGTTCGCTGGAGATGTAGAAATCAGCAGTGGAAACTGCGTCGCTGCAGATGCAGAAATCGGTAGTGGAAACTGCTTCGCTGCAGATGCAGAAATCGGCAGCAGAAACTGTGTCACTGCCGATCGAGAAATCGGTAGCAAAAACTACTTCGCTGCAGATGCAGAATTCGGCAGCGGAAACTGCTTCGCTGCAGATGCAGAAATCGGCAGCAGAAACTGTGTCACTGCCGATCGAGAAATTGGCAGCGTAAACTGCTTCGTTGCAGATGCAGAAATCAGCAGCGAAAAGTGCTTCGCTGTAGATGCAGAAATCGGCAGCGGAAACTGTGTCACTACCGATCGAGAAATCGGCAGCGAAAACTGCTTCGTCAGTTTTGTCTATATATATATATATTTTTCTTTTGGGTGTTTACATTCTCCCCCCCTTAATAGGAATTTCATCCTCGAAATTTAAGAGGTTTCATACTGCATACCTGGTAGTTCAAATAAATTAGGGTACTTTTTCCTCATCTCGGCCTCCCTCTCCCAAGTTTCCTCTTCTACTTGAGCATTTCACAATAAAATTTTGATGATGGGGATCTTTTTGCTCCGTAGCTCCTTCACTTCCTGATCAAGTATCCTTATAGGCCTCAATTCTAGTGTTAAGTCTTCCTTGACTTCTACTGGAACCTGGGGTAGGATTCGGGTGGGGTCCACATCAGCCTTTCTTAACAATGAGACATGGAACACATCATGGACCTTGGCTAACTGTGGGGGCAAGTCCACTTTGTAGGCTATTGGTCCTACTTGCTGTAAGATTTTGAAGGGTCCAATGAAGCAGGGAGTTAGCTTCCCTTTCAATCCAAACCGTAACATGTTCTTCCATGGGGCTACCTTCAGGAATACCTGGTCCCCTGTACTCAACTCGAGAGGTCTTCTCCTCACATCAGCATACTTCTTCTGTCTATCCTGTGCGGCTTTGATGCGATCCCTGATAATTCTCACTTTCTCCGTGGTGACTCGGACCAATTCTGCGCCATATAACTTCCGGTCCCCGATTTCCTCCCAACATAAAGGAGTTCTACACCTCCTACCATACAAGGCTTCATATGGGGCCATCCCTATTGTGGCTTGGTGACTATTGTTATACATGAACTCCACTAGTGCCATGTGTTCCTCCCAGTTTCCTCCAAATTCCAAAACACAGGCCCGTAATAGGTCTTCCAAGACTTGGATGATTCTCTCTGTCCGGCCATCCGTTTGAGGGTGAAACAGTGCTCATGTCCAATCTTGTTCCCAAGGCATGTTGTATGCTTGGCCAAAGTCGAGAGGTGAACCTGGAATCTCAATTCGATACAATGGACACTGGAATCCCATGAAGTCGTACCACCTCATTTATATAAATCTTGGCAAGCTTGTCCACCGAGTCGGTCATCTTTATAGGCAAGAATATTGCGGATTTCATCAATCGATCTACGATAACCCATATTGCATCATTTCCTTTCCTCCCTTTGGGAAATCCTGACACGAAATCCATGGTGATCATCTCCCACTTCCATTCTGGAATTTGTAACGGTTGTAACGGTCCCGCCGGCCTTTGGTGTTCAACCTTGACTTGTTGACATATCCCACACTTAGACACGTATTCAGCTATTTCCTTTTTCATATCAGGCCACCAATAGAGGTCTTTCAGGTCTCGATACATCTTAGTGCTGCTAGGATGTATGGAGAACCGAGACTCATGTGCTTCTTGTAGAACCATTTGTTTGACTATTTCGTCACTAGGCACGGATAACTGTTGTCCCATCATCAAGGATCCATCATCCGCTACTCGGAATTTCATTTCTACTCCGGCCTTCACATTCCTCCTAATCTTACACCCCTCCCTGTCATGGAATTGGGCATGTAGTATCTGTTCCCGATACGTTGGTCGCACCAATAATTGGGCTACTAACCCACCTCCGGCATTAATGTCCAAATCTGCACCCATCTCTTTCAATTCCGCCAATTGCCGCTCCTTTCCCACTGTTAACCTTCCTAGGGTGGCTTTATTTTTGCGACTGAGGGCATCTGCCACCACGTTTGCTTTCCCCGGATGGTATTCTATGGTGCAGTCATAATCCTTAATGAGCTCTATCCACCTTCTTTGTCGCATGTTCAACTCCTTTTGCGACATCAGATACTTTAGACTCTTATGATTAGTAAAAATTTGGGTTCGAGACCCATACAAATAGTGTCTCCATATCCTCAAGGCAAAAACTACAGCAGCCAGCTCCAGGTCGTGCACTAGGTAGTTTACCTCGTGAGTCTTTAACTGTCTTGATGCATAGGCGATCACTTTTCCATGTTGCTTCAGAACACACCCCAATCCCTTCCCCGAAGCATCACTATATACCACAAAACCCTCGGTCCTTAAGGGAAGGGTCAACACTAGAGCAGTGGTGAGCCTCCTCTTCAATTCTTGGAAGCTTTTCTCACATTCTTCTGACCACACTCATTTCTTATTCTTCCTAGTTAGCTTGGTCAAAGGGGTTGCAATCAGGGAAAAACCTTCGATAAACCTCCGATAGTATCCTGCAAGTCCCAGGAAGCTATGTATTTTGGTGACCGAAGTTGGTCTTTCCCATTTCAAGACTGCCTCAACTTTTTGGGGGTCTACAAAAACACCTTCGGCTGAAATGACATGTCCCAGAAACGTCACTCTCTTCAACCAAAATTCACATTTACTTAGTTTTGCATATAACTAGTGATCTCTCAAAGTTTGTAAGGTTTGTCTCAAGTGTTCTTCGTGCTCCCCGAAAGAATTTGAGTTCACCAGTATGTCGTCAATGAACACCACCACAAAGTTATCAAGATATGGTTGGAAAACCCAATTCATCAAGTCCATGAAGAGGGCTGGGGCGTTCGTCAACCCGAACAGCAGCACCAAAAATTCATAGTATCCGTAACGAGTTCTAAAGGCAGTCTTAGCTACATCCACTTCTTTAATCTTCATCTGATAGTACCCTGATCTCAGATCTATTTTCGAAAATGCCCTCGCTCCCTTTAATTGATCAAACAAATCATCTATCCGAGGTAATGGATACTTGTTTTTCATTGTTATCTTGTTCAGTTGTCGGTAGTCAATACAAAGTCTATGGGTTCCATCTTTCTTCCTCACAAACAACACCAGTGCCCTCCATGGAGAATTACTAGGCCGTATGAACCCTTTGTCTAACAATTCCTGTAGTTGAGTCTTTAATTCGTTCAGTTCTGCCGGAGCCATCCGATACGGTTGTTGGGCTATAGGTGGGACTCTAGGAAAAGTGTCTATAGACACTTCTACCTCTCGCTCCGGGGGTAGTCCCGGTAGTTCTTCGGGAAACACATCTAGGAATTCCTTCGCCACAGGAATATCCTTCAGTCGTGGACCTTCATCATCATAGTTTAAGATGTATCCAAGGTATCCCATACATCCCTTTCTTAAAAGTTTTTGGGCTGTTACCACCGATATCAAGGCAATTAGTTTGAGAATTCTCTCTCATTCAAAAATCATTCTCTCGCCCTTAGGGGTTTGGAAAGTAACAGTTTTAGCAAAACAATCTATTAGAGCCTTGTATTTACTCAACCAATTCATGCCTAGGATTATGTCAAAATCATGCAGCTCTAAGGGAATCAAGTTTACTTTTGTTTCATACCCAGATAGACTAACCCCCACATCCACATACACAATATTTGTTTCAACCATGTTTCCCATTGGAGTTCCAATTAAGAATCCCTTCTCTACTTTTTCTACTCCCTTTCTCAGTTTAGTGACAATTCTCTTAGCAATGAATGAGTGGGTGGCACCCGGATCAAACAACACTGGCACATTAAAATCATTCAATAGTAGTGTACCTGCCACCACATCCGATGCAACCCTGACCTCCTCCTGTGTCAGGTGGAAGACCCTCCTCGAGGTCCTATCATTTTGTGCCCTCGGTCTCCCTCGACTAGAGTTTGCTCCTGATTGAGAAGATCTCACTGGCTTATTCATAGTGACTGATTGTTGTTAGCTCGGGCTGGGTTGCCTATAGCTTTGTACCTGTCCAGTGTTCCTTTTTGGGCAGTCCCTCTTGAAATGACCTCTTCCGCCACAGTAATGACACCCTTGACTCAAATACTGGCAGTTCCTCCACCTATGACCTTCTCCTCTGCACACAAAGCATCGCTCGGGGGAAACTAAGCAGTCCCCAGGGTGTTTTTGCCCACATTTTATACAAAAAGGATAGTCAATACCCTTGCGGTCACTAGTCCCAGTTGAAGAGTTTTCCCTCAAGTGAAACCGTCCAACCATCACTCTCCCACTTGATTATTGGTGGGGCGGTAACATCAAACTCCCCTTCTTCTTGTACTGCTCAAACACTCCACTTTTGCCTTTCTTCGGGAATGGTGGTCTACTGTTGAAAAAGTCCCCATCTCTCTTTTTGCCTATGCCCTGATATCCCCCCTGGCCTTCTCCAATACAAGCCTCTAAAGCTTGGGCAGCCTCAATCAACTCTCTCACTGATTTAAATCGTAAGGCGATCAATCCTTGTCTTAAGTCCTGTCACAAACCATCTCTCAACTTCTCAATCATATGTTCCTCTATTGGCACATAGTGTGGGGCAAACAATGAGAGATCATAGAACTTTCTTTCATACTCCAATATCGAGATATCACCCTGTCTTAATGCCAAGAACTCTTGTTCTTTCACCTTATGATGGTACCTGGAATAAAATTGATTCTCAAACTCTGTCTTGAAATCACTCCAAGTCAGTGTCTCGGTTGCACGCCTCAGCTGAACTGTTTCCCACCATGTCATGGCCCTATCAGACAATAACTGGGTTGCACAGTTTACCCTCAACCCCTCGGGTATGCTTATTTGAACCATGTCCATCTTCCAGCTATCTCTGCATCTTGTTCCCCCATATACGGTTCATAGCCTATTTCCCTCATACTCTTGACTAGTCGCACCAATGGCACCACGTTATCTGTAGTCATGCTTGTCATAGGGGCTGCATGTGGAATCTACGTGGTAGGAGTTGCTTGTGTCGCTGAACCCGCCATACCCTCCATCACTACTTTAACTATTTGTACAAGGAGTCTCAGGCCTATATATTGTGGGGGCACACTAGTTGGAATAGTCGATGGTTGTGCTTCTGATCTTTCTTGCTGCGAAGCTGCAACTGGGGGTACTCCCTCTGTTTTGTTAGACCTCCCGCCATCCCCCGCTACCGCAGCTTCCCCCTGCAAGGTTTCGGGTGGTACTATCGGAGCATGAGATGTCGTATCATCAAAGGGATCTTCGTCTTGCCAACCTTGGGCACCTTAGTTCCCGCCCCTCCTATCTAAGGAGGGCGGCTCAGTACGTGTCCCTTGTCGGGTGCGTACCATCCTGAAATTCACCACACCAACACAATTATCAGTGATCCCCAGGATCTAAACCAGGGGCTCTGATACCAACTGTAACAACCCGGCTTTTCAAGCCCCAAAACAACAGAAAATTTTTTTTTGCACGCATTGTGTCGGTAAATTTCAAACCTATTTTTCCTCATATCAATCAAAATGCAATCCATACATCAACTACATTCAACATTTCATTTAAAAAGGAAATTTACATAAACACATAATATTATTTTTGCATGCTTAGAAGTTCATATTATAATATTACATCCATAGACATGAGTTTGCATTCCTATCCTACTAATTTTCACCTCGAATTTAAACAAAAGGGTTCAATAAAAGTTATACGTCTAATACATTGATCCATACAAAATACATCGTGAGTTAGGACGCAACTACATGATTCCTTGCAAAAGTAGGTTCCCGTGTATCGGGTTTCCTAGGCATCTCGTTGATGTGATGTCCCTGTTGCAGTGCAAAATATTTAAGAGAATGCAATTTCTTATTAGTAATAATGATAATTAAGTGGTCTAGCAGGAAAAATAAAACATTAACATTATTCCATGGTTGATGCATGATATTTGTAGTTTCTTCATGTACATAGTATACACAATTTATAGTACATATAGTTGCACCAATTCTTGTAATCAACAAAATCTTAAACCCAACTATCCTCTCAAGGTATCATTTGCTGAGATTAACCGTTCACTCACCCCGATCATCCACTTCGGATGCTTTTAGCCGAAGCTAATCAATCACTTGTCCCGATCATCTATTCGGATGCCATTAGCTGAGGCTAATCATTCCTTTATCCCGGTCATCCATTCGGATGCCATTAGCCGAGGCTAATCATTCCTTTATCCCGGTCATCCATTCGGATGTCATTATCCCGGCCATCCAATCGGATGCCATTAGCCAAGGCTAATCATTCCTTTATCCCGGTCATCCATTCGGATGCCATTATCCCGGCCATCCAATCGGATGCCATTAGCCGAGGCTAATCATTCCTTTATCCCGGCCATCCATTCAGATGCCATTAGCAAAGGCTATTCATTTCTTTGTCCCGGCCATCCAATCGGATGCCATTAGCCGAAGCTAATCAACCTTTTGACAACATTTAACATTTGACAATCTGTTATCTATTCTAACCCTATATGGTAACATTCATGTTAAAGTATCACATTATTTAACGTATGAAAAAGGAAAGTGGAAGTCACCTACCTGCTCCACCTGTGGTTTGTTCTTGTCTTGACGATGGTCCGATCCTGACCGCACCACCTAATACAACAATGGTCACAATTCAGTACATTTGTATTTTTGAATCACATTTGTCACCACACTTATTTTAAAAGTTCATATATTCACATTCAAGTGTTCCACATTTTACACCATCATACCATGAAATTGTTACTAGCATTTAAGTCATTTTTGCCTAGGAGGCTTATTGTAGAAATCGGCAAGCAACGAGAATTGGTTCGCTGCAGGCTGCCAATTCGGCAGCGAGAATTGGTTCCCTACAGGCTGCCAATTCAGCAGCGAGAATTGGTTCGCTGCAGACTGCCAAATTCGGCAGCGAGAATTGGTTCGCTACAGGCTGCCAATTCGGCAGCGAGAAGTGGTTCGCTACAGGCTGTCAATTTGGCAGCGACAACTGTTTCACTACCAGCAGCAAAAACTGTTTCGCTGTTGGCGTCACTGTTCCGGCAGCAGATGCTAAATCGTAGGGGACAACTCAGTTTCGGCAGCGAATCACAATTTCGCTGCAACCAACTCAACTTCGGTGGCGAATCACAATTCACTGTAGAAAATGAAACTCGATAGCGAATGTTCATTTGCTGCAGACAACTCAACTTCAGCAGCAATTCACTGCAGCCGACACGGTTTCGGCAGTGAATCACAATTCGCTGCGAAACATAAATTCGGCAGCGAATTCTAATTCGCTGCAGCTGACACAGTTTCGGCAATGAATGCTAATTCGCTGCAGAACACACAATTCGGCAGTGAATTCTAATTCGCTGTAGAAGACTCAATTTCAGCAGTGAATACTTATTTGATGCAGCCATCACATTTTCAGCAGCGAATCAAAATTTGCTGCAGAACACACAATTCTGCAGGGAATGCTGATTCGCTACAGACAACTCGGTTTCTGCAACGAATGCTAATTCGCTGTGGCCGACACATTTTTGGCAGCAAATCAAAATTTCGCTGCAAAACACCCAATTCGGCAGCGAATTCTAATTCACTGCAGCCGTCACATTTTCGGCAGCGAATTGAAATTTGCTGCAGAACACACAATTCAGCAGCGAATTCTAACTCCCTGTAGAAGACTCAATTTCGGCAGCGAATCCTAATTCGCTGCAGCCGATACAGTTTCGGCAGCGAATTAAAATTTCGCTGCAGAAGACACACATTGAAAACCACCAATTACAACATATATCTTTCAATCATTCCAGCAGAATACACACATTGACTCTATCCATTCCAGCACATAATCCTTCAGCCAATCCTAGCAAAACACACACATTGCATGCCGGCCAACCCTATAGTTAAAGTCGGCCCCCTACTATGATTTGTTGTTTCTATTTTATTCATTTTTCTTTACTAGATGTTCTGAAATTGGCCTCATTTCATTTCTGTTTTCTTTGTCCTCATAGTAAATTTCTGTTTTCTTCACAGCTAGCTTAGGTCATAGTTCAATTTTCTTAGGGTTTTTCTTCTTCATTTCCGGTTCTAAATCTTAAGGAGAAGAGGAAGGAAGTTTCATGACCCATACCTTACGAATCTAGCTAGGTTTGAGGAAGGTTTGACAGTGTTCTTCCTCCTCTCCTGCTGGTTTTCTTCCTTCTTTTTCCTCTCACATCGGTTCCTTTCTCTTCTCTCTCTAGGTGGCTGTCCAATCTTCTCTCAAGGTCTCCTCTCTCTCCCTCACACGTTCACAAGGCTTAGGTTTCTGTTGGGGAGGAGAAAGGGAGAGTAACAATCAGCTGGACATACAGCTAGGGTTACCTTCCCTCTCCTTCTTATATTTATACTCTCCATTAAATGAGGTGAGTGTTTGGGGGTTGGTTTAGATGTGTTCTTATCCTTGTTTTGCTCTATCTAAAACCAGTTTTACCCCTCTCTCTCAGCTCCTTAAGAAAATTATTATTATTTTATTTTTTTAAGACAAAAACCGCATCGCTGTCGATGCACTCACCTCGGCAGCGGAAACTGTGTCCCTGCCGATCGAGAAATCGGCAGCGGAAACTGCTTCGCTGCAGATGCAGAAATCGGCAGCGGAAACTGTGTCCTTGCAGATGCAGAAATCGGCAGCGGAAACTGTGTCCCTGCCGATCGAGAAATCGGCAGCGAAAACTGCTTCGCTGCAGATGCAGAAATCGGCAGCGGAAATTGTGTCGCTGCCGATCGAGAAATCGACAGCGAAAACTGCTTCGCTGCAGATGCAGAAATCGACAACGGAAACTGTGTCACTGCCGATCGAGAAATCGACAGCGAAAACTGCTTCGTCAGTTCTGTCTATATATATATATATTTTTCTTTTGGGTGTTTACAACATAAGACCTTGATAACAAATGCACTTTTAAGTATTAATCACACACCCCCAACCATTTTATTACTAGTCTTTAGTAATCAAAGCGTTAAAATAGAAAAACAATTTGTAAATTCCATAAAGCAAAGTGTTCATCATTCAACTTTCATTAATATATCCTGATAAACAAACTCTCATTATATTTATATATCAGCTCGTTACCTCTTAACAAGATATTAATAAACCTTTTTTTATGCTTAATGTATCAACACATAATTATGGAGCTTTTCTTGAAAGAAAATAATTTTTTTGTTTTAATATTGAAGGTTATTTTTTTTCTTTTTATTTTTTTATATATATGCATATAACTTAAAGCACCATGCATCTTTAACCCATATAATGAGCTTTTAGCTAATGACTCTCAAATCAGTTGGTCTTAGGGCATTAGGTGTTGAGACACCTCTACGAGCTTAGTAACTCGGGTCGTAGATACTGACACATAGATAGTGCAATGTTTAATTCTCTTAAGCTTTTCTCTTCAACCTATGTAACAAGCGTTGGGCCAATAGGTTCTAAGTCAGTTGACTTTAGGGTATTAGGTGTTAAAACTCCCCTTCGAGTTTAATTGCTTAAGTTAGGGAGGCTGCAAAAGCAAACTTATTTATATTTTTATTGTTATCATTTTTTTTGCTTTTTTTTGTTTTTTTATATCTTTTTAATTATATACTATCTCTTTCCCTTAGTTGTTACCTTTTAACAAAAAAACATAAATAATGTAATAATCCAATATGCAACCCACAATCATATGTTAAAGTGTGTGTGTAAATTAAGGTTTAAAAATACATGTTAAATGAGTATACGAGCAGAATTAAGTGGTAACAATGCGAGAGTTTGTAAATGTGAATATTTCAAGAAGTATTATGATAGATCTTATTAAGAATAGTTACTAAGATGTGTCTCAAGAGTCAAAAAGATTTTCTTTACTTTGCCATCATAGTAACAATAATTTTGCACATGCTTTATGAAATAGAAAACATAGTTAGTTTTTTTTTTTACTACTACCCTTTCCCCCCAACCAAAACAATACATTGTCCTCATTGTTCTAAGATAAAAGATAGAGTGTAGTAGATATCACCAGAAATAACGAACACTAACAAACCTAAAACACACTGAAATAATAATAAATCACAATAATAAAACAAAAACATAAAAAAAATTACAAATAAAGACTCAAATCTAATATAAGATTTTTACAACTTTCCTTAGATGACCAATTTATGCGGCTCATGGAGGGATCAATTACAGGAATGAAAGATTGTAGTTGGTCAATCAATTATTCAGCAATAGCGGCAGAGATTATGATTTGTCGTGCAGAAGATATTAGAAATTCCTATTCCACAGCATGATCAAGAAAAGACAACAACTTATCATAATAACCATTAACATTTAACAAACCTATGGGTTTATGGTGAATGTGCAGTTGGGCCCAAGAGGAAATTTGGAAGATCTCTTCCAATGTGCCTAGACCACCTGGTAAGGCAATGAAGGCATTAACATGGTTAAAAATTGCATTCATTCGAGTAGACATTGTGGAGACCTGTAGTTCCTCTAAAATTATTTTTTCAATGATGTCTCCTTGTGCTAAAGCTTTTGGGATGACCCCTAAAATTTGACTACCTCTTAAAAATACAGCTATTGACACACCTCCCATCAACCCAAGACTGCCTCCCTCTACACTAAATTAATTTTTCTCTCAGCTAACACCTAATCAAGATGATTTGCTGATTCTAAAAACTCCTTTTCTTTCTTAGGACTAGATCCACCGAAAACATAAATATTTCGTATCTGATGACCTGAGGAACTTGCCATTTCTACACTTCTATTTTTGTTGAATGTATGGATTGAGTAGAAATGAAAGGAAGGAAGATAAGAAATTGAAAAGACTACCGTCTATATATAGGCTAGTTGGAGTCTCACACACACATATACACACACACACTCTTTATTTATTTATATAAAAAAATTATGTATATATAGGTGGTTGTGATTGTGGCTCACATTTTCTCTTGGTTTTACATCCAAAAACAGTTTAAATGCCCTCTATGGATCGGGGATAGGCTTCCTATCTAGTTTTCTTAAAAATTGGCAAACAATGTATTTTTTAGTTAGATTTCCAAGACTATGTTAAGCATGTTCTTTATGAAAATGGGTTCATAAGTCATGAATTGCATGATACTTATCTCGACTATGATGAGACTTAAGAGTCAATAAAAGATTATCTAAAGACTCTTTGTGTTTTGAAATAAATCTCACCTTTTGATAATTTTCACAGGTTTTGCGGGATGCATGTGATTCCTTGAATATGGTGGGCTAGTAAAATCCGCTTTGTAAGATTTCTACAGTCCTCTTTTTTGACAAGAAATGATCCGCACATGCTTTAGAATGACAAAGTTTAATGACACTACTTACTTCATTATTGGGAATGAATCTTTGAAATATTTGATCAGGACAATATTTGAATAAGTTAGGGTCATCTCAATAAAAGTTCTTCACTTTTTTCAAAAACTTTTCTTTGTCTTGGATACTTCAATCAGCCGATAAATCTCCTAAAGCAAGAAAATTGATATTTTTATCATACCAAGGCATTGGAGTAAGAGAAAGTAAAGATTCATTAGGAAAGTAATCATCGAATGATGTGATGTCAGATGTCGAATTTGTTGTCACTTTTGACAAAAGATCCGTATCAACATTTTCGGTGCGTTTTTCATCCGTTATTTCTTCCTTAGAATAAATCATTTGCCAATCTTTAGATTTATCCAACTCATTTTTACTTAAAGTAGATTCAAGTTGATTATAAATTAAGTCGTTAATATGATCTACTTCTTGTAAATCATTATCATTTCCAGGTTGCTTGCAAATGTTGAAAATATTCATCTCTAATGTCATGTTTCCAAATGTTAGCTTCACTAGTCCATTCCTACAATTAATTAATGCATTAGAAGTTGCAAGAAACGAACATCCTAAAATAACAGGAAATGAATTACATACTTCAACAAGTTGTGTGTTTAAGACAATAAAATCCACAAGATAAATGAATTTATCGACTTATACTAACACATCTTCATTTATTCCTCTAGGCACTTTTATAGATCTATTGGCAAGTAAAAGAGTTATAGAAGTTGGTTTTAACTCACCTAGATTGAGACTTTGAAAAACTGAATAAGGAAGTAAATTCACACTAGTCCAAGATCAAGTAAGGCTCTTTCAATTTTATGTTCTCTAATATAGCAAGAAATTGTAGGACAACCAGGGTCTTTATATTTCAAAGCATTATTGTTTCGAAGAATAACACTTACTTATTCGGTTAGAAAGACTTTCTTTTTCACATTCAGTTTCCTCTTCACAGTGCATAGATCTTTCAAAAATTTAGCATAAGAAGGAAGCTGTTTAATAGCATCCAACAAAGGTATATTGATTCTTACCTGTTTGAAAGTTTCAAAAATTTCAGAGTTGTGATTGACTTTCCTGTGTGTGGTCATGGCTTAAGAAAATGGAAGTACTAGCGGGGAATCAGTCATTTCTTTGCAATTTTTAGATTCAACCCCTTCCTTACCGTCAAAGATTGACTCATCATCTTTCTCACAAGGTTCAAGAGTGGATTTTTCAATAACCTTACCACTACAAAGAGTAGTGATTGATTTGACTTGATTCATATGTTGGCTTCCGGAACTACTTGCATTTGCATTGTTTTGCCCCTTGGGATTTTGTTGTGGTTAAGATGGAAACTTAACTTTCTTTTGGAAACTGAGAGCAGATGTTAATTTTACAAGAGTATCTTTAAAATCTGTCATGTTTTGAGCAAGTTAAGTATTGATTATGTGTGGTTTTCAATTGAATAATAAGAGTTTATACTATACTTGTTTGACATACTATTAATGGATACTCTAACCTTGACATTTATTGTTATTGTTGTTAAATCCTTATGTTAATTTTTTATCTTAAAGTTCTCATCAACTTTTCTTCTTCTTCTTCTTCTTTATTATTGTTGTTGTTGTTCTTATTATTATTACTATTACTACTATTATTATTTTTGTTGTTATTGTTACTATTATTGTTGTTTATAATTTGTATAATTAACCTCCTTGTGATTCGATCTCGGTCTTACCGGGTTATTTATTTCTTTCACACTCCTACACTTGGAAGAAGACATCAATCTTTTAGTCGTGTCAAGTTTTTGGCACCGTTGCCGGGAAGGTAGGTTTTGTATAAATTATAATATTTATTTTATTTTCTTCTTTCACTTTTCTTGCATATAACTTTGTTTCTTTTCTCTTGTTTCCTTTTCTATTGTTTTTTTCTTTTATTTTATTCCTACACGTGTATGAGAGTGTGGTCACATACATCAAGTGGTAGACTTTGTGGGGTATCCTCATCATTTTCAGAAAATATGGTCAAAGAAGATAATCAATCATTTTATAATAAGAATAATGAGAATAATCGTGCTAGAACACTTCGAGACCGCATGAATCCCACAAGAACAAGTGCACCATCATGCATAGTTTTTCCTCCCGATGCATCTTATTTTATTTTTAAGCAAGGTATTATTCAACTTTTACCTTCTTTTCATGGCATAGAATTGAAAAATCCATACTTGCATTAAGGGAATTTGAGGAGGTCTACAACACATATAATAATTTAAATTGTAGCATGAACACCATTAGATTAAAGTTTTTTCTTTTTTCATTAAAAGATAAAGCTAAAACATGGCTACCAAATTTAAGACTAGAATCCATTCGTGCTTAGGATGATATGCAACAACAATTTTTAAAGAAGTTTTTCTCATCTCATAGAACAAACTCTTTCAAAAGACAAATCACCACTTTCACTCAAAAACTAGGAGAAACATTTTATTAATGTTGGGATAGGTATCGAGACTTGTTTAGTACTTGTCCTCATCATGGTTTTGAAACATGGAGATTGATATCACATTTCTAAGAAGGGATGTACAACCTTAGGGAAGATCATGACCTTCAAGCCAAGTGCACCTAGAGATAGGCAAATGGTTAAGTTGATGTGAAATGAAATTTTTAAAGATAAAGATCCTGATGAAGCAATGAAGTACTTAGACTTGTTAGCTAAAAATGCTCAAAATTAGGACACTGCGGGTACTTATAAGGCACCGAGTAAAACTCAACCTCATACATCTAGTGGAGGTATGTACAACCTTAGGGAAGATCATGACCTTCAAGCCAAGTTTTCATCTTTAGCTAGAAAAGTCGAGGCACTAGAATTGAAAAGGAGTGGTCAATTAAAATCTATTGAAAACATTGTGTGTCAAATATGTGAAACAAATGAACACTCAACCAATAATTGTCCAACCTTGCCTTCTTTTAAGGAATGTCTCCATAAACAAGCCCATGCTTTAAATAGTTTGCAAAGGGCCAACCACAACCCATACAATCCTGGTTGGAGAAATCATCTAAATTTTAGTTGGAAGAGTGAGAACAACAATGCATAAACTTCACAACCACCGTTACAAGCGCACCATAATTTCTAAAATTCTCATGGATATGCACCTCCTTATGCTCCACCTCCTAGAAGAAATCTTAAGGAAACATTGCATGCATTCATTGAAAAGCAAAAGACAATCAATACTTAAACTTGTTCAAAACATGATAGATTTTAAAGATGCTCTTGCAAAATTAACATCTACTCTCAGTTTCGAAGAGAAAGGTAAGTTTCCATCTCAACCACAATAAAATTCTAAGGGGCAATACAATGCAAATGCAAGTAGATCCGGAAGTCAACACATGAATCAAGTCAAATTAGTCACTACTCTTCACAGTGGTAAGATAATTGAAAAACCCACTCTTGAACCTTGTGAGAAAGATGATGAGTCAATCTATGAGGGTAAGGAAATGGTTGAATCTGAAAATTGCAAAGAAAAGACTAATTCTCCGCCAGCACTTCCATTTCCTCAAGCCATGACCAAACAAAGATAAGTGAATCACAACTCTGAAATTTTTGAAACTTTCAAACAGGTAAGAATCAATATACCTTTTTTGGATGCTATTAAACAGGTTCCTTCCTATGCTTAATTTTTGAAAGATCTATGCACTATGAAGAGTAAACTGAATGTGAAAAAGAAAGCCTTTCTAGCCGAACAAGTAAGTGCTATTCTTCAGAACAATAATGCTTTGAAATATAAAGACCCTGGTTGTCCTATAATTTCTTGCTTTAATGGAGAGCATAAAATTGAAAGAGCCTTACTTGATCTCGGTGCTAGTGTGAATTTTCTTCCATATTTAGTTTTTCAAAGTCTCAATCTAGGTGAGTTTAAACCAACTTCTATAACTCTTTTACTTGCTAATAGATCTATAAAAGTGCCTAGAGGAATAATTGAAGATGTGTTAGTACAAGTTGATAAATTCATTATCCTGTGGATTTTATTGTCTTGGACACACAACCTGTTGAAGTATGTAATTCATTTCCTATTATTTTAGGACATCCTTTCTTGTAACTTCTAATGCATTGATTAATTGTTGGAATGGACTGATGAAGCTATCATTTGGAAACATGACAAAGTTTAAAGATGAATATAAGTTAAAGATGCATGATGTTTTAAGTTATATGTATATATATATATATAAAAAAGATAAAAAAAGACAAAAACAATAATCTCAATCTAAGGAAGTTAACTTTAAACATTAGAATAAAAATTTTATTTTTGTCCAAGAAAAGCCCCATAATTATATGTTGATACATTGAGCACAAAAGAAAGGTTTATGAATATCTTGTTAAGAGGTATTGAGCAAGTATATAAATTTAATCAGAGTTTGTTTATCTAGATAGATTAATGGAAGTTAAATGATGAATACCTTACTTTGTGGAATTTGCAAATTGTTTTTCTATTTTAACTCTTTGATTACTAGGGACTAGTAATAAGCTAGTTGGGGATGTAATTAATACTTAAAAGTGCATTTTTATTATAGTTTTATATTATCATTTTGCACTTGAAGTATCAATAACTCCTTAACTAAATTATATTTTATAATAATATATCTAATAATATAAGATACCTTTAATTTGTGGTTAGTATTCATTTTAAATACAGGCCTATCACATAAATGAAAGAATTGATTGATGACTTTAAGAACTTAAATTGCAAGGGCAAAGAGATGACCAAACTTAGAAAAGAGATGCTAGTGCAGTCCATACTAGAATACTGTTCTGTAATTGGATGGAAAGGTAAGACATAGGCCTACAACTTTCATATAGAGCCTAAGATCTAAAAAGGCCAATTTCAAGTCTAAATAATTGCAACAACAAAGAAGCCCGAAGCTGTCCTCCAGCCCGAGCACTGTTTGATATTTTGGCCATATCTAGAGTTCTAGAAGTCAAAATAAGCTGAATGTTTACACAAGAAATCTGAGATAATTTTCTGCAACTTTTATGTTTTCAAGTGGCTCCAAGATTAATGTTATCGATCACGTTTTGGGCAGACAAAAGAAGATAAGGATTGTCACCAAGTCATGAGTTGGTCACCCACTCATCAATTAGTCATCAAATCAATAGTTTCCAATTTTGGCCTATAAAAGGAGGCATTTGCCATGCATTTAGGCATCTTGGTGTCTAGATCATGATCATTCTTTTGCTTTCTCTCTTTGTATTTGTTTTGTGACATTTATGTTTACGTTCATTAATATCAAGTTTATGCCTTTCATTTCCTTTCATTTACTTAGTTAACTTTTATCTTATTTATGTTTTTATTTTGTTTATTTATTTTTCTTTCTTTCATTATGTTTAGCTAAGTTTATTATGTCAAGGTGAAAAGGTTACACTAATGGTGTAAGAATAAGTATAGTGTAAACTTCATATGGACTTACATGTTTGATACTAATATGTTTTGTATTTGTTATCTTGTTCACTCTTTAATGCTTTGCTTGCCAAATGACTAATCTTGATTTATATTGTATAACACTTGGTACAACAAATACTTGGCACTTTCATAGCTTGTACTGTATGGTATAACTGGCACTTAAGCTATAAAAAAAACTTGATTTGTTGTTAATATAAGTTATAATGGACTTTAATGTTTAATACTAATATGTTTTATATTTGTTATCTTGTTCACTCTTTAATACTTTGCTTGTTAAATGACTAATCTTGATTTATGTTGTATAACAATTGGTACAACAAATGCTTGGCACTTTCATAGCCCATACTGTATTGTATAACCGACACCTAAGCTATGAAAGGAACTTGATTTGTTGTTAACATAAGTTACAATCATGAATGTTTGACGAGATTTACATGTATTAGCATTAATTGAATAAGATGACTAATATAATCATGTTAATAATATATAATCTGATTGAAACCTCCTTTGTGTCTAGTTTCCAATTGAATAATAAGAGTTTATACTATACTTGTTTAACATACCATTAATGGATGCTCTAAACTTGACATTGTTTGTTATCGTTGTTTAACCTTGACATAATAAACTTAGCTAGACATAATGAAAGAAAGAAACATAAATAAACAAGATAAGAATACAAATAAGATAAAAGTTAACTCAGTAATGAAAGGTATAAACTTGATATTAATGAAAGCAAACCATAAACATTACAAAAAATACAAAGAGAGAAAGCATGAGCATGATCTTGATTTGGAAACCAAGATGCCTAAATGCATGACAAATGCCTCCTTTTATAAGCCAAAATTAGGAACTATTGATTTGATGACTAATTGATGAGTGGGTGACGAACTCTTGACTTGGTGACAATCGTTATCTACTCTTGTCTGCCCAAAACATCATTGATAACTTCAAAATTGGAGCACTTCAAGACATAAAAGTTGTAGGAAATTATCTCAGTTTTCTTGTGTAAAACATTTAGGTCATTTGGACTTCTAGAACTCTATATACGGGCCAAACACTAAACAGTGCTCGGGCTGGAAGACAAATTTGAAACTTCTTTGTTGTTACTACAATTTGGACTTGAAAATGGCTTTTTTAGATCTTGGGCTTTATATGAAAGTTGTAGGCCTATGTCTTACCTTCCATCCATATAAAGTAGATCTAAATCTGAGATATACAGCTCTAGATATGACACAATTACTGAATAGTATTCTGGTTTGGATTGCACCGACATCTCTTTTCTAAGTTTAGCCATCTCTTTGTCATTTTGATTTCAGTTCTTAAATTCATCAATCAATTCTTTCATTTATGTGATAGACCTGCATTTAAAATGAACATTTAACACAAATTAAAGTATTTATATTATTAAATACGTTATTATAAAACATGCTTTAGTTAAGGAGTTATTGATACTTCAAGTGTAAAATGATGATATAAAACCTTGATAAAAATTCACTTTTAAGTACTAATCACGCCCCTCCAACCAGCTTATTACTAGTCTCTAGTAATCAAAGCGTTAAAATAGAAAAACAATTTACAAATTCCATAAAACAAGGTATTCATTATTCAACTTGCATTAATCTATACAGATAAACAAAGTCTCATTAAATTTATATATCTACTCAATACCTCTTAACAAGATATTAATAAATCTTTATTTTGTGCTCAATATATCAACACATAATTATGAGGGTTTTCTTAAAAGAAAACAAAATTGTTGTTCTAATGTTTAAGGTTAACTTTCTTGGGTTAGGATTATTTTATTATTATTTTTTTTAAATATATATACATATAACTTAAAACACCATGCATCTTTAATCCATGTAACGAGCTTTTGGCTAATGACTTCTAGACCAGTTGGTCTTAGGGCATTAGGTGTCGAGACACCACTACAAGCTTAGTAACTCGGGTCGCAGATACTAATATATAGATAGTATAATGTTTGATTCCCTTAAATTTTTCTCCTCAACTCATGTAACAAGCATTGGGCCAATAGCTCTCAAGTCAGTTGACTTTAGCGTATTAGGTGTTAAAACACCACTTCAGGCTTAATTGCTTAGGTTAGGGAGGCTATAAAACCAAACTTATCTACATTTTTATTATCATCATTTTTTTCTTTTTGTTTTTGTGTTTTTTTTATTATATGCTATCCATTTCCCTTAGTTGTTACCTTTAACAAAAAAACATAAATAATGTAATAATTCAATGTGCAACCCACAATCATATGTTAAAGTGTGTGTGTAAATTAAGGTTTAAGAATACATGTTACATGAGTATATGAGTAGAATTAAGTGATAACAATGCGAGAGTTTGTAAACCTAAATATTTCAAGAAGTATTATGATATACCTTTTTAAGAATGGTTACTAAAATGCGTCTTAAGAGTCATAAAAAGATCTTCTTTACTCTGCCATCATAGTAACAACAATTTTGCATATACCTTATGAAATAGAAAACACAATTAGTTTTTTTTTATAGCCACTACCCTCACCCCCCAACCAAAATAAGACATTGTCCTCAATGTTCTAAGGTAGAAAGATAGAGTATAGAAGATATCACCTGAAATAACAAATACTGACAAACCTGAAACACACTAAAATAAATATAAGAAACAACAAAATACAATAATAAAACCAAAAGACACAAAGATTCACAAATAAAGACTCAAATCTAATCTAAGTTTTTTATAGCTTTTCTTATATGACCAATTTATGCGACTCATGGAGGGATTAATTACAGAAATGAAATATTGTAGTTGGTCAATCAATTGTTCAGCAGTAGTAGCAGAGATTATCATTTGTCATGCAGAAGATGTTAGAAATTCCTTTTCCACAGCATGATCAAGATAAGACAACAACTTATCATCATAACCATTAATATTTAACATGCCTATGGGTCTATGGTTAATGTGCAACTGGGCCCAAGAGAAAATATGAAAGATCTCTTCTAAAGTGCCTAGACAACCTGGTAATGCAATGAAGGCATCAACATGGTTAAACATTGTATTCATTCGAGCAGACACTGTGAAAACCTGAAGTTCCTCTCCAATTGTTTTTCCAATGATGTCTCCTTATGTCAAAGATTCGAGGACGACCCCTAAAAGTTGACTACCCCTTAAAAATACAGTTATTGACACAACTCCCATTAACCCAAAACTGCCTCCCCCATACATTAAATTAATCTTTCTCTTAGCTAGCACCTGACCAAGATGATTTGATGATTCTAAAAACTCATTTTCTTTTCCAAGACTAGATCCACCAAAAACACAAATATTTCTTATATGATGACTTGAGGAACTTGCCATTTCTATATACTTCTGCATTTGTTGAATTTATGGGTTAAGTAGAAATGAAAGGAAGGAAGAGAGGATTTTATAGATGAGAAATTAGAAAGGCAATCATACCACCTATATGTAGGCCAGCTTGAGTCTCACACATACACACTCTCTCTCTCTTTATTTATTTACTTTTGAAAAAGCATATGTATATACAAGTAGTTGTGATTATGACTCACATCTTCCCTTGATTTTACGTCCAAAAATAGCTTAAACGCCCTATATGGGTTGAGGATAGGCTTCCCATCCAATTTTCTTAAAAACTGGCAAACATGGTCTTTTTTAATCAGATTCCCAAGACTAAGTCAAGCATGTTTTTTATGAAATAGTGGACATATATCATGAATTACACGATGCACATCTCCACTAGGATGTGTCTCAAGAATCAATAAAAGATTATCTAAAGACTCCTTACTCTGGCCATCCTTAATGAATTGTATTTTATCTTCACTGTTTATAGATATCATTCCTACAGAACGACATTGTGCATTACAAGTCCATCTGGCATATCAATGATAGACTTTCAGTTGTTTTGCATGATGTTTCTTTGCAAAAGTGCTTTTACCTATTCCAAGCATATGTGAAATGAAGGAATTAGAGGACTCACATGATAATCAGACCTTTGCTTCAATCAACCAGCGAATATCTTCAAGAATTTCATGATTCATTAACAATCTCAATCTTGCACATCTAGCACGATAAATTTTTATAATCGCATTCTGAGACAAAGCGGGAAAATACTTTTTCAATTTTTCAAGATTATATCCATTTTTAAATGAGAATTGAAAGAGAGATTTAAAGAATTGCACAAATATATACACAGATATCAGTTATTATGGGAAACTAAGAGAATCGACTTAAGTCACGAAGTACCGTTTCCGCCATTTGACCGAGGTGAGAGAAACTAGAAAAAAATCACTCGAAAAGAAACAAAAAAACAATATGAGAAAAATAAAATAATCAACCTTTATCTTCAAGATCATTCAAACTAGTTGATTCATTTTCACTAGAAAAATTATCAAAGTAAGCTTTCAAACAATGTCCATTTTCCTTAAAAACATTATCATTCATTGAATTCTCAATATTACAGGCCCTATAAGGATTGCTCCATCTTGATCTTAGCTCTTTAGGGAATGAATAGAGTTGAAATTATAAAACAAAACTTTTTGACTAGTATCAACTTTTTGACAATTTTCATAAGTTTTGCAAAATGCATATGTGTCCTTGAACATGGTAGAGCAATAAAATCCACTTTTAAAGATTTTTATAGCTGTCTTTTTTATGAGAAATAACTTCCACATGCTTGAGAATGACAAAGTTTAATGACACTACTTACCTCATTGTCAGGAATGAATTTTTGAAATATTTGATCAGGATAATATTTGAATAAGTTAGGGTCATCATAATAAAAGTTCTTCACTTCGTTCAAAAACTTTTATTTGTCTTGGGTACTCTAATCAGCAGGCAAATCTCCTAAAGCAAGAAAATTGATATTTTTATCATACCAAGGCATTGGACTAAGAGAAAGTAAGGATTCGTTAGGAAAGTAATCATTGATTTGTGTGATATCAGATGTCGAATTTGTTGTCATTTTTGACAAAAGATTCGCATCAATATTTTTGGTGCATTTTTCATTCGTTATTTCTTCCTCAAAATAAATCATTTGCAAATCTTCAGATTCCTCCAACTTATTTTTACTTAAAGTAGATTCAAGTTGATCATAAACTAATTTGTCAATATGATCTACTTCTTGTAAATCATTATCATCTCCAGGTTGCTTGCAAATGTTGAAAATATTCATTTCCATTGTCATGTTTCCAAATGATAGCTTCATTAGTCCATTCCTACAACTAATCAATGCGTTAAAAGTTGCAAGAAACGGACATCCTAAAATAACAAGAAATGAATTACATGTTTCAATAGGTCGTGTGTCCAAGACAACAAAATCCACATGATAAATGAATTTATCGACTTGTACTAACACATCTTTGACTATTCCTCTAGGCATTTTTACAGATCTATCGACAAGTAAAAGAGTTATAGAAGTTGGTTTTAACTCACCTAAATTAAGACTCTAAAAAACTAAATATAGAGGTAAATTCACACTAGCTCTAAGATCAAGTAAGGCTCTTTCAATTTATGGTCTCTAATAAAGCAAAAAATTGTAGGACAACCATGGTTTTTATATTTCAAAGCATTATTGTTCTGAAGAATGACACGTACTTGTTCGGCTAAAAAGGCTTTCTTTTTCACATTGAGTTTCCTCTTCACAGTGCATAGATCTTTCAAAAATTTAGCATAGGAAGGAACCTGTTTAATAACATCCAACAAAGGTATATTGATTCTTACCTATTTGAAAGTTTCAAAGATTTTAGAGTTGTGATTAACTTTCTTTATTTGGTCATAGCTTGAGGAAATGGAAGTATTGGCAGGGAATCAGCATGGTTAAACATTACATTCATTCGAGCAGACATTGTGGAGACCTGTAGTTCCTTTCCAATTGTTTTTTCAATGATGTCCCTTTATACTAAAGCTTCGGGGACAACCCCCAAAACTTGACTACCTCCTAAAAATACAACTATTGACACAACTTCCATTAACCCAAGACTGTCTTCTCCATACACTAAATGAATCTTTTTCTCAACTAGCACCTGACCAAGATGATTTGCTGATTCTAAAAACTCCTTTTCATTCCCAAGACTAGATCCACCTAAAACATAAATACTTTTTATTTGATGACTTGAGGAACTTGTCATTTCTACACATTTCTATATTTAATGAATGTATGGGTTGAGTGGAAATAAAGGGAAGGAAGATGGGATTTTATAGATGAGAAATTAAAAGGGCAATCATACCACCTATATGTAGGCCAGCTGGAATCTCTCTCTCTCTCTCTATTTATTTATTTAAAAAAAACATGTGTATGTACAAGTAGTTGTGATTGTGGCTCACATCTTCTCTTGGTTTAACGTCTAAGAATGACTTAAACACCCTGTATGGGTCGGGGATAGACTTCTCATCTAGTTTTCTTAAAAACTAGCAAACAGGGTCTTTTTTAATCAGATTCCCAAGACTAAGTCGAACATGTTCTTTATGAAATAGTGGTCATAAATCATGAATTGCACAATGCACATCTCCACAAGGATATGTCTCAAGAATCAATAAAAGATTATCTAAAGACTCCTTACTTAATTGTATTTTATCTTGATGATTTATAGATACCATTCCTGCAGAATGACATTGTGCATTACAAGTCCATTTGGCACATCGATGATAGACTTTCAATCATTTTGCATGACATTTCTTTGCAAAACATTGTGATTCATTGAATTCTCAATATCAAAGGCCAATGGACTACCCCATTTTGATCTTAGCTCTCTAGGGAATAAATGGAGTTAAGAATTATAAAATAAAACTTTTTGACCAGTATCAATGTTTTGACAATTTTCACAAGTTTTGCAGAATGTATGTGTCCTTGAACATGGTCGGCCAATAAAATCTATTTTAAAAGATTTTTGCAGCTATTTTTTTTTACGATAAATAACTTTCACATGCTTTAGAATGACAAAATTTAATGACACTACTTACCTCATTGTTGGGAATGGATCTTTGAAATATTTGATCAGGACAATATTTGGATAAGTTAGGGTCATCCAAAATTTTTTTTGTCTTGGATATGCCAATCAGCGGGCAAATCTCCTAAAGCAACAAAATTGATATTTTTATCATACCAAGGCATTGGACTAAGAGAAAGTAAGGATTTGTTAGGAAAGTAATCATTGATTGGTGTGATGCCAGATGTCGAATTTGTTGACAAAAGATTCATATAAATATTTTCGATGCTTTTTTCATCCATAATTTCTTTCTCGGAATAAATCATTTGCAAATCTTCAGATTCATCTAACTTATTTTTACTTAAAGTAGATTCAAGTTGATCATAAACTAATTCGTCAATATGATCTACTTCTTGTAAATCATTATCAACTATTCCTACAATTAACCAATATGTTAGAAGTTGCAAGAAATGGACGTCCTAAAATAACAGAAAATGAATTACATGTTTCAACAAGTTCTGTGTCTAAAATAACAAAATCCATAGGATAAATGAATTTATCGACTTGTACTAACACATCTTCAACTATTCCTCTAAGCACTTTTATAGATTTATTAAGAAGTAAAAGAGTTACAGAAGTTGGTTTTAACTTACCTAGATTGAGACTTTGAAAAACTGAATATGGAAGTAAATTCACATTGGCTCCAAGATCAAGTAAGGCTCATTAAATTTTATGTTCTCCAATAAAGCAAGAAATTGTAGGACAACCAGGGTCTTTATATTTCAAAGCATTATTGTTCTGAAAAATGACACTTGTTCGGCTAAAAAGGCTTTCTTTTTCACGTTCAATTTCCTCTTCACAGTGCATAGATCTTTCAAAAATTTAGTATAGAAAGGAACCTATTTAATAGCATCCAGCAAAGGTATATTGATTCTTACCTATTTGAAAGTTTCAAACATTTTAGAGTTGTGATTGACTTTCCTTTCTTTGGTCATGGCTTGAGGAAATGGAAGTGCTAGCGGGGAATCAGTCTTTTCTTTATAATTTTCAGATTCAAGCCTTTCCTTACCCTCAGAGATTGACTCATCATCTTTCTCACAAGGTTCAAGAATGGGTTTTTGAATAACTGACACGACAAAGAGATTGATGTCTTCTCCCAAGTGCAA
>SRLM01001321.1:20536-38732 GCA_015708895.1 Populus ilicifolia | reverse complement strand
ACTCCTGCACTTGGGAGAAGATATCAATCTTTTCATCGTGTCAGGTGTAGAGAAGGTGGCAAAGGGTTACTGGTTATGGTCGAAGGGAAGGAGGCTCTGACAGGGTCATCTCTCTCTCGAAACTTTTCAACTCATTATTCTAACATCACTGAAAACCTAATTATTAAATATAGACATTGAATGTAGTATACCAAGTTTGAAAGGCTTGTTTTAATCCATATAATGCCTTTGTTGAAGGTGAAAAACATGGTCAATATGAATTGGATCCTCAAAAGTAGGTGGTTGAGATAAATAAACTCATTCTTATAAATCACCATGTAAAAATGCATTGATAATACGTAGTTGTCATAGTGGCCATTATTTAGACAAACCCAAGGTTAAAATCAATCTTATATTTCCAAGTTTTGCAACTAGACTAAATGTTTCATCATAAGAAAGTCCATTGAGTTGTGTCAAGTTCAACAAAACAAGACAAGCCTTACATCATTCAACTAATTTGTTGATTTCTATAAAGAGTTTCCTTTTATAATGATGTCATCAATATGAATCAAAACTGTGAGAATATCAATAACATGACATTAATAAAAGAGAGGTGTATTATAATGACATCTCTAAAAACTCAACTATTGAATATAGGCACTGAATCTAGTTTACCAAACTTAAAAGGCTTGTTTTAATTAATATAAAACCTTGTAAAGATGTAAGAACATAATCAATATGAATTGGATCCTTAAAGGTAGGTGATTGTGATAAATAGATATATTCTTGTAAATCAAAATGTAGAAATTCATTCCAGATATCTAGTTGTCGTAATGACCATCCTAAAGATAAACCTATGGTTAAAACTAATCTTATAATCCCAGTTTTTATAACTTAACTAAATGATTCATCACAATCAAGTATATGGAGCATTATGAAGCCTAATGCAATAAGATATGTATTATACCATTCAATATAGCCATTAACATGAATTTTAATTCTTAACACCCATTTACTACTACCTATATTCATGTTATGTTGTTTGGTTATTAAAGTCTACTTCCATGAAGAGCATTCACTCTATCTTGCATAGCTGACATGACTAAAAAATAGATGTCTTCTCTCAACTGCAGAAGTGTTGAAGTAATAAATAACCCGACAAGACTAGGGTCAAACTATAGGGAGATTAATTGTATAAATTATAAATGACAATAATACAACAACAACAACAATAATAATAAAGAAGGAGAAGAAAAAGAAAAAGATCATTGAGATGGAATATTAACGTAAGGATTAAACAATGATAATAACAAATGTCAAGGTTAGAGGTTTCACTAATAGTATGTCAAAAAAGTATAGTATAAACTCCTATTATTCAATTGGAAACCACACACAAAGGAGGTTCCAATCAGATTATAAATTGTTAACATGATCACATTAGTTATCTTATTCGATTAATGCTAATACTTGTAAATCTCGTTAGGTATTCATGATTATAACTTATATTAACAACAAATCAAGTTCTTTTCATAGCTCAGGTGTCATTTATACCATATAATATGGGCTATGAGAGTGTCAAGTATTTGTTGTACCAAATGTTATACAACATAAATCTAGATTAGTGATTTAATAAGCAAAGTATTAAAGAGTGAATAAGATAACAAATACAAAACATGTTAGTATCAAACATTAAAGTCCATATTAAGTTTACACTATACTTATTCTTATACCATTAGTATAACCTTTTCACCTTGACATAATAAACTTAGCTAGACATAGTAAAAGAAAAATAAATAAATAAACAAAATAAGAACATAAATAAGATAAAAGTTAACCAAATAATGAAAGGAAAAAGGTAAAAACTTGATATTATTGAAAGAAAAGCATAAACACTACAAAAAATACAAAGAGAGAAAGCAAGAGCAATATCTTGATTAGGAAACCAAGATGCATAAACATATGGGAAATGCCTCTTTTTATAGGAAAAAATTGAGAACTATTAATTTGATGACTAATTGATGAGTGGGTAGCCAATTCTTGACTTGGTGACAATCCTTATCTTCTCTTATCTGCCTAAAACATCATTGATAACATCCAAAATTAAACCAGTTGAAAACATGAAAGTTGTAGGAAATTGTCTTAGATTTCTTGTGTAAAAAGTGTAGGTCATTTGGACTTCTAGAACTCCAGATATAGGCCAAACACTGAATAGTGCTCGGGCTGGAGGACAAATTCAAACGTCTTTGTTGTTCCTATAATTTGGACTTGAAAATGATCTTTTTAAGTCTTGGGCTCCATATGAAAGTTGTAGACCTATGTCTTACCTTTCTATCCATATAAAGTAGACCTAAATCTGAGAACTACAACTCCAGATATGATCCAATTACCAAGTAGTATTTTGGTTTGAACTGCATCAACATCTCTTTTCTAAGTTTAGCCATCTCTTTGTCCTTTCAATTTCAGTTCATAAATTCATTAATCAATCCTTTCATTTATGTGATAGGCATGTATTTAAAATAAACATTTACCATAAATTAAAGGTATCTTATATTAGTAAAAATATTACTATAAAACATGCTTTAGTTAAGGAGTTATTGATACTTTAAGTGCAAAATGATGACATAAAACCTTGATAAAAAAAATACACTTTTAAGTAGTAGTCACACCCCTCAACCAGCTTATTACTAGTTCCTAGTAATCAAAGCATTAAAATATAAAAATAATTTGTAAATTGCACAAAGTAAGGTATTCATCATTCAACTTCCATTAATCTATTCAGATAAAAAAACTCTTACTAAATTTATATATCTTTTCAATATCTCTTAAACAAGATATTAATAAACCTTTCTTTTATGTTCAATATATCAACATATAGTTATGGGTCTTTACTTGGAAGAAAACAAAATTCTTGTTATAATGTTTAAGGTTAACTTTCTTGGGTTGAGAGTTTTTTTTTTTTTGTTTTCTTTAAATAAAAATACAGGTAACTTAAAACACAATGCATCTTTAACCCATGTAATGAGCTTTTGACTAATGACTCCCAAACCAGTTGGTCTTAGGGCATTAGGTGTTGAGACACCCTTACAAGCTTAGTAACTTGGGTCGCAGATACTTGACTACTAAAACTTGTCTACCTCCTAAAAACATAGCTAGTGACACATCTCCCATTAACCCACGACTGCCTTCCCTTTATACTAAATGAATCTTTCTATCAGTTGCACCTGACCAAGATGATTTGCTGATTCTAAAAACTCCTTTTCTTTTCCATGACTAAATCCACCAAAAACACAAATATTTCTTATTTGATTACTTGAGGAACTTGCTATTTCTACACACTTCTATGTTTGTTGAATGTATGGATTGAGTGGAAATGAAAGGAAGAAAGAGAGGATTTTATAGATGAGAAATTAAAAAGACAATCATATCACCTATATGTAGGCTAGCTAAAGTCTCACATACTTTTTCTTTCTCTCTCTTCATTTATTTATTTATTTTTGAAAAAGTATGTATATCTACAGGTAGTTGTGATTGTGGCTCATATCTTCCCTTAGTTTTACGTCCAAGAACAGCTTAAACGCCATCTATGGGTTGGGGATATGCTTTTCATCCAGTTTTCTTAAAAACTCGTAAATGGGTCTTTTTTAGTCAGATTCCTAAGACTAAGTCGATCATGTTCTATATGAAAATACAGCCATAAATCATGAACTGCATAATACACATCTCCTCTAGGATGCGTCTCAAGAGTTAATAAAAGATTATCTAAAGACTCCTTACTCAGGCCATCTTTAATGAATTATATTTTATCTTCACGAGTTATAGATACCATTCTTAAATAACATCATTGTACATTACAAGTCCATCTAGCACATCGATGACAGACTTTCAGTCATTTTGCATGATGTTTATTGGCAAAAGTGCTTTTACCCATTTTAAGCATGTGTGAAATGAAGGAATTAGAGGACTCACCTAATAATCAAACCTTTGCTTCAATCAACTAGCTAATATCTTTAGGAATTTCATGATTCATTAACAACCTTAATCTTACACATCTAGCATGGTAAATTTTTATAATCGTATTCTGAGGCAGACTGGGAAAGTACTTTTTCAATTTTTCAAGATTAATGCCCATTTGCAAATGAGAATTGGAAGAGAGATTCAAAGAATTGCACAAATATATACATAAATATCAGTTATTATGGGAAATTGAAAAAATTGATTTAAGTAATGGAGTACCATTGTCCACCATTTGAGAAGGATGAAAGAAACTAGCAAAAATCACTAAAAAAAACACAAAAAAATATGAAGAAAAAAATCAATCTTTATATACAGAATCACCCAATTCAATAGAGTCATGTTCAAATGAAAAATTATCAAAGTAAACTTTCAAAAATGTCAACTTGAAAACATTATCATTCTTTGGATTCTCGGTATCACAAGCCCCATATGGATACATATGTTTCACAATAAAAGGACCACTCCATCTTGATCTTAGTTTTCCAGAAAATAAATGGTGTTGAAAATTATAAAGCAAAACTTTATGACCAATATTAAATGTTTTTCTCAAAATTTTCTTATCATGAAACTCTTTGTTTCTTGCTTTATGAATTTTTAGATTTTCATTGGATCATTTCTTATTTCCTCAAGCTCATTTATTTGTAATTTTAGGAGTTGACTAGCATCATTAAGATTTGAATTGAAAGCTTTAATAGCCTAATAAGCTTTATGTTCAAGTTCCACAAGCAAGTGACAAGGTTTTCCATAGACTAGTCTATAAGGTGGCATACCTAATAATGTTTTATAAGCAGTTCGATAAATCCAAAGTGCATCATTAAGTCTTAAAGACCAATCTTTCCTATTAGGGCTCACTGTTTTCTCCAAAATGTGTTTAATCTCCTTGTTAGGAAGCTCTAATTGTCCACTTATTTGAGGGTGATAAGGGGTTGCAACTTTATATGTGATTCTATATTTCTTCATTAAAGAGTCAAATGGCTTGTTGCAGAAATGTGTTCCATCATCACTTATCATGGCTCAAGGGATTCCTAATCGACTCAAAATATTTTCTTTCACAAACTTCATCACTATTTTGTGATCACTGTTTTGACTTAAAATTGCCTCTATCCATTTTAAAATATAATCTACTATTACTAATATGTACAAGAAACCAAATGATAGAGGAAATGGACCCATGAAATCTATACCCTAATAGTCAAAGATCTCAATGACAAGAATAGAATTTAAAGGCATCATGTGATACTTTGAAATAGATCCCAACTTTTAACACTTGAAGAATGCATGCGACTCCTTAAATATGATGGGTTAGTAAAATCCATTTTGCAAGATTTTGCAATTATCTTTATTAATGAGAAATGACCCCCACATGCCTTAGAATAATAAAATTTAATGACAATACTTACCTTATTATTGGGAATGCATCTTTGAAATATTTGATCAGAACAATATTTAAATAAATATGGGTCATCCCAATAAAAGTTCTTCACTTCGTTCAAGAACTTTCTTTTATCTTAGGTACTCCAATGAGCTTGCAATTGTCCTGAAACAAGAAAATTAACAATATTAGCAAACCAAGGTATAGTAGAGACAGAAAGTAAAGATTTATCTGTAAAGTAGTCATCAATTGGTGTGATGTTAGTTTTTGAATCTGTTGTCAATTTCGATAAATGATCTGCGACAACATTTTTGATGCCTTATCTTTGATTGTCATATCAAATTTTTGAAGTAATAAAATTCATCGCACCAATGTAGCCTTAGAATTTTTCTTAGAAAGATGATATTTCAATGCTGCATGATCACTAAAAACAACAACAGGTGAGCCAACAAGATAAGACCTGAATTTTTCACATGCAAATACTACTATAAGTAATTCTTTTTTGGTGGTGGTATAATTCATTTTAGCACTTTTTAAAGTTTTACTTGCATAATAAAGCACATAAGGTTTCTTATCTTTTCTTTGTCCCAAAACAGCGCCTATGATATAATCACTAACATCATATATTATTTCAAAAGATAATGACCAATCAGGAGGTTGAATGACAAGAGCACAAGTAAACAAGTTTTTAAGGTTAACAAAGGCTTCTTCACAATGTTCAGTCCATTAAAAAATATTATCCTTTGTTAGAAGGTTACTTAAAGGCTTAGATATTACACTAAAATCTTTGATAAGCTTTCTATAAAAACCAGCATGTTTTAAGAATGATCTAACATCTTTAATAGATTTTGGTGTTGGCAAGTTAGCAATTAACTCGATTTTAGATTTTTCAACCTCAATTCCTTTTGATGAAACAATGTGACCAAGTACAATATTGTTTGTTACCATAAAGTGACATTTTTCCTAATTCAATACAAGATTCTTCTCTTCACACCTTTTTAAAACTTTTTCATATTAGTCAAACAATCAGCAAATGAATCGCCAAAAACAGAAAAATTATCCATAAAAATCTCAGGAAAATATTCAACCATATCACTAAATATACTAAGCATGTATTTTTTAGACATGGCTGGTGCATTACATAATCCAAAAGGCATCCTTCGATATGCAAAAGTATCAAATGGACATGTGAAAGTAGTCTTTTCTTGACCTTCTAATGCGATTTCAATTTGGTTGCAACTTGAATAACAATCTAGAAAACAATAAAATTCATAACTTGTAACTCTTTCTAGGATTTGATCGATAAAAGGTAAAGGAAAATGATCTTTTATAGTCATTAAATTAAGTTTCCTATGGTCAATGCACATGCGCCAACCAGTAATAGTCCTAATGGGAATTAACTCATTGTTCTCATTAGTTATTACTGTGACTCTAAACTTTTTGGGCAAAACTTGGATAGAACTTACCCATTCGCTCTCAAAAAAAGGATAAATGATTCCATTATCTAGAAGCTTAATGACTTCATTTTTTTAGTACTTCTTTCATATTAGAATTTAGCCTTCGTTCCATTTGCCTAAAGGGTTTAGTATTTTCCTCTAAATAAATTCTATGTGTACAAATCAAAGGACTAATTCCTTTTATGTTAGCTATGGTCCATCTTAATGTATTTTTGTGCATTTTTAGAGTGTGTAATAACTTACCTTCTTGATGTGCATTAAGTTTGGAAGAGATTATTACTAGAAAAGTTTCATTTTCTTCTAAAAATAAGTATTTGAGATTGAATGGCGACGACTTCAAATTAAGTTTGGGTGGTTGAACACTTTAAGGTATGGATTAAATTGATCATGGTGGCAATTCCTCGATTTGTAGTCTCTAATTACTTGCCTTTGATTCTTCTTGAAAATAAACCATTTGCAAATTATCATATTCATCAATCTCAATTTTACTAGAAGTGGTTTAAAATTGATCATGAATTAATTTTCAGTAAAATCCACTTTCTAGAAATCATTATCATCTCTAGGTTGCTTGCAAATGTTGAAAATATTTATCTCCAATGTCATGTTTCTAAACGATAGCTTTATTAGTCTACTCTTATAATTAATCAATGCATTAGAAGTTGCAAGAAACAGACATCCTAAAGTAACATGAAATGAATTACATACTTCAATAGGTTGTGTATCTAAGACAATAAAATCCATAAGATAAATAAATTTATTGACTTATACTAACACATCTTTAATTATTTCTTATGCACTTTTATAGATTTATCGGCAAGTAAAAGAGTTATAAAAGTTGGTTTTAACTCCACTAGATTAAGACTTTGAAAAACTGAATATAGAAGTAAATTCACATTATCTCCAAGATCAAGGCTCTTTCAATTTTATGTTCTCTAATAAAGCAAAAAATTATAGGACAACTAGGGTCTTTATATTTCAAAGCATTATTATTCTGAAGAATGACATTTATTTGTTCGGCTAAAAAGCTTTCTTTTTCACATTCAGTTTTCTCTTCACCGTGGATAGATTTTTAAAAATTTAGCATAGGAAGGAACCTGTTTCATAACATCCAGCAAAGGTATATTGATTCTTACTTGTTTGAAAGTTTCAAAGATTTCAGAGTTGTGATTGACTTTTCTTTGTTTGGTCATGGCATGAGAAAATGGAAGTACTGGTGGGGAATTAGTCTTTTCTTTGCAAATTTCAGATTCAACCCCTTCCTTACCCTCATAGATTGGCTCATCATTTTTCTCACAAGGTTCAAGAGTAGGTTTTTCAATAACCTTACCACTGCAAAGAGTAATGACTGATTTCACTTGATCAATGTGTTGGCTTTCGGAACTACTTGCATTTGTATTCTATTGCCCCTTGGGATTTTGTTGCGATTGAGATGAAAACTTACCTTTCTCTTAGAAATTAAGAGTAGATGTCAATTTTGCAAAAGCATCTTTAAAATTTATCATGTTTTGAGCAATTTGAGTATTGATTATATTTTGCAAAGATTTCTTCTAGGAGGTGGAGCATAAGGAGGTACATATCCATGAGAATTTTAGAAAACATGGTGTGCTTGAAACGGTGGTTGTGAAGTTTATACATTCTTATTATTACTCTTCCAACTAAAATTTAGGTTTGTATATAAAGATTGAATATTTTTTTCATATTTTTTTGTGTTTCTTTAGTGATTTTTGCTAGTTTCTCTCACCCGGATCAAATGGTGGACAACAGTACTTCGTGACTTAAATCAATTCTTTCAGTTTCCTATAATCATTTATATTTGTGTATATATTTGTGCAATTCTTTAAATCTCTCTTCCAATTCTCATTTACAAATTGACACTAAGCTTGAAAAATTGAAAAAGTACTTTCTCGCTCTACCTCATAATGCAATTACAAAAATTTATCATGCTAGATGTGCAAGATTAAGGTTATTAATGAATCATGGAATTCCTGAAGATATTTGCTAGTCGATTGAAGCAAAGGTCTGATTATCAAGTAAGTCTTCTAATTCCTTCATTCCACATATGTCTGAAACATGTACAAGCACTTTTGTTGAGAAACATCATGCAAAATAATTGAAAGTCTGTCATTGATGTGCTAAATGGACTTGTAATGCATAATGTTGTTATTTTTATGAGGTAATCAAGTTTTGCGGGTCATCCCCGAAGCTTTAGCACAAGGGGACATTATTCAAAAAAAAATTAGAGAGGAACTACAAGTCTCCACAATGTCTGCTCGAATGAATGCAATATTTAACCATGTTGATGCCTTCATTGCCTTACCAGGTGGTCTAGACACATTAAAAGAGATCTTTCACATTTCCTCCTAAGCCTAACTACACATTCACCATAAGCTTATAAGGGTTTTAAATGTTAATGGTATTGACTAACTACATTCTTTCATTTCTGTAATTGATCCCTCTATGAATCGCATAAATTAGTCATCTAAAGAAAGTTGTAAAAAGCTTAAATTAGATTTAAGTCTTTATTTGTAAATTTTTTTATCCTTTTATTTTATTATTGTGTTTTGTTATTTTTTATTTTTATTTTGGTGTGTTTCAGGTTTGTTAGTGTTTGTTATTTCAGATGATATCTTCTGTACTCTATCTTTCTACCTTAGAACATTGAGAACAATGTCTCGTTTTGGTTGGGGGAATGGATAGTAGCTAAAAAAATAAATAAATTAACTATCTGAGTTTTCTATTTCATAAAGCATGTGTAAAATTGTTATTATTATGATGATAGAGTAAATGAGATCTTTTAATGACTCTTGAGACGCATCTCAGTGACCATTCATAATAAGGTCTATCATAATACTTTTTGAAATATTTAACTTTACAAACTCTTGCATTGTTATCACTTAATTCTGCTTATATACTTATTTAACATGTATTTTTAAACTTTAATACACACACACATACACTTTAACATATGATTGTGGGTTGCACATTGGATTATTACATTATTTATGTTCTTTTGTTAAAGGTAACAACTAAGAGAAAGGAATAATATATAAATTGAAAAAAACAATAAAAAAAGAGCAAAAAAATGATGATAATAAAAATATAGATAAGTTTGGTTTCGTAGCCTCTTTAACCTAAGTAATTAAGCCCGAAGGGGTGTTTTAACACCTAATACCCTAAAGTCAACTAACTTGAGAGCTATTGGCCCAACGCTTGTTACATGGATTGAAGAGAAAAGTTTAAGGAAATCAAACATTGCACTATCTACATATCAGTATCTGCATCCTGAGTTACTAAGCTTATAGGAGACGTCTCAACATCTAATGCCCTAAGACCAACTGGTTTGGGAATCATTAGCTGAAAGCTCGTTACATAGGTTAAAGATGCATGGTGTTTTAAGTTATATGTATATATATTTCAAAAAAAAATAATTCCAACCCAAGGAAGTCAATCTTAAACATTAGAACAAAAACATTTTGTTTTTTTCCAAGAAAAGCCCCATAATTATGTGTTGATATATTGAGAAAAAAAGATTTATTAATATCTTGTTAAGAGTTATTGAACAAATATATAAATTTAATGAGAGTTTGTTTATCTGGATAGATTATTGGAAGTTGAATGATGAATACCTTGCTTTGTGAAATTTACAAAGTATTTTTATATTTTAACGTTTTGATTACTAAGGACTAGTAATAAGCTGGTTGGGGGGGTGATTAGTACTTAAAAATGCATTTTTATCAAGGTTTTATGTCATCATTTTTGCACTTAAAGTATCAATAACTCCTTAAGTAAAACATATTTTATAATAATATATCTAATAACATAAGATACCTTTAATTTGTGGTAAATATTCCTTTTAAATACAAACCTATCACATAAATAAAAGGATTGATTGATGAATTTAACAACTGAAATTAAAAGGACAAAGATATGACCAAACTTAGAAAAGAGATGCCGATGCAGTCCAAATCAGAATATTGTTCGGTAATTAGGTCATATATGGAGATGTAGATCTCAAATTTAGGTCTACTTTATATGGTGGAAAGATAAGACATAGGCCTACAATTTTCATATGGAGACCAAGACTTAAAAAGGCTATTTTCAAGTCCAAATTATAGCAATAACAAAGAAGTCTGAATCTATCTTCCAACCTGAGCACTGTTCTGTGTTTGACCCATATTTGAGATTTTAGAAGTTCAAATGACCTGAATTTTTTACACAAGAAAGTTGAGATAATTTTCTACAACTTTTATATTTTCAAGTAGTTCTAGTTTTGATATTATCAATGACTTTTTAGGTAGACAAGAGAAGATAAGGATTGTCACCAAGTCAAGAGTTAGTCACCCATTCATCAATTAGTCATCAAATCAATAGTTTTCAATTTTGGCCTATAAAAAAAGATATTTTCCATGCATTTAAGCATCTTGGTTTCCAGATCAAGATCATGTTCTTACTTTCTCTCTTTGTATTTTTGTAATGCTTAAGTTTTGCTTTCATTAATATCAAGTTTATACCTTTTAATTCCTTTTCTTTACTTAGTTGACTTTTATCTTATTTCTTTCTTTTATTATGTTTAGCTAAATTTATTATGTCAATGTGAAAAGGTTACACTAATAGCATAAGAATAAGTATAGTGTAAATTGAAGATGGACTTTAATGTTTGATACTAATATGTTTTGTATTTGTTATCTTGTTTACTCTTTAATACTTTACTTGTTAAATGGCTAATCTAGATTTATGCTGTATAACACTTGGTACATCAAATACTTGACACTCTCATTGCCCATACACCTGAGTTATGAAAGAAACTTGATTTGTTGTTAATCTAAGTTATAATCATGAATGCTTAACGAGATTTACAAGTATTAGCATTAATCAAATAAAATGACTAATGAATCATGTTAACAATTTATAATCTGATTGGATTCTCTTTTGTGTGTGGTTTCCAATTGAGTAATAAGAGTTTATATTATACTTGTTTAACATACCATTAGTGGATCGTCTAACCTTGACATTTATTGTTATCATTGTTTAATTCTTATATTAATATTTCATATCAGAGTTCTTATAAACTTCTTCTTCTTCTTCTTTTCTTCTTCAATTATTATTATTGTTGTTGTTGTTGTTATTATTATTATTATTACTATAACTATTACTAGTATTATTGTTATTGTTGTTGTTGTTGTTGTTGTTGTTACTGTTATTGTTGTATTATTGTTATCTATAATTTATACAATTAACCTCTATGTGATTCGATCTCGGTCTTGCTGGATTATTTATTACTTCGACACTCTTGCAATTGGAAGAAGACATCAATCTTTTTATCGTGTCTTTTATGCCGTTAGTAATTATTGCCACCCATTGATATATATTGACTATATTGCCAGCAGAGTTTATATCGTAAGTAGTTATTACAACAAAGGCCTATCGGTATTGACTGAAAAAAAAATTAAAGATAAAATTATATCTATTTGTAAAAATTACTGACAAAAAATGTATGTTAGTAATTTTGTTAGTTTTCAACAATTTGCTAATAGTGCATCAATAGTTTAGGCTACGTGAAGTTTTAGAATTAATTTGTTTTTATATTTAAAAAAATAAAATTTTTTTATTCAAATTATTTTTTTAATATTTTTTTATTGTTTTGATAAGGTGATATTAAAAATTTTAAAAAATATATTTTAATAAATTTTTAAATAAAAATATTTTAATAAATAATTATTACTATATTACCAAATAAATGAGTAATAATTAATTAAGGGATTGTTGAAATTAAAGTTCATGATATATGGAATTCTCTTAATTTAAATTAATTTTAGGCAAAAAAAATCTTAATTTTTTTTTTAATATAGATATTTAGATTAGTTTTAATATATTTTGATTTGTTTTGTAAATTTTAAATTTAATAATTATATAATTTTTTAATAATTATAAGATTTATAAGATTGAAAGTGATAAATCCTAAAGAATTTTTCATCGTGCACGATGAAGAAGTGCAGATATCTATCAAAAACTGAGATAGGTCATAGGTACACGTGCATACAAACAAAGAGTTTCGCGTGCTTGTCAAGTCAAGGAATTGCGTTCATATATGGAGCATGCGCGCAGTAGATGCCAAAATATTCTTTGAGTCTTTGATTTGAACCACGTATGCTTCTTAAACCTTCAATCCCCAAGGAATTTTAGAAATCTCCCTGTCTTTTACTCTTTCTTCCGATTTCTCTAGTCAGTTTCTTCGAATTCCACTCAACATATATCTAATCTTACAAACAGTTATGCATGAATATCACTCGGTTTGGTTTCCTTTGTTGTCTGTAGCTGGATCATTTTACCTTTTTGTTCGGTTTCGCCACTTGTTTAGAAACGTGCCGTTTTGAAAACTTAAACTGGTTCAAAAAAAAAAAAAAAANAAAAAAAAAAAAAAAAAAACCTGCATCTCTGGGTGAATGACATCGTTTACTGGCAACATCTATAGACTAAGGACGGGGATAATGCAACAACTATGATTAGATACACTCTAAAATATTCGTTTACTTCTATTTTGTCATACGCATGCCGCATATCTGTGTCACTAGCTTCTATTTTCTTGTTTTTTATGGAGATCTGATGCAATGCAAAACACTGCTAAGCCTACCTTCTAATTAGATCAATTTCAGTGCTACCAGTCAAGATTTGTATAGGATGTCCAGCAGATAAATATGGATACGTCAAACTAAACTATGTTTCTGATAAAAATATATATAATTTTTTATTTGGTCATTAAATCTGCTTAAATTTTATTAGGATATTTGACGTGCCATCTTTTATACAATGGTTAGCTATCTATAATCAACTAAGATCAAAGGGTTCCCAAATTAGTCTTTCTTTTTAAACAGTTAATGGTTATTTCTGGATTAATATTTTATAAATATTTACTCATAATTATTTGTGAGAAACAACAGCTTTCAACTTCTTGTTTTTTCTTTCAACTTTAATTGCTCTAGTTTCTGGTTGCTTCAAGATTCCATAAAAAAACAATTTCTCTTGAGGCAGCTATACATTATATGAACATAAGCTAGAGGTAGCTTAGTGATATCACTTGGTATTGAGATAAGGATCTAAATATAAGGATTTGAAACTAAAGTTTAAAATGTACAGATTATGCTCTACAATTGATGCTCTCTAGTTATTATTTTCTTGTATAATATATTATCAATTATTGTTTCCTTGTATATCAGGTTTCTTAGCTGTAGAGCTGATACAAGGCCATATATCACGGTACGGTTGTTTTCCAAACATTTCACTTTGTTTTACATGGTATCGGGGCTCTCCAAGGTTCTAACAATGGTATCTTCTTCTACCAAAGATAATCTTGATTTTTCCACTACCAAAACTACTTTGCCTAATATCTCTATTAAACTAGCCTTAACCAGCTACCTGTTGTGAAAGGTACAAGTAGTTCATATATATTCTGCATGACTATGGTCTTCACTGATATGTGAAAATTATGTTCCATGTCTTCAAGCTACCACCACCATCGATGCAGAAGGTGTGTCAAAGCCAAGTCCCGTGGCAGCACATTGTCTGCAAATTAATTCCTAGATGACTTGATATCTCTCTTGATATGATCCAAGCAAGGTAAAATTTGGATTTTGATGTAAAATGTGCATCTATCCAGTTTTACTACAAGGGTCATAATTGTCTATCAGACCGTTGGATCGAGCTGAAGTTTTACGTAGAGTCTCTTGACATATTGTATTACCTTGGGTTAAACTTTCAGATCAATCGGAGCTCGGGAAGGAATCTCAATATGGGCCAACAGAGGCTGTACAAATTTTGTTATTTACTTCTTTTAGACTTGTGGACTTCCTATTTGGCTAGGATTCTTTTCCTAAAAGGATATGCTAGCTTATTTTGGGAATTTTCTAATTCCACAAGGATTTTCAATGAGCTGCAATAAAATCTCCAAGTGTGGCAAGGATTCATTAATGTTTCAAAATCATTTTCTTACAAGGGTTCTTTATTCATCCGAGTTATAAAAGGAAAGAAGACTTTAGAATGCATTCTACCTTCAGATTAGATTTTCTAGTCTATTTGGGACTTCTTAATGATGACAAATCCGATTCAAGCATATTTAGGATAGTAATTTTTGGATTTTTATATCTTTATTATTTTCTTCTTAGTCTTTGGGTTATTATTACTTGGTTGGGTCAATTGTAAGTGGGTTACATATAAGTCCACCTAGGGGGGTCCATTAGGGTTTCTTAAATCCAAAATCACTTTAAATAGAGGCATAACCAAACATGTAAAAAAAGACTATTCAGATTAATAAAACTTCTTATTTACCACACTTTGTGTGTGTATGTGTTGGTGAGATAATCTCCCTTCCATAGTTCTCTAATGAACTAAAAAACGAGTTATCGAAGAACAACTGTCTTCGTGGCGTCATCGTTATACTTCTTGTTCGCGAATCAATATTCGTTGGGTGGGGGTTTTCCATTTCCAATAGTGTTGGTGCCTAGGTACAAGTTATCTTTGTGTCACTCTCCTATCAAACCTGATTCACTTGGCTTTCCAAGAATTGGCGTCTTTGCATGTGAGTTGCATGACCATGTGATCACGAGGTTCGTATCATTTAGTACCAGAGCTTGGGTCCATTATTCAGGTTATATCCTTCTGAAATTTTCATTTTTTGTTAATTCCATAAAAAATCCTTAGCATCCAATTTCTTCTTCTCCTTGAATTTGTAGCATATATAAAGAAAAAAATTGTTATTTCATTCTGTTATTATTCAAAATATATGAGTAGCATCAAAAACAAAAAAAAAGAAAAAGAAAAGAGAAAAGAAAAGAAAAATTGTTCGAAAAGACGTTTATTTGATTCTGCCACAGAAAAGTAAACAAGAGACAATTGGATCAAATCAACTTGGAATTAGCTCAAATTTGATATTCTAATTACTGGGGTCCTAATCATATTACATATCAAATTCAGGTTTAATTGGATATCATTTGTTTTGGGTTTCAAATTCTAGTCTAACTAGGTCCATTCATAATGTTTTTACGTCAGTATATCAAACTTTATCATAAATTGCTCAAAACTTATGTTCTGTCTATTTGCGTTGATATCGCACTATATCTGAAATTTTAACTCAATTGGACATCATTTACTTCAGGTTCCAGATTCCAACTTAACTTATCGTAAATGAGTCTGTCTTGCATCAACGTTCAAAATTCACTTGCTTTCTGTTGATTTCATTTCTTGCAGATTATTTCCATCATATTTTGGTGTTGTTTATTTTTTTCTATTTTTATTCGAGTCTTCAGTTTCGTTCATATTTTGGATAAACTCGCTTGCTACTCGCAAGACTACCATCGTAGTTTCGTTTTGCTTGTTTTCTAGTTGTTATTGCTTCTTGAGTCATTTATCTATTTGGATTGCACTGCCAAATTAGTTCTATTTAGTGTTGGTTTTAGTTTTGTAATAACCGCAAGGTGAGACGAGAGGTGTGAGGATATTGAGTGTTTGAGCGAAACATGAGCGGTATGAGGATAATTTTTTTTTTACCGTTAACCAAGTTTTACAGGTACTATCATATCAGATCAAAACAACATACCACACCACCCCATTCCGAGGGGAGAACTTACGATCCAAATGCAAGTCATGACAAAAATGATAGAAAGCATGAATTTCATGATGGGGAGCGTGTGTGACAGACTTGAGAGGGTGGGAAAACATGGAAATGTGGCTGGAACATGTACCCAAGACGTGAGAAAGGTTGGGGTTGAACGGAAATCTAACAACAGCAGTATGGCTGGAAGGCCAAGATGGGCTGATTATGAGGATTTTGAGCCTCAATTTGATGATATTTGTGATGATGGTTTTAAAGATGAGACCATAGGCTACTAGGAAGATTTTTTATAGTGTAGAAACCGAAGGAATTTAATGTATTTTGATGAGGTGCTATGGCAAAAGAAAAGGTAGATTCAAAAGGAGAGGTGGTATCAAAAAGAGAGAGATAAAGAGATTAGTGTTCCAAAAAAAGAATCAAAGGCTCTATCCCGTATTCTAGGGGAGATGAAGCAAGAACTTGATGTGTTATCGACATCAATCAAAGCCCAGCAAGCTCTAAAAAAAGAGGAGAAAAAGGACTGCAATAATGATATACAAAATAGAATGGCTGCAACCTTCATCCAAAGTTGGTGGCGACGATTGTTTGCAAAAAAAGGACTTTAAAGGCTTCAAAACGAGGATAAGGAATTGTCCATCTAACTTATTGGTGATTTGAGGGTGAATCATCTTGAAGAGAGAGGGAATGATACGATCCAAGTAAGGTCAAATTTGCATTTTAATGTAAAATATGCAACTACCCAGTTTTAGTGCAAAAGGTTATAATTCTCAATCAGACCGTTGGATCGAGCTGAAGTTTTACATGGAGTCTCCTGACATATTGTATTACCTTGGGTTAAACTTTTAGATTAATCGGAGCTTGGGAAGGCATCTCAATATAGGCCAACAGAGGCTATATGAATTTTGTTATTTACTTCCTTTTGACTTGTGGATTTCCTATTTGGCTAGGATTCTTTTTCTAAAAGGATGTGTCAGCTTATTTTGGGAATTTTCTAATTTTACAAGGATTTTCAATGAACTGCAATAAAATCTCCAAGTGTGGCAAGGATTCATTAATGTTTTAGAATCTTTTTCTTACAAGGATTCCTTATTCATCCGAGCAACAAAAGGAAAGAAAACTTTAGAATGCATTCTACCTTCAGATCAGATTTCCTAGTCTATTTGGGACTTCTTAATGATGACAAATCTGATTCTAGCATATTTAGGATAATAATTTTTGGATTTTTATATTTTTATTATTTTCTTCTTAGTCTTTGGGTTATTATTACTTGGTTGGGTCAATTGTAAATGGGCTACATATAAGTCCACCTAGAGGGGTCCATTAGGGTTTCTTAAGTCCAAAATCACTTTAAATAGAGGCATTGACATGACAAACAGATTGATGTCTTCTTCCAAGTGCAGGAGTGTCGAAGTAATAAATAACCCGGCAAGACTGGGGTCGAACCACAGGGAGGTTATTGTACAAATTATAAATAACAACAATACAATAACAACAATAACAACAATAACAATAACAACAACAACAACAACAACAACAAGAATAATAATAATAATAAAGAAAGAGAAGAAGATGATGATGATGATGAGAACTTGTAGATAGAATATTAAAGTAAAGATCAAACAATGATAATAACAAATGTCAAGGTTAGAGGTTCCACTAATGGTATGTCAAACAAGTATAGTATAAACTCTTATTGTTCAATTGGAAACCACACATAAAGGAGGTTCCAATCAGATTATAGATTGTTAACATGATTACATTAGTCATCTT
>SRLM01001321.1:7128-19508 GCA_015708895.1 Populus ilicifolia | reverse complement strand
TTAAGCTTTTCTCCTCAACCCATGTAACAAGCGTTGGGCCAATAGCTCCCAAGTCAGTTGACTTTAGGGTATTAGGTGTTAAAACACCCCTTCGGGCTTAATTGCTTAGGTTAGGGAGGCTACGAAACCAAACTTATCTACATTTTTATTATTACCATTCATTTTTTTTCTTTTTCTCTTTTTTTTTTCTTTTTTTTTTAATTATATACTATCCCTTTCCCTTAGTTGTTACCTTTAACAAAAGAACATAAATAATGTAATAATCCAATATGCAACCCACAATTATATGTTGAAGTGTGTGTGTGTAAATTAAGGTTTAAGAATAGATGTTAAATAAGTATATGTGCAGACTTAAGTGATAACAATGCAAGAGTTTGTAAATCTAAATATTTCAAGAAGTATTATGATAGACCTTGTTACGAATGATTACTAAGATGCGTCTCAAGAGTCATAAAAGATTCTCCTTACTCTGCGATCATAGTAACAATCATTTTGCACATGCTTTATGAAATAGAAAACATAGTTTTCTTTTTAGCTACTACCCTCTCCCCCCCCAACTAAAACAACACATTGTTCGCAATGTTTAAAGGTAGAAAGATAGAGTATAGAAGATATCACCTGAAATAACGAACACTGACAAACCTGAAACACACTGAAACAAATATAAGTAATAACAAAACACCATAATTAAACCAAAAGACACAAAGAGCATGTGTATGTATAGGTAGTTGTGATTGTGGCTCACATCTTCCCTTGGTTTTACGTCCAAGAACGGCTTAAACGCCCTTTATAGGTGGGGGATAGGCTTCCTATCCAGTTTTCTTAAAAACTGGCAAACAAGGTTTTTTTTAGTCAGATTCCCAAGACTAAGTCGATCATGTTCTTTATGAAAAGGGTTCATAAGTCATGAATTACACGATGCTTATCTCGACTATGATGAGACATAAGAGTCAATAGAAGATTATCTAAAGACTCTTTGTGTTTTGAAATAAATCCCACCTTTTGACAATTTTCACAGTTTTTATAGAATGCAGGTGACTCCTTGAATATGGTGGGCCAGTAAAATCCACTTTATAAGATTTCTAGAATCCTCTTTTTTGATGAAAAATGATCCTCACGTGCCTTAGAGTGACAAAATTTAATAACATCACTTACCTCATTGTCGGGAATGCATCTTTGAAATAATTGATCAGGATAATAATTGAATAAGTAAAGGTCATCCCAATAAAATTTTTGCACGTCGCTCAAAAATTTTCTTTCGTCTTTGATACTCCAGTGAGCTGACAAAAATCCTAAAGCAAGAAACTTGATATTTTTAGCAAACCAAGGCATTGAACTAAGAGAAAGTAGAGATTCATTAGTAAAGTAATCATCAATTGGTGTGATGTTAGGTGTTAAATATGTTGTCGGTTTTGATAAAAGATCTGCATCAACATTTTCGGTACCTTTTTCATCCTCAATTTCTTCCTGATTGGTCATGAAATGAGGAAATGGAAGTGCTGGCAAGGAAAAAATCTTTTCCTTGCAATATTCAGGTTGAACCCCTTCCTTACCCTTAGAGATTGACTCATCATCTTTCTCACAAGGTTTAAGAGTGGGTTTTTCAATGACCTTACCACTGCGAAGAGTGATGACTGATTTGACTTGATCCATGTGTTGACTTCCATAACTACTTGCATTTGCATTGTATTGCTCCTTGGGATTTTGCTGTAGTTGAGATGGAAACTTATCTTTCTCTTGAAAACTGAGAGTAGATGTGAATTTTGCAAGAGTATCTTTAAAATCTGTTATGCTTTGAGCAAGTTGAGTGTTGATTGTCTCTTGCTTTTCAATAAATGCATACAAAGTTTCCTTAAAATTTCTTGTAGGAGGTGGAGCATAAGGAGGTGCATATCCATAAGAATTTTAAAAATTATGGTGTACTTAAAACGGTGGTTGTGAAGTTTGTGCATTGTTGTTCTCAGTCTTCCAACTAAAATTTTGATGATTTCTCCAACTAGGGTTGTATGTTTGTGAGCATAGGTTATGGTTGGCCCTTTGGAAACTGTTTAAAGCATGGGCTTGTTCATGGAGACATTCCTTAAAAGAAAGCAAGGTTGGACAGTTATCGGTTGAGTGTTCATTTGTTTCATATATTTGACATGCAATGTTTTCAACAGATTTTAATTGACCACTCTTTTTCAATTCTAGTGCCTTGACTTTTCTAGCTAAAGATGCAAAATTGGCTTGAAGGTCATGATCTTCTTTAAGGTTGTACATATCTCCACTAGATGTATGAGGTTGAGTTTTACTCGGTGGCTCATAAGTACCCTCGGTGTCCTAATTTTGAGCATTTTCAGCTAACAAGTCTAAGTACTCCATTGCTTCAACAGGGTCTTTGTCTTAAAAAGTTCCATTGCACGTCAATTCAACCATTTGCTTATCTTTAGGTGTTAACCCTTCATAAAAATGTGAAACTAATCTCCATGTTTCAAAACCATGATGAGGACAAGTACTAAGTAAGTCTCGATACCTATCCCAACATTGGTAAAATGTTTCTCCTGGTTTTTGAGTGAAAGTGGTGATTTGTCTTTTGAAAGAGTTTGTTCTATGAGATGGGAAAAACTTCATTAAAAACTGTTGCTGCATTTCATCCCAAGCACGAATGGATCCTGGTCTCAAATTTTATAGTCATGTTTTAGCTTTATCTTTTAATGAAAAAGGAAAAAGCTTTAATCTGATGGTGTTCATGCTACAATTATAGATTATTATATGTGTTACAGACCTCCTCAAATTCCCTTAAATGCAAGTATGGATTTTCCAATTCTAAACCATGAAAAGAAGGTAAAAGTTGAATAATGCTCGACTTAAAATTAAAATGAGATACATTGGGAGGAAAAACTATACATGACGGTGCACTTGTTCTTGTTAGATTCATGTGGTCTCTAAGTGTTCTAGCACGGTTATTCTCATTATTCTCATTATGAAGTGATTGATTATCTTCTTCAGCCATATTTTCTGAAAATGATGAGAATACCTTACAAAGTCTACCACTTGATGTACGTGACCACACTCTCATGCACGTGTAGGAATAGAATAAAAGTAAAAAGGGAAACAAAAGAAGAAGAAACAAGATCAAAGAAAAAAAAATAAAGTTATATACAAGAAAAAGTGAAAAGAGAAAATAAACTAAAAATTATAATTTGTAGAAAACTTACCTCCCCGACAACGACGCCAAAAACTTGACACGACAAAGAGATTGATGTCTTCTCCCAAGTGTAGGAGTGTCAAAGTAATAAATAACCCTGTAAGACCGGGGTCGAACCATAGGGAGGTTATTGTACAAATTATAAATAACAACAATACAATAACAACAATAACAACAATAACAATAACAACAACAACAACAACAATAACAACAACAACAAGAATAATAATAATAGTAATAGTAATAATAATAAAGAAAGAGAATAAGATGATGATGATGATGAGAACTTGGAGATAGAATATTAAAGTAAAGATTAAACAATGATAATAACAAATGTCAAGGTTAGAGGTTCCACTAATGGTATGTCAAACAAGTATAGTATAAACTCTTATTGTTCAATTGGAAACCACACATAAAGGAGGTTCCAATCAGATTATAGATTGTTAACATGATTACATTAGTCATCTTATTCAATTAATGCTAATACTTGTAAATTTCGTCAAGCATTCATGATTATAACTTATGTTAACAACAAATCAAGTTCCTTTCATAGCTCAGGTGTCGGTTATACCATACAGTATGGGCTATGAAAGTGCCAAGCATTTGTTGTACCAATTGTTATACAACATAAATCAAGATTAATCATTTAACAAGCAAAGTATTAAAGAGTGAACAAGATAACAAATATAAAACATGTTAGTATTAAACATTAAAGTCCATATTAAGTTTATACCATACTTATTCTTACACCATTAGTGTAACCTTTTCACCTTGACATAATTAACTTAGCTAGACATAATGAAAGAAAGAAAAATAGATAAACAAAATAAGAACATAAAAGTTAACTAAAGAAAGGAAAGGAAATGAAAGGCATAAACTTGATATTAATGAAAACAAAGCATAAAGAATACAAAGAAAGAAAACAAGAGCATGATCTTGATCTGGACACCAAGATGCCTAAATGCATGGCAAGTGCCTCCTTTTATAGGCCAATATTGGCAACTATTGATTTGATGACTTATTGATGAGTAGATGGCCAACCCTTGACTTGGTGACAATTCTTATCTTCTCTTGTCTGCCCAAAACGTCATTGATGACGTCAAAATTAGAGCCACTTTAAAACATGAAAGTTCTAGGCAATTCTCTCAGCTTTCTTGTGTAAACAATTCAGCTTATTTTGACTTCTAGAACTCCAGATATGGCCAAAATACTGAACAATGCTCGGGCTGGAGGACAGATTCGGGCTTCCTTGTTGTTGCAACAATTTGGACTTGAAAATGGCCTTTTTAGATCTTGGGCTCTATAGGAAAGTTGTAGGCCTATGTCTTACCTTTCCATCCATATAAAGTAGACCTAAATCTGAAATCTATAGCTCTAGATATGACCCAATTACCGAACAGTGTTCCGGTTTGGATTGCACCGACATCTCTTTTCTAGGTTTGATCATCCCTTTGCCTTTGCAATTGAAGTTCTTAAAGTCATCAATCAATCCTTTCATTTATGTGATAGGCCTGCGTTTAAAATGGACATTTAACATAAATTAAAGGTATCTTATATTATTAGATAGATTATTATAAAACGTACTTTAGTTAAGAAGTTATTGATACTTTTAATGCAAAATGATGATATAAAACCATGATAAAAATGCACTTTTGAGTACTAATCAGGCATAACCAAACATGTTAAAAAAGACTATTCAGATTAATAAAACTTTTTATTTGCCGCACTTTGTGTGTGTATGTGTTGGTGAGATAATCTCCCTTCCATAGTTCTCTAATGAACTGAAAAATGACTTATCGAAGAACAATTGTCTTCGTGGCGTCATCGTCATACTTCTCGTTCACGAATCAATATTCATTGGGTGGGGGTTTTCTGTTTCCAATAATCCTGGTGCCTAGGTACAAGTTATCGTTGTGTGACACTCCTATCAAACCTGATTCACTTGGCTTTCTAGGAATTGGCATCTTTACGTATGGGTTGCGTGACCATGTGATCACGAGGTTCGCATAATCTCTGTATGATGCTCCTATGTCTCAGGTATCAACGATGAGTCTTTCCATGAGGCTCAGAAAGTTTTGGAGACTTTGATGATTTTGTCATTTGTATTCTAAGAGGTTTGGGTCTTAATTTGATCTTATTGTTGTTGCGATTAATGTTAAGACATTTGTTTCTTCTTTTGAAAAGACGTTATCAAACTTCAGAATTTTATGATGTATCACTATTGGGTGAAAACCCTCATCTGACTTTTCTTAATAATAGATCTTGATAATGTCCTGGACATGTTTTCAACAACCAACAATTCTCTCAATGATGATAAAGAAGCACTTGGGGTGGCAGATAAGAGAAAATAAAGATTGTCACCAAATCAAGAGTTGGTCACGCACTCATCAATTAGTCATTAAATTAATAGTTTTCAATTTTAGCCTATAAAAGAAGGCATTTGCCATGCATTTAGGCATATTGGTTTCCAGATCAAAATCATACTCTTGCTTTCTCTCTTTATAGTTTTTATAATGTTTATGTTTTTGCTTTCATTAATATCAAGTTTATGCTTTTCATTTCCTTTCCTTTACTTAGTTAACTCTTATCTTATTTATTTATAGTAACAATAGTTTTACAAATAGAAAGCACAACTAGTAAAGTTTTTTTTTTTTTTTGGAAATATCAACCACTACCCTTTCCCCCTAACCAAAATGAAACATTATCCTCAATGTTATAAGGTAGAAACATAGAGGTTATAAGATATCACCTAAAACAACGAACACTGACAAACCTGAAATACACTTAAACAAATATGAGAAATAACAAAATAAAATAATAAAATACAAGGTTTCATAGATGAAGGCTCAAATCCAATCTAAGCTTTTTATGGCTATCCTTAGTTGACCAATTTATGCAACTTATGGGGGGATCAATTATAGGAGTAAAAGATTGTAGTTGGTTAATCAATTGTTCAGCAATGGCAACATAAATTATGATTTGTCATGCTAAATATGTTAGAAATTCCTATTCCATAGCATGATCAAGAAAAAACAACAACTTATCATAATAACCATTAACATTTAATAAACCTATGGGTTTATGGTGAATGTGCAGTTGGGCTCAAGAGAAAATATGAAAGATCTCTTCCAATATGCCCAGACCACCTGGCAAGGCAATGAAAGCATTAGCATGTTTAAACATTATATTCATTCGATTATACATTGTGGAGACCTGGAGTTACTCTCCAATTGTTGTTCCAATAATATCACCATGTGCTAAAGCTTTGTGGACAACCCCCAAAATGTGACTACCTCCTAAAAATGCAGCTATTGACACACCCCTCATTAACCCAAGGTTGTCTCCTCCATACACCAAATGAATCTTTCTTGCAGCTAATACTTGACCAAGATGATTTGCTGATTCTAAAAACTCTTTTTCTTTCCCAGGATTAGATCCACCAAAAATATAAATATTTCATATTTGATGACTTGAGGAACTTGCCATTTCTACACACTTTGATAGATGTGAAATGTGTAGGCTGAGTAGAAATGAAGGGAATGAAGAGAAGAATTTATAAATGAGAAAGTGAAAATACAATCATATTACACATATGTAGGCCAACTAGAGTCTCTCTCTCTCTCTCTTTTATTATTATTATATAATTCAAAAAAATATGTATGTACAAATAGTTAACATGTATATGTACAAGTAGTTGTGATTATGGCTCACCTCTTCTCTTGGTTTTACGTCTAAGAACGGCTTAAACACCTTCTATGAGTCAGGGATAGGCTTCCTATCTAATTTTTTTAAAAATGGCAAACAGGGTCTTTTTTAGTCAGATTCCTAAGACTATGTCGAGCATGTTCTTTATGGAATTGTGATTATAAATCATAAATTGCACGATGCACATCTTCACTAGGGTGCGTCTCAAGAGTCAATAGAAGATTATCTAAAGACTCTTTACTCAGGCCATTCTTAATAAATTATATTTTATCTTCATGATTTACAGATACCATTCCTAAATAACAACATTTTGTATTACAAGTCCATCTGGCACATCTGTGATAGACTTGCAGTTGTTTTACATGATGTTTCTTTGCAAAAGTGTTTTTACATGTTCCAAGCATGTATGAAATGAAAGAATTTGAGGACTCACTTGATAATTGGACTTTTATGTTAATTAGCCAGCGAATATCTTCACGAATTCCATGGTTTATTAACAATCCCAATCTTACACATCTAGCACGGTAAATTTTTATAATCCCGTTCTGAAGCAGAGCAGGAAAATACTTTTTCAATTTTTCAAGAGTGGTGTCCATTTTCAAATGAGAAGAGATGTAACGAAGGAAGAAAGAGCAAAGAATTGAACAAATATATACACAAATATCAGTTATTATGGAAAACTGAAAGAACCGAATGAAGTCATGGAGTACCGTTATCCACCATTTGACCAGGGTAGGAAAAAAAACTATCAAAACAAAGGTCACACCAAAAGAAAACACAAAATCAATGTGAGAGAGAAGAAAACAAATATCAATCTTTATATAAAGGATCACCCAATTCAATAGAGTCATTTTCAATTGAAAAGTTGTTAAAGTAAGCTTTCAAACGATATCCATTTACCTTGAAAACATTACCATTCTTTGGATTCTCGATATCACAAGCTCCATATGGATATACACGTTTCATAATAAAAGGACCACTTCATCTTGATCTTAGTTTTCCAGGAAATAAATGGAGTCAAGAATTATAAAGCAAGACTTTTTGACCAACATCGAATTTTTTTCTCAGTATCTTCTTATCATGAAGTTCTTTGATTCTTGCTTTATGAATTCTTGCATTTTCATATGCATCATTTCTTATTTACTCAAGCTCATTTATTTGTAATTTCCGCAACTGACTAGCACCATCAAGATTTAAATTGAAAGCTTTAATAGCCCAATACGCTTTATGTTCAAGTTCCACAGGCAAGTGACAAGGTTTTCCATAGACTAGTCTATAAGGTGACATACCTAATGATGTTTTATAAGTCGTTCGATAAGCCCAAAGTGCATCATTAAGTTTTAAATACCAATTTGTCCTATTAGGGCTCACTGTTTTTTTCAAGATTTGTTTGATCTCCTGATTAGCAAGTTCTATTTGTCCACTTGTCTGGGGGTGATAAGAGGTGGCAACTTTGTGTGTGATTCCATATTTTCTCATTAAAGACTCAAATGACTTGTTGTAAAAATGTGTTCCACCATCACTTATCATGGGTCGAGGGATTCCAAATCGACTTAAAATATTTTCTTTCAAAAACTTTATCACTGTTTTATGATCATTGCTTCGACTTGGAATTGCTTCTATCCATTTTGCAACATAATCTACTACGACTTATATATACAAGAAACCAAATGATAAAGGAAATGGACTTATAAAATCTATACCCCAATAATCAAAGATCTTTATGACAAGAATAGGATTTAAAGGCATCATATGATGTTTTGAAATAGATCCTACAGAATGCATATGAGTTGATTAGTACTCAAAAGTGCATTTTTATCATGGTTTTACATCATCATTTTGCACTTGAAGTATCAATAACTCCTTAACTAAAGTATGTTTTATAATAATCTATCTAATAATATAAGATACCTTTAATTTGTGGTAAATGTCCATTTGAAATGCAGGCCTATCATATAAATGAAAGGATTGATTGATGACTTTAAGAACTTCAATTGCAAAGGCAAAGAGATGATCAAACATAGAAAAGAGATGTCGGTGCAATTCAAATCAGAACACTGTTCGGTAATTGGGTCATATCTGGAGCTATAGATCTTAGATTTAAGTCTACTTTATATGGATGGAAAGGTAAGACATAGGCCTACAACTTTCCTATAAAGCCCAAGATCTAAAAAGGCCATTTTCAAGTCCAAATTGTTCCAACAACAAAGAAGCTCGAATCTATCCTCCAGCCCGAGCACTGTTCAGTATTTTGGCCATCTTTGGAGTTCTATAAGTCGAAATGAGCTGAATTTTTTACGCAAGAAAGCTGAGACAATTGCTTAGAACTTTCATATTTTCAAGTGGCTCTAATTTTGACGTAATCAATGATGTTTTGTGCAAACAAGAGAAGATAAGGATTGTCACCAAGCCAAGGGTTGGCCACCTACTCATCAATTAGTCATCAAATCAATAGTTCCCAATTTTGACCTATAAAATGAAGCATTTGCCATGCACTTAGGCATCTTAGTGTCCAGATCAAGATCATGCTGTTGTTTTCTCTCTTTGTATTCTTTACGCTTTGTTTTCATTAATATCAAGTTTATGCCTTTCATTTCCTTTCCTTTGCTTTGTTAACTCTTATCTTATTTATGTTCTTATTTTGTTTATCCATTTTTCTTTCTTCCATTATGTCTAGCTAAGTTACTTATGTCAAGATGAAAAGGTTACACTAATGGTGTAAGAATAAGTATGGTATAAACTTAATATGGACTTTAATGTTTAATACTAACATGTTTTATATTTGTTATCTTGTTCACTCTTTAATACTTTGCTTGTTAAATGACTAATCTTGACTTATGTTGTATAACAATTGGTACAACAAATGCTTGGCACTTTCATAGCCCATACTGTATGGTATAACCGACACCTGAGCTATGAAAGGAACTTGATTTGTTGTTAACATAAGTTATAATCATGAATGCTTGGCGAAATTTACCAGTATTAGCACTAATTGAATAAGATGACTAATGTAATCATGTTAACAATCTATAATCTGATTGGAACCTCCTTTATGTGTGGTTTCCAATTGAATAATAAGAGTTTATACTATACTTGTTTAACATACCATCAGTGGAACCTCTAACCTTAACATTTGTTATTATCATTGTTTAATCTTTACTTTAATATTCTATCTCCAAGTTCTCATCATCATCATCATCTTCTTCTCTTTCTTTATTACTATTATTATTATTATTATTATTATTATTATTGTTGTTGTTGTTATTGTTGTTGTTGTTGTTGTTGTTGTTGTTGTTGTATTGTTGATATTTATAATTTGTACAATATCCTCCCTGTGATTTGATCCCGGTCTTACCGGGTTATTTATTACTTCGACACTCCTGCACTTGGGAAAAGACATCAATCTCTTTGTCGTGTCAAGTTTTTGGCGTCGTTGCCGTGGAGGTAAGTTTTGTATAAATTATAATATTTATTTTATTTTCTCTTTTCACTTTTCTTGTATATAACTTTGTTTCTTTTCTCTTGTTTCTTCTTCTTTTGTTTTCCTTTTCTTTTTCTTCTATTCCTTCACGTGCATGAGAGTGTGGTCACGTACATCAAGTGGTAAACTTTGTATGGTATTCTCATCATTTTCAGAAAATATGGCTGAAGAAGATAATCAATCACTTCATAATGAGAATAATGAGAATAACCGTGCTAGAACACTTAGAGACCACATGAATCCAACAAGAACAAGTGCACCATCATGCATAGTTTTTCCTCCAGATGCATCTCATTTTAATTTTAAGCCAGGCATTATTCAACTTTTACCTTCTTTTCATGGTTTAGAATTGGAAAATCCATACTTGCATTTAAGGGAATTTGAGGAGGTCTGTAACACATATAATAATCTAAATTGTAGCATGAACACCATCAGATTAAAGCTTTTTCCTTTTTCATTAAAAGATAAAGCTAAAACATGGCTACAAAATTTGAGACTAGGATCCATTCATGCTTGGGATGAAATGCAACAACAGTTTTTAAAGAAGTTTTTCCCATCTCATAAAACAAACTCTTTCAAAAGACAAATCACCACTTTCACTCAAAAACTAGGGGAAACATTTTACCAATGTTGGGATAGGTATCGAGACTTACTTAGTACTTGCCCTCATCATGGTTTTGAAACATGGAGATTGGTTTCATATTTTTATAAATGGTTAACGCCTAAAGATAGGCAAATAGTTGAATTGATGTGTAATGGAACTTTTGAAGACAAAGACCCTGATGACGCAATGGAGTACTTATGAGGCACCGAGTAAAACTCAACCTTATATATCTAGTGGAGGTATGTACAACCTTAGGGAAGATCATGACCTTCAAGCAAAGTTTGCATCTTTAGCTAGAAAAGTCGAGGCACTAGAATTGAAAAGGAGTGGTTAATTAAAATCTGTTGAAAACATTGCATGTCAAATATGTGAAACAAATCAACACTCAACCGATAACTGTCCAACCTTGCCTTCTTTTAAGGAATGTCTCCATGAACAAGCCTATGCTTTAAACAGTTTTCAAAGGGACAACCACAACCCATACTCACAAACATACAACCCTGGTTGGAGAAATCATCCAAATTTTAGTTGGAAGAGTGAGAACAACAATGCACAAACTTCACAACCACCATTTCAAGCACACCATAATTTTCAAAATTCTAATGGATATGCACCTCCTCATGCTCCACCTTCTAAAAGAAATCTTGGGGAAACATTGCATGCATTCATTGAAAAGCAAGAGACAATCAATACTCAACTTGCTCAAAACATGACAGATTTTAAAGATACTCTTGCAAAATTAACATCTGCTCTCAGTTTTCAAGAGGATGGTAAGTTTCCTTCTCAACCACAACAAAATCCCAAGGGGCAATACAATGCAAATGCAAGTAGTTCTGGAAGCCAACACATGGATCAAGTCAAATCAGTCACTACTCTTTACAGTGGTAAGGTTATTGAAAAACCCTCTCTTGAACCTTATGAGATAGATGATGAGTCAATCTCTGAGGGTAAGGAAGAGGTTGAACCTGAAAATTGCAAAGAAAATACTAATTCTCCGCCAGCACTTCCATTTCCTCGGGCCATGACCAAACAAAGGAAAGTCAATCACAACTCTGAAATTTTTGAAACTTTCAAATAGGTAAGAATCAATATACCTTTGCTAGATGCTATTAAACAGATTCCTTCTTATGCTAAATTTTTGAAAGATCTGTGCACTGTGAAGAGGAAACTGAATGTGAAAAAGAAAGCCTTTCTAGCCGAACAAGTAAGTGCTATTATTCAGAACAATAATGCTTTGAAATATAAAGACCCTGGTTGTCCTACAATTTTTTGCTTTATTGGAGAGCATAAAATTAAAAGAGCCTTACTTGATCTTGCTGCTAGTGTGAATTTACTTCCATATTCAGTTTTTCAGAGTCTCAATCTAGGTGAGTTAAAACCAACTTCTATAACTCTTTTACTTG